>JAECWM010000304.1:0-512833 GCA_018150695.1 Drosophila oshimai | reverse complement strand
GGTCCTCCTTTAGTAAGTAAGAACACCGACGGTTTAATTGATAATATAGTAAGAAATAGGCTTTTATTCATTCGATGTTTTAAGATTAGGTTTAACAAATTGTGCTCTTCCGTATATGTCTGCTTATCCGCGCGAGTTTCTGGCATAGACTGACCAGCTTGATGTTGTCACTTTAATCTCACGTTGCAATGGATCACGACTTGTATCGATAGGTTAGAGTAGAGACAGAGGATTAATAGGAGAGACCGCTTCTGGTCACTCTGCTGCAACTACCGGATCCTACATTCGGCCCTCCTGACGCAGGATTCGACTCGAATGCCTTCATGAACTCTGCTACTGTCGATGTCTTGTATGGTCCCTCTCCTTCTCCGACCCTTTCAACTTCATATCGCTCATGGTTACGAACCTTGACTACTTTATATGGCCCTAGGAACTTGCCTTTCAATTTTAATCCAGTGCCATACTGGGTTCGCTTGATGGCTACCAAGTCGTTTACCTTATACTTCTTCTCCACTTTTCGTTTGGCGTCAAAGGCTCTCTTGTTTGCAGCTTGAATGTTCTGAATATTCTCTCTTGCTTCCTTTCTTAACTTTTCACGTTCAGACATTCCTGAATTAATTCCCCAAGCTGCACATCATCTGAAACCAGTTAGAAGCTTGAATGGCGTAACTTAAGTACTTCTTGGCTCAGTTTGTTTATGGTCTGCTGTACCTTACCTGCATGCTTATACCAACACCCTGGACTTTCGTGACTGAGCTTAGATATCATTGGGACAACAATTTTGTTCATACGTTCCACTTGTCCATTTCCCCTGGGTACGCCTGTTGCAATAAGCAAGTATTGAATCTTTTCCTTATCGCAATACTCCCTAAACAAATGCGAAGTGAACGCGGCCCCGCGATCCGAAACGATCCTGAATGGGTTTCCGAAACAAACAGCTTGACGCTCCAAACAACTGATGACTTCCTCAACTCCGGTGCTTCTAGTGGGACATAGCCACACGTACTTAGAAAATGCATCAACAATCACGAAGATGTGATTGTAACGCTTTTTGGTCACCTCCATCGGGCCCACATGATCTACATGGTACGTAACCAGCGGCTTATCACCTTTATCGATCGGTGTAAGGAACCCTTCTTGTCTACCAGCCTTTGCATTTACAAGGATACATTCTACGCAGCTATCCACAACTCTTGATACTTTTTCCTTCAGCTTGGGAATATAGTAAGACTTCTCAATTAAGTCTTGAGTCTTCTTGGAAGAAAAGTGACCCTGCCTATGGTTCATCTGAATGATTTCGTTTTCCATGAGTGAAGGAACAACCAGTAACTCCTTATTGGGATCCTTGAACAAAACTTCATCCATTATGTAAAAGTCTTCATATCCTTTGGTCTCGACAACGCTTTTGATCACCTTCGTCCAATCATCTAACATCTGAGCCTCCCTTAAACGATGAATTAAGCTATCCGTCAACACAAAACACGACACCCTGCTTAAAGCATCAACGTGTCTCATCTTAGACCCAGATCTGTGTTCTATTACGTAATCGAAATCCTGGAGATACATTGCCCATCTCGAAACTCTGAGCGGAATCTCCTTTTTCTTCATGGTCATGGTAAAAGCGTTACAGTCCGTAACTATCTTGAATTTCTTCCCTAAGACATACACCCTCCACTTTACCAAAGCTCCAATGACTGCAAGCACTTCGAGTTCATAAGAATGATACTTCTCCTCACAAGGTTTGGTCTTACGACTCATGTAAAAGACTGGATGCCACAAATTATCTTCCAAATCTCTCTGAAGCAGAACAGCTCCGAATCCAAACTTTGAAGCATCAGTATGAATCTCCGTTTCTAACGAATGATCGTAAAGCTTCAATACTGGTCCACTGATCAACGCTTCCTTCAACTTCTTGAATGCTGCCAAATGATTATCCTGGAATTCGAACTTCACTTCCTTACGCAATAAGTCTGACAACGGTTTGGCAATTAAAGCATATCCTTCCACAAACCTACGAAAGTATGACGTCAATCCTAGGAATCTTTGTACTCCCTTCTTGTCGCGGGGAATCGGAAAATCAGCAACCGCTTTAGTTTTCTCATCACCTGGTTTGATAGTTCCATTTTCCACGATATACCCTAAGAAATTGACCTTCCGCTTCAATACCTGACACTTGCTCCAATTTATACGCAATCCGTTTCTCTCTGCAACTTCCAGCACTCTTTTCAATTTCAACACACCCTCATCGACACTCTTACTTGCAATGATCACATCATCCATGTACACAAAAGCATCCTCATTCTTGATCAAGTCACGCATTACCGCCATGATAAACCTGGTGAAAACTGCTGGAGAGTTCGTGATACCGAAAGGTACAAACAGAAACTCATACTGTCCACTCTGAGTTACGAACGATGTATACTTCTGTGATTCTGGTGAAACAGGCACGTGGAAGAAGCCATTAGTCAAGTCAAGTGTTGTGAAAACCTCCCCACCTTTCAATTTCTCAATAACGCAATCCATATGAGCTGTTGGGAAGTTATCTCGGACAATCTTTTCGTTTAGCTTGCGGTAGTCGCAACACAATCGCTTTTTCCCGTTCTTCTTATCCACAAGAACCACTGGCGAAGCATACTCGGATGTACTAACCTTGATTATTCCTTCCCGTAGCCATTCCTGAACCTGATCATCGACAACTTTCTGATCACAATACGCTAAACGCCTTGGATGTTGAAATACTGGCAGCTCATCTGTCAACAAAATCTTCATCTCTACTGGCGAACTGATATTCCTTTTCGGCTTATAGTTATTGATCAAAGACTTCACTTCAGAACCGACATTCTGACTCAAATGATCCAAATCCGACAGAGAATCTTCTTTAAACTCTTCCATACTTAACATGCACAGATTCTCAAACTCATTCATCAACTGCACACAAGAACTCTGCTCCATCTGTCCAACACCTATATCCTTTTCAGCTTCTTTCTCAATACAACGAACCCTGGGCGAAAATGTAGTACCGTTCTTGGTCACCTTCATATCAACGTTGTCTAGGATTGTTGTGCCAAGAATGGCATCAAACTTCATGTCCTCATCAGGAATCACATGAAACTCGACTGACATATCGATCCCATCTATGTTGACCCTTGCTTTGAAACTTCCAAAAGTAAGCACTTGACTTTCACCAATCCCTGTCAAAACTCTCTGACGACCCATAAGACTGCCAACGCCTAATCCAAGTTTCAAGAAAACACGCCTACGCATTAAGCACAGCTCAGCTCCAGTGTCCACAAGTCCCTTAAACTCGGTATTCATGCACGTAACTGCTTTTAGTTCAAGGCTTGAATATTGTTCACAAGATGGTTTTGAAACGACTTTGTCACCCTGAACGACGTTTGTTGCCCTGTCTGTCTTGACTTGCACTTCTGCCTTACACTGCGCTGCTCGGTGCCCTGGTTGATCACATTTAAAGCATTTCTCTCTCTGTAACACTTCCTTATAGAAAGACCTTCCTTCCCTTCCTTTTCCATATCCTTAACAACCCTAGTGCCCTGCACTCCAAACTTGCCTGATGGCTTAGCTGAACCTCGAGATTTTTGATATGCCTCAATCTGTAGTTTAAGATCTTTCAAGTTTCTAGCCTGGTATAGATTGATTTGTAGTATAACATTGATTTGTTTGACCTTGCATCTGGGATACCCTCAACAAAATACTCTATCAGACTCTCTTCCTCCAAATCAATGGGCTTGGCTATCTCCATAAGAGCATACAAGAATTCTTGCAAAGTTTCACCCTTATGCTGCTGACGTTTTCCTAACCTGCGATAAACTTCTGCTGAGGACAACTTTATTCCAAATTCCTCCAACAAAGCTCCCTTCAAACTTTTCTAATCCTTTATATTCTTCTGGCTTCGCACAAACATCTTCGCTGATCCACAAAGCATCTGCTTTGCATACACAAACAGCTGTAACTGGTTCTACTCAACTGTAACTGCACAATCTTCTAACTCTCCTATCCATTGGTTGATATCCGGAGACTTCGATCCTGAAAACTGCGATACGCTGCCCTCGACATCTTTCAATGTAAGCCATGATCTACCCTGACCTTCTCCTAATCCTTGATGCCATACTGCTCCGTTTTGATGATTGGTAGCAGTTACCATGGATGACTCAGATGCGTTGTCATCCCCATTGTCCTCCGTCTCTGACTCACCCTGTTCATTTACTTCATAGTGTGACAATAATCTCTGTTGCAATTCCGCTTTGTATCCAGTCGTACTCAATTGCAACTCCGACAACTTTTCGCGCAGCTCATCAACTCGCAATGCCAAAATCTCGTGTCTCTCCATTTTACAAATTTTACCTGCAGGAAGCACAGTTCAAATACAAATAAGTAGGTACAATGATTATTTAAAGTTAAAGTTTTCCCCAAAATGTAAATAGAGTAACAGCCCTGTCCTCTGTATCGATGTTATCAAACCCTTGTTTTGGATATGTTACCCCTCGTTGCACTCATACAACTATCGAGTCAAACTTTCTGGCCACGCTCTGTTATGACTGGCTTCTCTCAAATGACATCACCGCTGCTACCGCTCTCACTGCTGCCTCTGCTGTCACTTCCGTCGCCGCTGTCGTCCCGCTCGTCTCGGTGTATGCCGCTCCTTGTAGCGTCACACACACTTTGAAGACTTCCAAACTCAACTGGAACCCTCTGGTAGCCTTTGTCTGCTGCCAAAATCCGTGCACCAGCCCTTCGCTTGCACGATCTTGCACGCACGCTCCAAAACGCACCCAGATCCAGTGTCTTGCCTTCTGCTTGTCCACCGCCTGCAATCCGTGTGTACGAGATGCTGCTGCTGCTTAATGTTTTCCAGCCAATGATCTTTTCTGCCCTGCTCCTTGACTGCGTCCACGATCCGCTGCTCTCCAACTTTGGTGCTTTTACCAGCCACCACTCTCGATCCGCTGCTTTACTGTTGGCGCTCGTTACCAGCCACCACTTTCTCAGCCTGTGTATGTGTGAGTCGCCTCTACTCGCCGCCTGTCTGTGTGCACTCAACTTTGCCTCGTGGCTTGCGTCCTTCTGATGAAATTCTTTTCTCCTCGCTTTCCCGCTGCTATTATCTTTGTCGCACTCCAGCCAACTTGCTTATCACGACTTTCCGATCTTCCAGCCTTTTCTTCGCGAACTGTCTTAGGACTTCACCAGCTTTCACATGTACTGCACAGCACGTTTTATTTGCCAAAATGTTCTTTAAAACTTTATCGAATGGTAGGCCAAATCTCGGTTGAGCCCCCAAAATTGTAGGGTCCTCCTTTAGTAAGTAAGAACACCGACGGTTTAATTGATAATATAGTAAGAAATAGGCTTTTATTCATTCGATGTTTTAAGATTAGGTTTAACAAATTGTGCTCTTCCGTATATGTCTGCTTATCCGCGCGAGTTTCTGGCATAGACTGACCAGCTTGATGTTGTCACTTTAATCTCACGTTGCAATGGATCACGACTTGTATCGATAGGTTAGAGTAGAGACAGAGGATTAATAGGAGAGACCGCTTCTGGTCACTCTGCTGCAACTACCGGATCCTACATTAGTTATAATCAATAATTTGCATAATTTATATAAGAATTTTTGTATACTTCAATACGTTGTAGTTCTTTGTGCATCCGACAAATGATACCAGAAAAGTTGCTCATACGACACGTTGGCCGCCTATGCAAAAATATCAATATTAGTTAAAAATAAACCATGCGTATATTTCTAAATAATATATACAATTTTATAAAATAAATATCTTTGTGTGAAACGTATGGGATTTTGTATTGTTTAAGATTTCTGTATAAAATTACGCATACGCCATGTAAGCCAACGCATATATTTTATCCCAAAAATCAGTACTTAATTAATTTTTTCCCACTGGTGTTAATAAAAACATAAGCTAACAAGCAAATGTTTAATTATTGACTATTATTATTTAAACGGCTTTGTTACATTTCTTTTCTGCAGTGCCAACATGTGTTTAGAGCTTGCGTGTATGCATGTTGTACTTGGTGTTTATTCCAAAAATTATGCTCTTCGCATGCCTCTAGGTCGTCCGTTTTCCTGTCCCCTGGTCCCCTGCCCCCTGCCCCCCGCCCCCACTCACTTTTCCAGCCACCCGCCCATGAATTACTTGCGCTGTGTTTGCTGTTGCTGCTTGAAACCAAAGCGAGCGGCTAAACATTTGCCAAGCTGTTGCCTGCCGACGACTCCTTCATCCTCGTGGATCCCCTTCCGCTCTCCTCTTGGCCAAATATATTGTACTGGGCCTTGTTTGCCCTGCTCACTGGCATATTAACAGTATTTTTGGTAACATAATCCAAACACACGCTCACCCACGCCACCCTTTTCAAAGACTGCGGTTTGTGCAAACTTTTGATAAAGTTTTAATTAATTAAGCGCACATTTATGTTCTTTTGAGTCAAGGAAAACTCTGAGTATTAAGTGGCAGAGATAACGATCAATAAGCTGAAATGATTATGGGATCGGAATAGTTTTAAAATGTGTTGTACGGGAAGTAATGAAAACATTGGCAAGATTTATGTTTGATAACCAGGTAAGGAAAAGATTGATTTACTAAATTTATATTACACAAATAAACGTTAAACACCTTAAAATCAACATTAACCAGTTTAAATTGTTAAGGAATCACATTTGAATTAATATTTTTGGAATAAAAACAGACTGTCTGCTGCCTTTTATGATCAAATTTATTAACCAAAAAAAGCCCTTTAAGCTGATTTTTATAGCTTTTCGTCACATCCTCGAGGGTCCGAACGCACAACCATCAACAAAAGCTGAGGGAAATGCATCTGAGACCCTTTTGCCTTGGGGGTCTCATAAAGTGCATACATTTTTAATAAATGCCGCTACGTACACAGAACACAAACAAGCACACGCAGACACAATGGTACACAACGTCCCATAGATATAGTGCTAGATAGAAACCTAGGAAGCAGACAAAATGTGGTCAAGGGAGCGATGAGCAGAAGATGGCTTCGTCACCTTTCTTTGGGTGCCTTACATTCCGAAGCACACTTTAAATTCCAACACACACTATCTACACTTTAAAAATGTGAGGTTCTTCATTTCCTTTAAAAAGAATCACTGCGTTTTTTTTCTCCAATTTTGAAAATAGTACTTTTAAAAGTTTTAAGCACATATAACATTTTTCAAATATTTTGAAATTGTAATTCGTTTTAAAAAATTATTTCAAGGTAACTAAATATATTAATACAACAAAAACAACTTTTAACTGTTTGAAAATAATCTGTAAATAGTAAATTTTTTTTTTTTTTCAAAATCTGTTTGAATTATTATATCTGTTTAATTAAATTAAATAGGGAAATATTTGTATTTAAATCATTTTGTGACTAATTTTTTTAAACATTTTGTTAAAGTACACATTTTGTACCCCCTTCGCCATCCTTTTTTCCTCCCGTTTGATTCCCACACCACAAACACAACTAAGTCAGCAGCAAGCAGCTTTCTTTGGAAAAGTCTCAGCAGTCTGCTGCCTGTCATCAAGTGAATTGCAGACAGAAAACTGCAGCACTTGTGGCTGCCCCCTTTTTCCCCCTTTTTTCGAAGACCCCTTGCAACACAGGCAATCTTGCAATATGTGCCTCCATTGCGGTTTACCGATAACAGTTGCACTTACACCAACAATAAAAAGCCAACAGCAACACCAAAAATAAATGTCGAACAACAACGATGATGATAGCGTTGGGGCGGGACTGCCGCTGGGATTTGCACCTGTCGTTGGGTTCTGATTTAATTCCTTGAGCAAACAAATAACAGCACGTGACACCGGGGGAAAATTGTTGAATAAAAGATATCCCTCAGGAAGAAAATAGAGTAATAGAAGATATTAAAGACACTCTAAACAAGAAGAAAATATGATATCGTTTATTGTCAATATTGCCAAATTTAAAAATTAATTAGATGAAAGAACACAAATTAAAGGTCAACTTCATTCGATAAATCACATGATTGCTACAAAATATTTAAGTATTTAAAGCGAATTTGAAAGCGAACCTTTAAAATCATTAGAAATCGTGCACTCCCCTGCCACCCAAATTTAGGTTACTTGCAAATTATGTCAAATAAACCTCTAATTGACTGCACAAGTGAAATCCATCTCAACTAAAATCTGTAACCTGCAACCATTTCTCTCCCAGGAACCATGTTTAATTGCTCTTGGCCAGGATTTGTGGCCCACAAATATATTTGATGTAGGATTGGCAAGTGTTGGGAAAACCAAAGACTCCCGGCAATTAACTGAAATTACATATTTGACTTACAAGAATTGCAGTTGTGCTGATTGCCCTGAATATTTATTGACACAAAATTTGAAATTCATTAGAATTTAATTTACCAATAAGCTAGAGATAATTTTAATTGACGAAAATCAACATCGCACATAATTAAAATTCTATTGTTCTTTCTTGAGCGGTCTTAAAGCTTTAAATTGGTTCAACAATGAACTTAAGTTTAAGGTAATACATTTATTTAAGCAATAGAAATATCTTTAAATAAATACAACCACCAGGAAACTTTTGCTATATTCGATTTATGTTTAATTAATTTCAATTTAAAACTTTTAGCAAAGATTAGTTTGCAAAACGTCAAGTTTAAAAAGCCCAAGCCTAATTTTGATTTATGGCTTCGGAATTAACTGACTTATATGCGTAGCATTATTTAATTTAGCTTTACCAAGGCAAAGACATTTTGATGAAAGTAAATCTGAGCTCTAATCCCCACATGTGTTTTGGCTCAGTAAACAAAATGTTAACGCTGAACGCATACAAAAACAAAGCGGCTTAAACTTCAATATCTCTTGATACAAGGATTAAAGGTTGACCGCCTGTAGTGTCTGGAATTTTCCACTTTTTGATAAGGCTAATATTTTCACCTGATATTTGCATAAATGCTGCTCAGCTTTTCCTCGTGCCTAATTTATTTTCGCAAAAGGGAGAGTCAGAGGATGGTCAAAATATTACAAAAGTTGTTGGTTGTTGTTTTGTTTAAATTGACAAATTGTGGGCAAATTAATTTCAATTTAAATGTTAATTTTCGAAGCCTAATAAATCAAACTTGTGGTAGCTCATTTAACATTGCAAGATTTTATAAGTCACAAACTTTTTTTGAGTTTGAAGAATGAAAGGTCAGAAACAGTAAACAAAGATGATTTATATAACATTTTAGAAATATTGTTTTGTTGTTTTACAAGCTGTTCGAGAAAGTTTTTAAGGTGATTTCTCAGAATGGCAGTAAAAGTTCCAAGAAAGTTTCCCAAGTGTCTGAAAGTGAAGTTGCATTTCAAATGGGTAACATACGAGCTGTCAGGAGTTAAAAAAATGTAAGCAAAAACAGGTATAAGAAGAACTAATAAATTATATTTTAATGATAAACCAATTTATTCTTTAAATTGTAATTTACTAACACAAAATCAAAAGGAGCTTATAAATTGTAATACATTTTTAGAAAGGCAATTTAAAGCGCTGATTGAAAAATAATAAATAAATGAGTTAGGCGCTGGTTTATCCGCTAATTTAAATAGAAAAACGTTTATGCTACATAGTCTAAAAACCATTTCATTAGCAGGAAATCCAATTTGGCTCACAAAATATGCCTGGTGAATTTTCAATATTTAGAATAATTATGCAAACAAACAAACACCTATGAAAATATTTTATGCTGTAATTAAATTTGTTTTGCAGGACCACCAGCATGCGAAACCACAACGGGTGCAGCGAAATATCCCTGGAAACTGATTAAAATAATTAAGTTAAAACCACGGAGGAGGGAGCGTGGAATTTTAAACATGTTTACCTGGCTGATTATGGGCATCCTACAGCTTGTTAGCGGGGATGTAGCCACCGATTCGTACATGAACACCACAAACTGGTACAACACAAACGAGAGCTTGTCCACCACGGAACTGAACCAGATGTGGATTAGTGGTAGTTCCACTATCCAGCCAGAGGAATTGATATATGGCACTGAGTTACCCACTTATCAGCACTGCATAGCCACCCGGAATTCCCTGGCGGACTTGTTCACTTTGGTGCTGTACGGATTCGTTTGCATCATTGGACTTTTTGGCAATACTTTGGTGATATATGTGGTGCTGCGCTTTTCCAAGATGCAGACCGTAACGAATATATACATCCTGAATCTAGCAGTGGCGGATGAGTGCTTCCTGATTGGAATACCCTTTCTGCTCTATACGATGAGAATTTGCAGCTGGCGATTCGGGGAGTTTATGTGCAAGGCCTATATGGTGAGCACTTCTATCACCTCCTTCACCTCTTCGATTTTCCTGCTCATCATGTCTGCGGATCGGTATATAGCGGTGTGTCATCCCATTTCCTCACCCCGATATCGAACTTTGCACATAGCAAAGATAGTGTCAGCGGTGGCCTGGACAACTTCGGCGGTCCTCATGGTTCCGGTGATCCTATACGCGAGCACTGTGGAGCAGGAGGATGGTATAAACTACTCGTGCAACATCATGTGGCCGGATGCGTACAAAAAGCACTCGGGCACCACCTTTATACTCTACACATTTTTCCTGGGATTCGCCACGCCACTGTGTTTCATCCTGAGTTTCTACTATTTGGTCATTCGGAAACTGCAGTCGGTGGGTCCCAAGAAGACCACCAAATCCAAGGAGAAGAGGCGGGCTCATCGGAAAGTCACACGACTGGTTTTAACCGTCATTACAGTCTACATGTGAGTACAAATTAATTATTTATATTTCCTTCTAATTTATGTGGTTTAAAATATAACTTACTAATATTTTAACTAACTTAGTTGCTGCTGGCTACCCCACTGGTTGTCCCAGTTGGCCCTGATCCACTCCAATCCCGCTCAGAGGGACTTATCCCGCCTGGAGATACTCATCTTTCTCCTTTTGGGAGCTCTGGTTTACTCCAATTCGGCAGTGAATCCCATACTGTATGCTTTCCTGAGTGAGAACTTCCGGAAGAGCTTCTTCAAGGCCTTCACCTGCATGAATCAGCAGGACATCAATGCCCAACTGCAGATGGAACCGAGTGTTTTCACCAAGCAGGGCAGCAGAAGAAGGGGCGGCTCCAAACGGATGCTGACCAACAATCCGCAGATGCCTCCACTGCTGCCATTAAATGCTGGCAACAACAACTCATCGACCACCACATCCTCCACCACGACAGCGGAAAAAACCGGAACCACGGGGACACAGAAATCCTGCGATTCCAACGGCAAAGTGACAGCTCCGCCGGAGAATTTGATTATTTGTTTGAGCGAACAGCAGGAGGCCTTTTGCACCACCGCCAGGAGAGGATCCGGTGCAGTGCAGCAAACGGATTTGTAACCCAGTTTAACCAAGAGTTTTCTTTAAATAAAAACATGTAAGAAAACAATTTTATTATATTTCAGTAAATTAAATAAGAAGTATATATTTAAGTTAAGTGATAAATAAGGCCAGGCATTTACGTTATGTTGTAAACTTTTTCTACCTTAAATCATTAAAAGAACTTTGTTAGGAAATTGAGACTAAGCAGTATTAATATGTGTGTGTAAGGAAATGTGTATGAGAATTATAGTTTTTTTAAACAAAAATTATTCGCATTAAATTCTTTACCGCACAACAATATACTAGCAATATATTAAAGTTGGTAGGTATAAGTAAATTTTTCAAGAGCTGTAAATTGGGAAATTTGTTGAACTATAATTCATTTATTTAAGGAATGAATTTTAAACGAATTTGAAAAGTATTGCTACAATAAATTAAATATTTTACTGCCACTAAAAACACTCCTATCATAAGCAATAGTTAAGGTCTCTCAAATTTACTTAACATATACAGTTTACAGAAACCCCTAATCGTACTCCACCTTGATGTAGCTTGATTATTTTAATTAATATTTAAGAAAGAGAACTCTTTTGCAGCACAGATTTCATAACAAACCAATTGGTTAATTTCACTGAATTATGCAATTAAAAACTAATAAAAAAAGATGGTGCAAGATAAGCAGCTTACCCCAAAACCAACTTAGTCAGCTAAGATACTCGTAAAGTGTCAAATAAAAAACTTTTTACGAGGGCCACTAAACGATGAATAAAACCAGATGAGTAAATGCAACTATAAAAGTCTGCGGGAGTCGGAGGCTGAGTTTTAATTGAAAAAAAGGAGAGCAGACTAAAACATAGACAATTGCTTTAAGGGTACGATTGCATTTTCCCCAAATTTTGCTTTTACTTAAACTTGACTGGGTGAAAGGTGAATTTTGAATGTTTTCCTTGCGGATATCTACTTATAAATATTTAAATTCAGTTTGTTCGACAAACAGTGGCTCATTGAATGAGCTAATTATTCTGTAATTTAGGCTAAGTAATTCAATTAAGTTATGTAAATGTGCTTGAGCAAGTGTCAATAAAGCAATGTTTGTATAAAATATATTTGTGTGACTGACTACTTATTGGATTTTTGCTATTGCATTACGGGCTATTCAGAAAGGTAAAACAATACAATTTTATTAATGGGTCAAAGTAGTAGAATGGAGAATTATTTACTGATTTATGTCCGACTAAAAGGAAAAGTTTTTTAAAGGTTTCCAGCAGTCTTAAATGTATACAGCAAATTATATTCACAAAAGCGTGTTGAATCGGAAAAGTATGTTAAAGTAGGTAATCCTGGGATTCAATTAAATCCATCCAAGATTAACATTTAATTTGTTAAACTTCCCAAACTTATAAATTTCACTGCCAAACCTTTCATTTGTCATAGACGAAATATAAGGCGCTTTTGTGAGCCTCAGGAGTACATTTTCGTTGCTGTTGCTGATTTATTTGGATACGATTGAACTGAAGTCGAGTTAAGAGCTTTTAAGCCAGCGCACTTTGGAGAACAACCTGCCAATATATTGTATTCTGCTTGCTGCACCGGCATTAAATCAAGTTTAGGAACTTGGCTTTCTGCCACTTTGCCGGTTTTCTTTTCCCCATTGATTTATGCGTTTCAGCGCGCCAGGAAAAAGAGTTCAGAGGGAAACATCCACCTGCAGACTGCAGACTGCAAAGGTGAGGAGTGAAAATGTTAACTCAAATATGGGAAAGCAATTCATTGAAGGGAAAAAATAAATAAATGGCAAGAACGTTTGAGCTTTGAGCTGGTTGTTGGGGGATTTGCGTAAGCCGGGTGATGGGGAAAAAGCAACGACAGCTTAGCAACTTTTTCGAGTGCAAATTTGTGAGAATTTTCCGTGTTTGTTTTATTTTACTTTCCCCCGTTGGCATCTGTGTCATTATTACTTCTGGCTTCTCAAAGGAACCGATCTTTTCCCCGTTTAAATCTTGAATTCCCAGATTTATTATATCAACGTTAAATTTTCAGCTCGAAGCAGATGCCATTTGATTTATGTGGTGAAATGTGACAAGTTGCTGGGTGAAGAAACTTGGATTTAATTAGTTTGTGTGTTTTGAGTGCTTGTACATCACATTTCTGCGGTCACCCGAAGTGCAATTGAATTAGAACAGTGGCAAGTGCGGTTAGCAGGTAACTCTTTGACTGTCAAGGTGTGCACATACCATTGTTCCGCCTTTTCCCAAGAATCGATTTCACCAGCAACCTGAAACCCTGCCAAGATGTCAATGTCAGGGGCAGCTGAAAAGCCTGCTGAAAAGTCCAGACCAGACAGAGGTTGAAGACCCAAAGGGAGCCATCATTGTCATCAGCGTTAACAACGGGTATTGCTGGTCAAAACGATTGCAACTCGGCTATGGCTTGCAATCTCGAACGTGAGATATTAAAAATTCGCAGTTAACGACACTTAACAAAAAACTATAATTTAAATAAAAAACCTTGGAAAGCATGCATCGAAATTAATAAACATAGTTAAATGTTTATTTCACAAATTATTTTGCGCGTTAAAAACAAAACTTTAAACTAAGGTGGGGTGATTAGGTTTTTAATTTTAAATTTATTATTACTTTTCTGACACAACAAGCTTAAAGTAAATTTTTAGCACTAAAAAAAAAACTTTTATGTTAACAAATATTATATTTAGTATATTTGTTAATTTAACCTTAATAAAATGTAAAGTTAATAAACACCTTACATTTCAAAAAAATTCATTAAATAAATTTTTTCAAATACTCTTAATATTAAATCAAAATTTTTCTTAGTGTTGTGAAGCACAAGGACCAAAACAGTCAGCGAAAAATCCACGCAAAGTACAAAACGTGACCCAGAAAAAGTGGAATAAGAGGGCCTCTTAGCCCTTATCCTTTTCGCAGGATCTGTTGCATTTTTGGCTGGCGCACAGATTGCGTCCTGTGAATACTTGTCTGGCCATCCTTCCGGTTGCTGAATGCAACTCCAACTGGGAATGAGGTCCACTTTAGCCCCATACCTCCGGTTGGTGTGTCTGGCACTTACCATTTCATTATTGCCGTGATTGGATTACGCCGTAAATGCATTTCGCTGTTGTCGTCGAAGCTGGCCATATATATACATCCAGCTTTATCCTTAAGGCACTTCTCCGGAGGGCAAATGGTCATCGCCTTAAGACGAGAGTGCTCTTGAAGGTCCTGAAGCGGAGGTATGAGCCAAATTGAGAGCCCGACATCCTCATCCTGGTTTAGCCACTTAGCTTGTTAATAACTAAGGACGACGCATACCGGAATAATCGGCTTAACCTTCTAATTACAATGAAAGGGTTCCGTGGAGGCTTTGTCATTTAAGCTCAGCGGAAACATTGGTGATGATAAGATATGACTTTAAAATAAAATATAAAAAATATTTTTTGAAGAGCTTATAAAGCAACATAAATTATTATTAGAATAATTTTTTTTTATTCTTTGTACTTATTTGCTGTTATTTTGTTTTAAATTCTTACTGTTTGTCATACTTGATTATTTTATAATCTTTGATAGTTTCCAGCTTTTTATAGATTGATTCATATTTCGTTAAATTTATGCACATTCATGCTTACAAATTCAAGTTACACCTTGGCAAGACTAAAACAATAAACCCTCCTTTAAACAATAGGAAAATGTTGTAATGTTTTCCCACATGCGCAAACAGTTTTCGAAACATTTTGCTGCACTTTCCACTTTATATGTTTGTAAATTCAAAGGAAACTTTTTTTACCAGTCCGGAACAAAACCACCGCACCAGAGACAACTACAAAAGCCAAGGTTTTTATAGCTTCATTTAATATCGATATGTTGGGGCACAGAAAGCGAAACAAAAAGCCATAACAACATTTCAGCTTACCTCCCCGTGACAGGAACTTTTTTCTGCGAATTTTGTATTAAAATTCTTTCGCTTGTCGCCTTTTGCCTGATTTTACTGGGATAAGCATACAAAAATGTAATCATTAAAGTCAAAACTCTAGACAAAAATGCAAACAAATTGGAAAAGGGGAATGTAACAAGCATAATGCAATTTGTTGTCGCTATTGAAAATATAAAATGACAAATTGCAGGAGAAGAGCTTAAAGTACCCTTTCTGAAAAATAAAAAAATTTATAAAATCTTCCAACACACAAATTAAATTAGTTTTTTTAAGTGAAATGTTTTCTTTAGTCCACTTTACAAAATTGATTAAAAACATCATCGAATAATGCAGAAAAATGTACATAGGGGAAATAAAAAATCTATGTGAGTGTTTTCAAATATTTTTCCGCATTTTTGTTTTATTTAAAATTATGAAATGTCATCAGAACTTCAAAAATAAACAATTTTTTTAAATATTTAACATTTTTAAACAATTTTCTGATAAAGAAATCTAATTTATTATTTATTAGCTTTTTATAATATATATATTTTGGTTCCAAGAAATCAACAGAAAACCCAATATCCTCACACACTGTGCAGGGGTATACAAAGAAGAAGAAGATGAGACTGGAAGGAAATGAAAACGGAATGAATAGTTTCCGGACTCCAAACGGAAACGTATTGTGTCAGACAGTCAGTCAAGTTATGACTCCGATGTCCAGCGACATGCAAATTTCAATTTAACTTGGCTGCTCCAAAGACGCCGGATCACAAATTTCAGTTGCTGCCGAATCTCCGGAGCTGCGGTTGCCATTTTCCAAGCAATTACAAGGACGATGGCAGGACCAGAAGCCAAGGCGACGGCGACTCACGAAAGTTTGTGTAATTGATATGTGTGGTGGCAACTTTCTAATGGAGCTTCGGCCCTGCAGACGTCCTCCTCTCGTTTCGGACAGTGTCGAAAAGTTTGCGGTCTCCGGAAAACTGAGGTCGCCATGCTCCTCCACACGTGGCTCCAGATTGAAGATGGAAGTTCGACACAATTTGCCCACTAAATTGTAATTGGTTTTGCGGTGGATGTCTGTGTCTGCAAATGAAGCCCGAAGGTTAAACGCTACACGAGTTGGCAATTAAGAAAATTCAATTTAAAGGTAACTCAATGGGTTTTCGAGAAATTCTCATCAAAAACTAACTGAAGATAGAAATCTTAATAAAATTGGCCAAGATGCTGCCTTGAAGTTCTTATATAAATATAAAGTGTTTAGTGTGGTTTGCAATATTTTTAACTTTTAGGGGGTATCTTTTTTTTCTATTTAAGAAAGAAATGTATACAACTAAAAAAAAAATTCAACCTAAATTTGTAGTAATATAGTAAATCTGTAAATGCAGTAAAAACTACTAGTTTGTGTTTGAAATCAATTCCAAAAGCAATTGAAAAATATGAAAACAGAATAGATACATTTGTTCTAATAACCATCACATCTCAAAATCAAGTTTTTATCCAAAATCATTTTAAGTTGTTAATTGTTTATTTAAAATTGTATTACTTAATTTAATTTATTTTAATATTTAAGCCCAGTGCTGCAATAATAAATTTATTGTTATCGCACTGTATGATGTACAAAAATACGTAAAAACAAAGTTTATTTTAAGGATATATGTAGGTACATGTGGGTCAAAGTTCTGGTTTTTTTTAACATCGTTTGCCGACCTTTAACTGCTAGACCTGGTTTTCATTCAGACCGCGTGTGACCTTTGACTTGGAAAAACTTCCGCCGCATCCCTTTGCGTTTGAACCCTTCACCCCCCCTCCACCTTTAATCAGTCGCCATAATTCTGTATGACATTCCCTCGCATGGAAAATGCACGCTGCACACAGGTCCCCCGAAACATTTAAATGCCATTTCTCTATCCCAGAAGGAACCTCCGTCCCTGGGAAAACCCCAGACCCCCCTTTCACCTCTTAACCCTCTATTATTCGCGGGGCCAAAAGCTTCCGCTTCGTTAGTGCAACGTTTACGCACAAATTAACACGCTGGCAACTGGAACTTTTCGCCATCATCCAGCGCAACTGCCACTGCGAAACACAAACGACAAAGGGCTGCAAAATACACAGAGTGACTGAGGATAAAAACAAAGCGAGAAAAACATAATTTCAATTTTAATGAGCAGCAGCAGCAGCAGCAGCAGGGAAATTATTCGGAAAAATTGCGTAAAATAAAAATGAATTTCTATTATTTCTTGGAATGCAGCGGAAGCAGCTGAAAAATTCCCTGGCGAATGCATTTCCACATCACGTTGCATATGTGCCAGAGCCACTGGAATGCAGTTGCATTAAAGCCGGAGTCCTAAGTGCATGCCGATGACAGCGGAATAAGAACAAACGAGTATGTGTATACACCAGGCAGAAAACCAGACCCACTTTTCGGTGTTCATAATTTTCTATTTACCAACTTATGAGAGGCTTATCAATATTCTTTTGTCCTCCTATTTTTTCCATATTTTAATTATTGGGGAATTCTTGTAGATAAGCGTGCCTTTCAGATATTAAATAACTGAGCTCACGGCATCCAAAAAAAATTTGAGAATTAATAAATAAACAGCATGAAACTTTGTACTATAAAATTGTTATTGGTAAAACATAAAAACCAATTACGATAAAAAAAAACAAGTAAAAACAAAGAATGTTTGCCAAAAAACTGACAAAAAAATTGATAAAAAACTAACTTGTGTTTTAAAAAAACTATACAATTCATCTTCTAAAGATTCCTTTGTTCTATTTATAATTATTTCATTTTACTGTTGTCTTGGACATTTTATTTTCGTATATCATTTTTGGTGTTCGTTTACAAAAATTAGTTTAACAATGTAAGACATGAAATCTTAGAGCAAATTTACGAGATTTAAAGAATAGCTTGGTTTAAATAATATAACTTTTTAAATTTAGTGTATTTTCATTTAGAAAAGAACTCTTTATGTATTGAAATTTTTATTGAAATTAAATTCCTATCCAATCAATCTTTCCTACTACACATTGCTGCCCCACCTCACTAAATTCAGTGCGTTCAAATATTTCATAATCAACATTTTTCTACCCAAGAACAGAACACGACAGCCGCTTTTTCGCTGGCCCTTCGCCTGCGTGCAACTCCCCAAAGCTTTTTGGCTTAAAATGTTAATTGGACGCTGAAATGTTAAATTAGTAAAAAGCAAAGCGGGACAGCAAAGAGGGGCGCTGGAAAAAATGCCAGAAAAATGTAAGCCCTGCCCACCCACGGCAGTTATGAAAAATGTCAGTTGGATGGCAGCCAACGAGGTGGAGGTGGGGGTGGAGGGGGCACAGACAACTTCCGGTACAGTGGGACTGAAGGGGCGCCCACAACTCTCATTTTATTATGCATAAATTATGAAATTACGCAGAAAATAAATAAAAGTGAAGCGTCACCGGGTTTAACATCGTGTTGGCAGACTCGGTCTCTCCCTGGGCCGATTTCCATTCCATATGAGACCCACAGGCAGTGATGACAATTTCACTTTGTATCTATAAATACCATTTAAAAGTTAGTTAAACAAAATTGTGTACACCTGGTACTCGGATAGTATTGAATTATTAAGTATTATTTTAAAATCCTATATCGTAGTTACTATAAAACAAGTCCTACAAAAAATTACTAAAATTTCTTGTAATATCAAAAGAATTTTGTTGTATAAGTTTTGTACAAAGTTCTATTAAAAAATTACAAACATTTTTATTTTAAAATTGAATATTTGTCGTTCCAAATAAAATCGTTGAATAGATTTTTTCCAATGTTGATGGTTTTAAAGAAAGTTCTTGTCATGCCTACAGTACAAGCGCATTTTAAATATAATATTTTGGTTACTCAAAAGATACATCATAAAATATGTCTTAGGTGTTTATTGATTTATTTGTTTTTACTATACTTAAAACAAAATTTAAGAAACAATACAAAACTGTAAAAAAAAATATACAACTTTATATTTTATTAGATTTAAAGCTGACGAATAAATGCTTTACAATTCACTTTAATTATTATTTGGCATCACTAACCACAGAAGTCCTCTTCGCTGGTGCAAAGAAAAGAATTATTAAGCCATTTACGTGCCTTTGTTTTAATTTGCTGCATTTTGCAATTTCAACTGTGATTTTGAGTGATGGCTCACGGGGAGTTCATTGTGATTCTGGCTGGGGGTGTTGCCATTTCTGGGCAGGTGGTTTAAGCACCTGTCAGCCATGCGCCAGTTACAAGGGCTGTAAACTGGTCGAAAGTCATCAGGTGGCTTACGGCCGAATTAAACTGGCAATGACCAGGCCAAATTTAATTGATTGCAGAAAGAGAATGTTTGCAGAAATTACATTGCAGTGAGGTTAACTGAAATGAGGGGGTGTGGTGATTGAATCATGAATCAAAGGACCTAAAATCTGTGTTGCCCAAGGGTCATTTTAATTTACTAAACAAGGGATCTACAAAAATATAATGTAGATAGTACTTATATCTAACACAAATACATTTCTTAATCAAATAACAGTGCTAAGTCAACATTAAAAACAATGAAGACATTTATGTACCATAGTTGCATCGAAGAGCCACAAAATCTATGGCTTATTCTTAAAATTAAGTGGTATTAAAACAATACATTTCTAAGATTGAGTTAATTAAACTTGAAAAATCTTTTAAACTCGAAAATGAACTTATTTCAGACGGCTTTACGATAACGTGTATAATTCACTTGTTAAATTCATTTTTGAACAACAGTTTAATATTTATTTTTGCTATAAAAGTTGGCTTCATACCAATTGATTGAAGATAATAAACTTCAATACCTACCTATTTTTATTTTCCAGTAAATATTTATTGCAATTCGTTTACAACAGCAAACCAGCGAGACTTAATGAGACACTTTAATGCCTTCAAGGTGTCGTAAAAGGTGCAAATGGCAGCGAATACTAAATACAGCATCGTCACATCAATGGAAATTAAATCCAAACAATTTCAATTTGATTTAACCATTGGCCGTCCAGCTGGCGAACGTGCGAACCGTAAATGAATTTTACGATTGATCGAATTTTCCAATTTAATAAGAGAATGAAAAACCGGTCGAGAAAGACGAGAATTGTATTAATGAAAAAGGCAGCGCAGGTGAAAAAGGAATCCGAGCCTTAGAAGGATTAAGGATTTATTAAGAAATGCATTTGGCTGAGAGCTTGCCGAAGAGGAAGTCGGAAACCGGAAGGAGGATAAAGGATAAAGGATAAAAGAGCTGCGATGCTAAGACAGTCAAGCAGCCAAATGGAAGGCAACTCAAGATAAAGTAATCAATGATTTTTTTATGTTACAAAATGCAAACGAGCAGCTAAACTGATTTACAATGAGCTAAATAATGATGATGAAGACAGAAAAAGAAGGACGCTTCACAAAAACTCTGAAAAGATGTTGAAGGTGATTAAATTTCGCAAAAGTTTCAATGATGTTTTAGTATGCAAAAGAAAAGTTACCAGCAAAAGTTTATGGACATGTCAAAGGTATCGGGTGTTTAAATAAAATTAAATTTGTGACATTTTTCTTTGAGAAGGAACACAAACCAAGCAAAATTTTGCAAATTGTATGCACCAGGGATTTATCTGCAAAATAATTATACACCCAACCACAAGTGCAGACAACTTTATCAGCTAAGCAGCAAACAACATGCAACAATGGAAACACTCAGCAGATGTTCAGCCCCTCATTAGAAATGTATTTCAATTAAATGCAATAAATTAAATATAAATCCAGAACAGACTATCTAACCATATGCTATATTCTCGACCCAGTAACATGACCCCCAAAAATGTTGCATAATTAATTAGCCAAGCATGTGGCTAGAAAACAAGGTCATCACGAGAATTCATTTCGTTCACAAAGACTGCAATTATGCAGAAAATTAGATGCTTACATAAGTTGGAAATAGTTTTTATTTAGTCGTTTATTTAATACCCTTGTTATGACTGGAATTAATTTATTAAATATTATTATTTATTTATTATTATTTACCCTTAGTAAAATTCAAAATGACTGAACTTCAAACTTTAAATGAACATTATTTTACTTTTCTTTTAATAGTTCATTATTTATGAGAGAATAAAATAATAGAATGTAGAAATTGTACATTTTTTGTAGACAGTTTTTTATATATTTAAAAGTAAAGGTTAACAGAGTCCTAGCAGCGTTGAGTATAAGACTTAACATAAACATGTTAATGAACAAAAGTCTTATACACCATCAATGCCTTGAGGACATAACCTGTTGGCTTGGTTATTATTAAACAAATTAATTTTATTTAAAAAAAAAATCCTTTGGCAGTTAAGTTATTTATGCAGTACATATATTTTTAAACTTAACCATAAAGCCACAGACTCTTTTAAAAACTGTAATTTTCACTTTCTTTTAGAATAAAAAGTCTAGTTTGACCTACTTTTTTTCAAACTACATTTCTTAATTTTCCACTGACTTTGCACACCCATTAACACACCCTCCAAAGCCACCCACGCGATTTGCTTACAAAGCTCTCGAGTGCTAAAAAATTTCTGAAAGGCATTTTCCCTCCCCTGAACCCACAAGTGGCATCTCATTGGTATTAAATGACATCCAGTCATCATCCAGCGGCTGTCAAACAAGGATGATGAGTGCAAGCAACTCAATCTTTGGCAGACAGCGAGGGCTGAGTTCTAAAGCATTTTAATTGCTGTCGCGACTTTGGTCATAGGTTTAGCTTTAGATTTTCCCCGATGCACACGGAATGAAAGGGCATAAATGTGTTGACCTTGCACTCAGTCAGTTAGAAAGTGAAAGGAGAATTTGCATAATTTGCATGCAGCGAGGAGGCGATGCAATTGCACTCAAACCAAGCGTGCAATTTAGTTGTTAGCAAAACTTGCTGACAAATTGTGGCCCAGTCAACACCTCAAATCCCAGAGCAGCCCACAGTTTTAGCCTTATTCCGTATTTTAGCCCTGCACTTACCTCCGTCTGTGCGGCGTCTGTGGGGATTTCTGGCTTAAAGGACGTAAGGAGGAGGCAATGAACGACGACTACGACGACGACGACGACGACGACAATGTTGGCGACGACGACGCTGTTGACGACTTTTGCCATTGAGACTGCCAAAGTTTTTATGGCAATTTTCAGCACAGCCAGACACTTGAAGTGGGCTCCCTCCTTGTTGTTGGCAGTTGCATGAATGTGGGAATTTTAACATAAATTGCAACCAAGTTACACACTTTCTTTCTCTAGCATTTCCCTCATAGGCACGGTGAGAATAAAGTGGAAAAGTTTCACTAAAAGAAACCATTTTATCAAAATAAAATGCAACTTAAAACAGGCACTACTACTTGCATTTAAATCTAAGAGAATTATATTTACAAAACGTGTCTGCGGTGTCTTCAGGGCAAAACTTTAGTTTTCGAGTTCCAAGAAATTAAATCTAGAAAATGTTTAAGTGAACTGCTTTTGGTATTAATTGAAATTGCTCTTTGCAAAGCCATGATGCAGAAAAACAAAACCAAGAAACGCTCGAGTTCTGGGAAAAGTAAGCTTTTCAAACTAAGTACTTTAGTATTTAGTTCCTGGAAATTTGTAAGGACAGAGATTAAAATGAGTTCACACGAACTTGTTAGGTAGTTTTTGCAACACCAATAACAAATATAACAAATTAAAACAAAATACATGTGTAGGTACTTAGGGTTTTAAGGAATTTACGTATAATGTTTAATTGGTTTAAAGTATAAAGTTCTGAACGGTTTTTTATTTAGTGATTCATTCATTGAAACAAAAACATATATTTATGTAGGTACACACTTAAGTTGACATCATATTTAATTTCTGTATAAAATAAAAGGTTCTCCAAAAAAAAAAGGAAGAACTTGTTAGTTACTTTACTAAGTTCTTGGTTAAAACAGCTGATAATAAATTTAGGTGAAACTAAAATTTAATGAGAATTAAAACCTCAATAAGCATTATTCATGCCGTTGCCACAAGAATTGCCTTCTACTTTTTTGGCATAGCTTTTCCTGCTCAAGTGTGAAAATGTACCAAAGGATGGCAAACTATCAAAAGCTCAATATGTGTACAGGACACTTGCTGCAGAAGCTGTCCTTGGTCAGCTCCAAAACGAAGCTGGGGCAAGATAAAAAATATGAGTTAAGCTCGAAAAATGTCAACACAAAGGAGGGAGACCAAAGACCGAATGCACAGATTTCATACTCAGCTCAATTTTGCAGGATTTACCGGATCGCCAGGACATCAAGCCGGAGCCCCAAGCCCGACAGGTGTCCTGCCGCATCCATTAGACGACCCTTAGCCTGAGCTTTTAAGCAGCATGCCCGAAGGGTCTCCATGGGGAGGGACAGTATGTGTATGTCCAGGTTGGCTGCAGTTTGAAATTTGTATGACCCGGATACGCATGGTGTGAGGCGCGGATCGATATGGTCTCCGTCATCCATTTATCCGATGACATCCGGGTGTTTGCCTTTCAGTTTCACACTGTGCAGGGCAAATAACATTTATACAGTCGTTCTTTGATTTGATTTTGAGTGCAAACCTGATGAATGCGGAATGGACATCTCCCCGAGGCAAAACAGCACCGGTGTCAGTCGGAGTCACCACTTTGGTTGCAACTTTGCGGCAGTGGCAATCCTTTTTGCGAAACTCCTTCGAGGTTCACTGCATTTTGGGCAATGACACAGCTGCCCTGTCCTGTCCCCCCGTTTTGCATCAAACTTAATTAAGTTTTGGTCCTGGCTGCTCCTCTGTGGCAGAAGTGCATTCTTTACATGCCAGCCAAATGCCCAAGCTGTGACAAAAATAATAAAAATATATAAAAATAAATAAAAGACAAAATGTAGAAAATGTGCAATAGAGACGGGAGGATATTATGGAATGTTGAATAGCAAATGCTCTTTTAAAAAAAATTTTCCTTTAAGCTTAGGCTCATATTGTAAATCAAAAGAAATTTTTAAAATAGACACAAAAACTATTTTTTGTTTAATAACAAAACACGTTATAGTTATATATTTATAAATATTTATATATATTTATATTTAGAAAATGTTTAATAAAAAAATGCACCAAGTTTGTACGAATTATCTCTTTAGAACTGGATCTGTCAAGTTATGTAAGCAAAGTTCGGTATTTAATGGATGAATAAATTGCTGTTCTACTTGTAGAATTTTTTCTTTGTATACAATTTTTACATTTTTTTAAACACTAAAATGCATTAAATTTTTGTAAGGTTTGTGCTCAGGGCGCCAAAATTACTTTTTAATAAAACACAATAATTAAAAGGAGTTTTGTGCTTGTGGAACAGGTTTGCTGTTTGAAACTCACATTTAAATTTCAGTGAACTGGGAGCTAGACGAATGACCAGGGAACGAGAGGAAACTCGGTTAAATAATTATTGTCTCCTTTCGCTTTAAGCACCTTCTAATTGCCTTAGTTAATTTGAGAGCATATTTCACTGGGAAGTTGCTTTAAATTGTACAGAGTGCGGAAAACTCTGGGAGGAGGAAACCAAAACCTAGACCAAAGCAGGACAATGAAGCGTGAAAAGCGGAAACGGAAATTAAGCGACTGCAGAGAGACCGCCCAACGCCAGGGATCTAAGGATCCAGAGCCCTGGGATCCAGAGATCCGGTGGCAGGAGCAGCGCCATCGCCATTGTCGCGTCACTTGCCTGTGGTGGCCATTGTCCAGCGTCCAGTGTCCAGTGTCTCTCATTCTCTCATTCTGGCCATTGTCCACTTGGTTTGCGCGGAGACAACGGCAGCATGGAAAAGGCTTAAAAGGACGAATGGAGGCGGTTTCCCCGTGCTCCACTACGTTTGACTGCTGCAAATTGCTCGAGATGGGGGTGCGGTTTGTTTACTCTTTCCATTGGTTGGTCATTTTGCCTTTGGCCACTTCAGTGACTGAGAGGGTGCATTAACAGAAGTGACTTTAAGAGGTGGCACATCCTCGAAACTGGCTAAGGTTTCATGATTTAAAATAAACAAACCAGATTGCACTTTTAAGCCCCAAAAATTCAAATCATTAATCTAAATTATATTCGTAGACCATATGTCTATATGAGCAAATAGATCTCAGAAATCCTCAGAGCTCAATAAACAAGATTTAGCAATAATTTATATTTTTAGTTAAAACACAAGTAAATTATAAGTAAAATACCTAAATAAATACCCTGCTAATGTACAAGTACTCATTGTCTATATTCATAAATTAATGAACTTCTGAACTTTTACTAAAAATAATTTTGCTTCTTGTTTAAAATGTGTTATACTTAATTTGGTACCTTGAAGGGAGTTGAAAGTATTGCAACAGCGAGGAGTGAAGAAAGGCCATTATCAGATTTTACCTAATCAAGCCTAAATACTTTAAAACTTTTATGATCATGCAGCTGCTGTTTGTCGCGAAAATGAGCACTCCCTAAAGACCCATAAATAGATCAGGGATTAGGAAAAAAGGGAAAACCCCACCAGCAGACTTCGTCCTACATGAAAAAGTGCCCAATACCTGCCACAGGTAAAACCACCGACTGCAACCCCTTTACCTCTATTTTATATATAAGTCCGCCAGTGAAAGTGAAAGAAACATCAGTCAGCAACTAAACCTTGTCCTAGACACATCTCAATAGTTCTGAAAAAATTGTAAAATTGAAAAACTTGTGAATAGTAAAACCATAATCATGTACGACGACGAGCCAATCTCCAGCTTTGTGTTCACCAGCGAGGAGTCGACTCAGACCTTCCACCACCAGTGGTTTGCCCAGGGCCAGTTGCACGAGTGTGCCACCTGCTACAGCTCCATCCACGCGGACGAGCCGCCGTCCCAGCACTGGCTACGAGGAGGAGAAGCCTCCCAGGGACTGCAGCTCACCAAGCAGCAACAGGCCGTTCTGGACATCATCGAGGCCCGCCAGATCGAGACCTTCTTCTTCTGCGACGAGAGCTCCAAGGACAAGCTGGACCACTTCATGGGCGAGACTTGTTCCCGGGGAATTCCCGAGCTGCTTCGCTGGATGTTCCAGAACAGCACCGTCGCCGTGGAGTTCAACCTGGCCTGCTACGTGAACGCCATGGACCAGGTGCTGATCTTCCAGAGCGGGTCCCTGAGGGTGGACCACCACTACGACGTGGACGAGTGCGTCGGAGTGGTCTACGAGATGCTGATGCAGCGGATTGAGAACTACCTCAACTGCAGCAGCGAGTACGGAATGGCCGAGTGCAGCATCACCAGGCTGAAGGTCCAGGTCAGGAGGATCCGGGTGGACGTGGAGGGTCAGCCCGCAGAGTCAGCCTCCTTCGCCCTGCCCCTGCAACTGAAGCAGGACCAGGAGGAGGGTCTGTCCACCACCTCCGCCTCCACCAGCGAGTCGGAGTTGGCCAGCCTGCGCTCCGCCTACCTTAAGCACTTCCGCGAGTGCAACGGCTACTTCCCGCCCAACATGCGGGTCAACCTCTACGGACTGCAGCAGTGCAAGACCACCAAGGAGCTCTACGTGGTGCCCTACCACGTCAGCGAGACCCTGCAGCAGCTGCCCAACAAGAACTTCCTGATCCTGAACAACATAATGGGGCAGTTCCAGCGGCTCCACGAGCTGTCCACCCCCGTGAAGTCGATCGAGAGGGATCCCATCACCTCGCCAACGCCAACGAAGAACCTGCACTGCCGCAGGTGTCGCTCCCAGTTCTCGAGGAGCAGCAAGCTGCACATCCACCAGAAGCTGCACTGCGGCCAGGACTTCTCCGTGGACAGCATGCACGCGGACATCGTGGAGATCTACGCGCAGTGCCTGCCCATCTCGAGGAGCGTCTTCCAGTACGCCTGCTACGGCATCACCAAGCCCAAGACCGTGATGCGGAAGGGCCAGTTCGTGCCCATCGAGTGCGACTGGCGCAGCGAGAGCTCCGTGAAGGTGCAGCACGGCCCCTGCGTGGTCATCAGCAACGCCCAGCACAGCAGTCCCTGTAAATTTTATTGAATAAACGATAACTTTTAAGCCACAACATAATTTATATTTAACTAGATGGGAGCGGGACAACATTATAGTACATCTGCTTGTGATTTTCTGAAAGCCGTATCTTTGTTAATAACTGATATTCAATTTCGAAAAAGTTTCTTAAATTAAATTTCAAAAGGTTTGAAAACAACTGAGCAAAATTTATTTAGAATATACATTTTGTTATTTTTTGGTATACAAAATTAGAAACATTGATATTTTTTTAGAGTTCTAAATTATGATCTGTACAATTTCTTAAATG
The DNA here is from genome assembly GCA_018150695.1 of Drosophila oshimai. Classification (NCBI taxonomy): domain Eukaryota; kingdom Metazoa; phylum Arthropoda; class Insecta; order Diptera; family Drosophilidae; genus Drosophila; species Drosophila oshimai. The sequence goes on along the minus strand of JAECWM010000304.1, from coordinate 485,216 downwards.
CATAAAGAAATTGAAGCCAAACTGAAGGTCGACGGAATGGGCTGTTAACAACTTCCGCTCCTGTAAAATAATTTAAGACTAAGAGCTAAAAGAGTTCGCTCTGAAAAAGTGTTTTCGGATAAACGCAATTTTATTAGAAAAAAGCGTTGTACCTTTCTTTACACTTAAGCATAATTTCAATTTTAAAGTGGTAAAAAAATTAGTTCTTTTTTTCTTTAAGGTTTTGAAATTTAAAGTACCTTATTAAGCGCTTCCGGAAGTCCGATGTATCAAAAGTTTAAAAATCATTTCTCGCTTACTATTTTGTTCTGTTATGTCAAAGGGACTCAATAAAAATTCCAGTCTTATCTCTTTCTTCATTTTTATACGACGTCGGCTTATAAAAATGGCTAAAAAGAAAAGTTATTATTTTGGTTTTAAAAACGGTTTTAAATTTAGTAATTTTTAAAGTATTATACTTTTTAAACTCAGTTTCAAGTAATACTTTAAAGGTACAAAAAGTTTCAGCCTGTCCGAATGACTTTATGTGTTTGTTCCATTAAACTCAGTTAAGAACATAATTGAGCTAAAATTACAAAAAAAAGATTTAACAATCCATTTAAAAACTTCTATCACAAGCGTAATGCTGGCTTAACAACAATTTTCGGACAATTTTGAGGTTTTATCGCAGCTTTATGTTAAGGATTCGCAAAAGTAAACAAGAAACTGTTTCGCACAACTCCAACACACCCACACATCGCACCGCAAGCCATTTATTGCGGTTTTATTCGCGTGGCAGGAAGCCAAAAAAAGGATAAGCCAAAACTAGCGGCTATTCCTCTTTTGGCCACTTGCTAATTAGCCAGCGGTTTTGAGTGGACTGAAGTGGACGAGGAATTATCCATAATATATTGAACATTATTAAACATTTGCATTTAATTGTAGCAGTTAGTTGTAGGATTGATCAATATTCAACCTTTTCCATTTAAATTGTTATTGAACATCACGGTGAAATGATAAATTAAAATAATAGGCTGTTTTTTTTTTTATTTATTCATTTTTGTAGTTAATGCATTCGTTTTGTATTTTAATGCGTGCTTAAAGATAGTTGCAACTTAACTTAACCTATTTTATTTTATTTTAAATCAAAAGTGTCATGTTGCTTATCTGAAAACTAGTTTGTAATTGCAAACTCAATTTTATCAATAATTTAGTAGTACATTAAAATTATTTATTCTTTTTAAAAATCTTTACTCAAATCGTTGTGACTAACGCAATTAATATAAGTCTTCACTTGAAGCGTTAGGATATAAATAAATGAAAATGAAATGAAAATTTATTCGAAGAATTACTACTAACAAATTGAAAAAGGAAGAAAAAAGGCTATGGTTAAAAAGATCTTTTTACCCTGCCAAAAAATTTGAATTAAAAAGATGGTAAAAAAAGATTTGTTAATGAAAAGTTAACTAACTAACAAACTGACTTTCTTAACTTATTAACTTATCAGTGTACACAATTTGCTAAGTTCAGCCTTAAAACGTACATAAAAAAACCTAACTACTCATCGAATAACAATGAGCTGTGTTCGACTTTTGTCAAATTAAATAAATCATTAAAGGTATATGAAAGAAAGTATATACAAAGAAACCCAAACGCTTTGCAAGATCTTTTTTAACAGGGCTGTTATTTAACTCAACAAGTAATATAAAATGTAATTAACTATCAAAACCGGTTAAAAAACTCAGAAGTCGTCCCCAAAAAGAATGATAAAAGTTTAAGATAAAACAAACGTATAATATATAATTTAGAACTTAAAAGATATTGTATATTCAATAATATTTACAGGGACTGCTGTGCTGGGCGTTGCTGATGACCACGCAGGGGCCGTGCTGCACCTTCACGGAGCTCTCGCTGCGCCAGTCGCACTCGATGGGCACGAACTGGCCCTTCCGCATCACGGTCTTGGGCTTGGTGATGCCGTAGCAGGCGTACTGGAAGACGCTCCTCGAGATGGGCAGGCACTGCTCGTAGATCTCCACGATGTCCGCGTGCATGCTGTCCACGGAGAAGTCCTGGCCGCAGTGCAGCTTCTGGTGGATGTGCAGCTTGCTGCTCCTCGAGAACTGGGAGCGACACCTGCGGCAGTGCAGGTTCTTCGTTGGCGTTGGCGAGGTGATGGGATCCCTCTCGATCGACTTCACGGGGGTGGACAGCTCGTGGAGCCGCTGGAACTGCCCCATTATGTTGTTCAGGATCAGGAAGTTCTTGTTGGGCAGCTGCTGCAGGGTCTCGCTGACGTGGTAGGGCACCACGTAGAGCTCCTTGGTGGTCTTGCACTGCTGCAGTCCGTAGAGGTTGACCCGCATGTTGGGCGGGAAGTAGCCGTTGCACTCGCGGAAGTGCTTAAGGTAGGCGGAGCGCAGGCTGGCCAACTCCGACTCGCTGGTGGAGGCGGAGGTGGTGGACAGACCCTCCTCCTGGTCCTGCTTCAGTTGCAGGGGCAGGGCGAAGGAGGCTGACTCTGCGGGCTGACCCTCCACGTCCACCCGGATCCTCCTGACCTGGACCTTCAGCCTGGTGATGCTGCACTCGGCCATTCCGTACTCGCTGCTGCAGTTGAGGTAGTTCTCAATCCGCTGCATCAGCATCTCGTAGACCACGCCGACGCACTCGTCCACGTCGTAGTGGTGGTCCACCCTCAGGGACCCGCTCTGGAAGATCAGCACCTGGTCCATGGCGTTCACGTAGCAGGCCAGGTTGAACTCCACGGCGACGGTGCTGTTCTGGAACATCCAGCGAAGCAGCTCGGGAATTCCCCGGGAACAAGTCTCGCCCATGAAGTGGTCCAGCTTGTCCTTGGAGCTCTCGTCGCAGAAGAAGAAGGTCTCGATCTGGCGGGCCTCGATGATGTCCAGGACGGCCTGTTGCTGCTTGGTGAGCTGCAGTCCCTGGGAGGCTTCTCCTCCTCGTAGCCAGTGCTGGGACGGCGGCTCGTCCGCGTGGATGGAGCTGTAGCAGGTGGCACACTCGTGCAACTGGCCCTGGGCAAACCACTGGTGGTGGAAGGTCTGCGTTGACTCCTCGGAGGTGAACACAAAGCTGGAGATAGGCTCGTCGTCGTACATGATTATGGTTTTACTATTGACAAGTTTTTCAATTTTTTTAGAAGTATTGAGATGTGTTTAGGACAAGGTTTAGTTGCTGACTGACGTTTCCAACTTGGACTGGCAAACTTATAAACAAAATAGAGCTGAAGGGTAACAGGTAGTCGGTGCCTTTACCTGTCGCAGGTATTGTGCACCCTTTCGGATGGGACAAAATCTGCTGGTGGGGTTTTCCCTTTACCTAATCTCTGATCTGTTTATGGGTCTTTAGGGAGTGCTCATTTTCGGGACAAACAGCAGCTGCGTGATCATAAAAGCTTTAAGGTACTTTACTTTATTGCTCGATTTTGCAATATTTGCAATACATTTCTAAGTACCGCAGTACTGCCTGACTTTCGTTTAAACGCATATTTTTATACCCGTTACTCTTAGTGTAAATGGGCATTCTGTAACCGATGCAAATGTGCTTATGTCTTTACGACTTATTTTTTCTTCACTCAAAATAAATCTGTTTAGGCAAGTTTAAGGGTTTAAGCAATAAATAACAAATTAAGAGACCTTTTGAGCAGTCCTGGTGACTGAAAGCGACTTCCAATATAAGGTGCAGAGAAATTGACGACTTTCTTGCAGCTTATTATTAAAGATTCACAGAAGCTAAAAGTGCACAGCAAACCAAAAACTTTTTGGCGAATCACCATCATACCACAAGCCATTTATTGCGGTTTTGTTTGCGTGGCAGGAAGCCAAAAAACAAAACTTGTGGGTAGATGGAAAGGCCAAAACTAAGGGCTCTTCCTCTTTTGGCCACTTGCTAATTAGCCAGCGGTTTTGACGGAGGGCTTGAAAACGCCCATTGATTTTATTTGATGGTGTTTTAAATTTAATTGTGTTAAAACATGATCGTATCAAGCGATTTTAAGAAGTTTTTGTAAGAAGTTTTAAAACCGAAAAACTTTGGGTAAAAATTAAAATTAATACAAAAATAAAGTGCTCCGAAAAGAAAGTTATAATGAATTTTTTAGACTTACAAAATGTTGATATAATCAGGTGTTTACTTTTTAATGGAAGAATAGTGTAAAATAGCTTGGTAGTTGAAAAAAAAAAATAATAATAAAAAAAGAGGCTTTAAAATCCATAGATTTTTCTTCTATGAAACCGATAATGGAAATAATGAAAGCCAAGAGCAAAGATTATTTTACAGTCCGGGCAGCGACAGCATACATTTCTCCCGGGGACAAGCTCAAGTGTCACAACACGTAAGTCACACGTTGAAATTGGATTATTAGAGCGGTGCGTGTGTACACATGGCAAAATGGCAGACGAGGGATCTGGGCAAATTGGACTGAAAGTGCTCCATGACGACGACCAATGTCGATTGGGCGACCAACGAGGCACCAAACAAGCATTCTAGGAATGCGGGCCCATTTAAAATTCAACAGGGAGCAAGAAGTCCAGGACGAAGCAGCAGCCCTGGAATGCGCTTTAAGAGGCATCCATAATTCAGTGAGCACACGGAGGAAAATGGGAAAATCGGACGACAACCTGAACAACTTTGTTGTCGTCGGAAGTCCTTGGATTTGTGCTGTGAATTGGCAGAAATTGGGTTGCAACTTATTCAAATCGTTTTCTGAACTGTCATTACAGGATTTGACATGTGTCATACAAAAAAAGTATATTTGATTCTATAAATTGACACTTTTAGCATTATTTTTGTGAACCTTGTGAATTGTAGTCGGTACTGTTTTTTTTTGTTTTTTGGGATTGCAATTTTCTTTGAATATTTTAGTTTAAAATAAAAACTATAAAATTTATAAATGCATAAATAATAAATTTAAAATACAACTAGAGTACCCAAGTTTTTAGAGTATTTAGAACCACATTCGACCCCAGAATATACCCCAAATATACAGGCTAGACATTTTGCTCATTGTTTTTATTGCCCAGACGGCGATTGCAAGGACAGCAAGTGCAAAATATGGGCGTTGCTTTAAGTTTAAAGCCATTTCTCAATGGCCGAGCCTGTCAGATCGCATATCGCACATCGATTTCTCTTGCTCGGCTGTGTTTTCGTTATAAATTACAAACCGAGATGACATGTCATCCTTCGTCAAAGTCGCCGGCGCTTAATAAATCGTGTGCAATTTACGCGTGGCCATTTTTTGCACTCTGTGCGAGACTCATTATAGCCGTCACGCCCTAATCCCGAAGCGTAGTAATAATAATTCAAATGCGGCGGCACATTAGTTCCGCCATTTCGAGCAGAGAGTGGAGTGTACGAAAAAATAATAAACCAACAGGTTGTGACAAGTGGATTTGTAGACACTTTGTAAATGTCGAGCCAAGTTATTAAATGGGAGTTTCATTCGAAGTGTGACACTCGGAAAAATTGACAGTTTTTGAAAGGGCAGTCAAAACATAAATTGTAATAGCAGAAATGTTATACCAAAGTATTTTGTTTGTCATGCATGTTATGCTAAAACCAGAAGTTAAATAAACAGGATTTTTTTAGTTTAAAAAAATGGTTCCCAGCGTCAGAACCATATTTGATATGTCCAAAAATTGACTACTAATAAATTTGGTTACTAAACTCCTCATACAAAAAACATAGTGGTTTTTTTAAGCTAAAAAAAATTGTTACCAGGATTTGGGATTAAAATAAAACAATTACATTTTTTTTATAATATAAATAAAGTTACAAGTTGATTCCTTTGATTTATTTACTTTCTTTAAGAAATAAATACATAAATATATAAAATAATTTAAGATGACTTTGATTTCGAAAAAGTATTATTCCAAGTGTCGCAGAATGATTGATGGTCAAGGAAGCAGAAAGCAGGACTACGCCGAATCGGAAGACATGAGCCCATAAAACGTTTTCGGCAATATGCTCATCAAGTAGCCATACAATAAATAATAGAAAAGTCAGAAACATTTGATGGAGAGCCATAAAAATGCAGCTCACCCCAAAAGACGCAGAGCTACAGAAGCTCATTCAAATTGTAGCCATGTACACATAAAGAGCAGACAAAAGGCATAAAGTAAATGAAGCGCCACACAGAACGCAGACTTGAGATGAGTAGTAGCAACTCCTAGACGATGTGACGAGTATTCTTATTCTATTTCCATTTGCACATTCTCGTAACTCAGTTGCCATTCAATGGCGAAGGCAGAGCCACAGTCGAAATCGAAATCAATTGTAACACACAATGAAAACAGTTTTCCTACACAATAAATGCTTACCATTTACACACTGGGATACTTGCAGCACCATGCACTGGGAATACTTTGTAGTAAACCTTGGATTAGATGTCCTAACACTAACATTTATGATTTCCATAAAAATGTATGTACAAGATATAGTTTGTCTAAATCAGTGCATATTTTATCTAAGTAACTACAAAGTAAATATTAATTAAGTTTATAAAATATACAAAACCTAACTTAATACAAAAAGATGGGCATAATGAGTATAATAATTATAAATAAGTTTTAAAACATAATGGATATTTTGTTTTGTAGCCTTTAAGATGTTTTTGCACCATTTTTAATATATTAGTTGATTTTTTTCTAAGTGATAACACCGAAAACACCAAGAGAGCCTCGCCCAGCAGAGCTGCTCCTGCTTTAATATAAAAATAATCATTTAAGCAAGATGGCAGGACCCAATCTTCCAGGTTCTTCTGGCTGACAGCAGAGGAACAATGGACCAACGGCGGAGTGAATCGTATGTGAATTGAAGGACTGACTGACACGTTGTCGAGATAAGGCTTAACATCAATAGAGAGTTGACAGACTTTGGCAGTACTTAACCTTGAAATCCTTAAATTTCGAATGGTTATTATGTCTGGTTTTTAGGGGTGTATGACATGACAATTGTACAGTGTTTTGTGAATTTTCAATACTGTCATGAAGCAAACTTAAAGCTGATTTTAATTTAATTTCATTGGTCTTAATAAAGAGAATTAATGAAAGAGTGGCTTTAAAATTAACATTATGCTAATTACATATAAATTACTTTCAATTACAGGAAAAACGAAATTGATCAATCATTATTATATTTTAACCAATATAGCGATATACGTGTAAATAAAAAAAACAAACCGCAGGAGTTCCAATTAAAAAAATATATATATTTCTTTAAAATTATTGCCACACACCCCACTGATTACATTCTGTAGTAGATTTTAATTCAAGTTCCCTGTAGTAATAGGGGAAGCTTTCCCATTTTCCACAATAGCCAAATAGACAATAAACCCATCCAACCATCGGAAAACTTCAGCCTCAGTGCCATGAATACAGATTGCGTGCAGTGACGCAAATCGACAAATGGGATATAGCAGGGTAAAAATTTTAATACGCATATGAATGGATGGAACAACTGAAAATAAAATACAAAGGCTGCCCCCACAGAAGGCAATCAAAAATCAGAGATGAAAATAAAAATTTGCCAGGCCTTAGCTATGATTAAGTCTTGGATTACCACGAACATACATATGTACATATATGTGGGAAATTCTTAAAAGAGGTATGTGTATCGCAAAAACAAGACAACAAACAAATGCGAATTTGACGAGTCGTCAAATGGATGTTATTAGCATAAATTGCTTTTGAATGCCAAAGATTATTCGGCACAAGCATTTTAATCCGCATACGATTATCACATACTTGTGCTTTTGATTTTCCATGGTCTGACAGTCTAAGTGATTTGTTTATTCAAGGGGAATTGATTGCAACCAAAACCGAGGCAGACAAAGACAAACGCAGCCAGCTGTGGCCCAAGAATCCGATTCCAAATCCAAATCCGAATCAGAAACCAGACACAGGGGTTGTATAAATTCCATCCATCCATTGGACACACAAGGGAGCAAGTGTAAATTTGACATTTTTATGGTTTAAGTGTCGCGTCATTATAATTCAGTCGAAAATGTATGGCACTCGAGCCATTCGAGTTGTTTATGGCAGACACATTAAAAGTTTGTTTGGCGAAAGGCAGCACATGTTTTTTTTAGAAATAATATATCACCCGAAAGGTAATATAGAAAAACAACACTCTTTAAAAAAGAAATAACTTCAAACTTAATCTATGTAAACTCACTCATCTATTTCTTTTAATTATCCTTTATGGTATAAATTCCAATTTAAATGTACATCAACTCTAATGGGAACACTCAAAATTTATTAAGACGATGCATTCGACTTAAGCAATTTATTTCAATATTTTATGTACTTGTCCTGCACAGACTTTTGCAATAACTCAGAAATGGCCATTAAAGTAAACACATGTCAAAACAATAAAGATGTATACAAAAGTCCATAAATAATGCACTAAAAAGCTCAATTCAACCTTTTGGTAGCCACTAAAAGAAGACTTAGTGTCGTTAATAAATAAAAGATAAATTGCTTGAACTTACACCACATGTTTCCCTTTAAGAGAGGGCACTGGTGATGAATAACATTCCTGTTGGTATTCAACCAAATCAGCATGGAACCCCTCTGAGGTTTCACCTTTAAACCGAGAGAGGGGAAGACAGTTTCTCCTCCTTGTTCAGCGTTGCTTAACTAAAAAACATATTATATGTTAAAGAATTGTTAAAAGAACATGCATAATTATGAATAAGTATCCTTACAAATATAAGAGCGTTTGCTTTGTGATTGTTTGTTGATTTTACAGTGTCGTCAGGGTTGTAGTTTCCAGCAAGACCATAATTAATCACTTCTAACATACTGTTTTCATTCATTTTAAATCCAGTAATGTCCACAATGCGTTGATTAATACTTCGAACAATATCATGGGAAGAGCTATGTAGTTTTGATAATTTGCAACTGCAATTCCATGATAAGTGCTCATCACGTTGAAGTTTTGGTCTGGAAATATTTTTCAATATTTCTATTTCCTTTTGATTGATGAGACCAGGAAAAATACTCAAATGCGCTTCCTGGGACAACACCTCCATTTTAATGGGTGCCAATAAAAGGAATGGAGACCAACGAACATATCGACAATAAAGATTTACTGATTTTATCGGGTAACGCTTCAAACAAATTGACTTCTGGAGCTGAAAGTCTTTTTTTGTTTTTGTGCGATTGGCAGGATTATTTTGCAAATACACCAGCTTGGGCAGTTGCTTCAACATGTACTTGTGATTGGGCTGTATCGAAAGTATTTCATTCGCAAATTGTTTTGCTTCCATATATCGGCCTGTAATAAAAATAAATACAAGAGTTATAAGATTAATCAACTTGTTTTAAACACACTCACCAAGTCCTTTGTTGGCCTCTACCAGAATTTCCAACAAGTTTGTATATTTCCAGAGCTTAATCTTTGTCTCTTTGGGATTGGGATAGTCATCGTAGTAATAGAGGGCCAATTGCAACCAATACTCCGACAGAGTATAATGCTTTAAGTTCTGATAAACCAGACCCAGTATGAAACACTCATCAGCACTCCAAATCTTGATACTGAAAATATTTTAAATAAAGCGATTACTAAAATAAAAGTAAAGCATAAAGTTCTTACCTGTATTCTATGCCCTTTAAAATACCTCCAGCCATGTCAGCAGGATCTAAATTATATACTGTTTGGAGTCTGTAAATGGCTCCCAAGGATTCTTCAAAGTCCACCGACGTGGGTTGTTGTATCATTAATTCCTGAAAACGCGAAATCTCGGCAGTGCCGAGTTCTTTCTTCAGTAATTTCAAATATTGGGGCCAATCATTGTAAATGTGCCTTAAAACTTTAAATCCAAACAATAAACTCTGTTGAAACTTCGGTAACGTTTTCATCAGATCCTCTGAATGTTTTATAGCTCTGTAAATTAATAAAACTGCGATTTAAAAATAACATTTTTTTAATTTACTCACAGTCTTATTTTTTTTAAATGAGTTTGCAATGCATCTTTGTAGTTTTGAAGATTGTTTACATGGGTTTCCTTTAACTTGATCAATGACAATTGAGATTCTGATGATATTGTAAAGTCATATGACTTGGGCATTGAATTAACTTGGGCTTTAACGACCGCAGCTAAGACTAGAAAAAGGACAAAAACTTTAACCATGACATTGACTTATTTCTACTACTGTGAAATGATAAGAAAGACGAACACGGGTCTTTTAATTTATTTTAATTAATAAATTAATTCGTTATGCATCATGGTTAATGTTACACTAGTTAAGTTATACACGCTATTTTGATTAACAGTCAATACGAAAAATATAAATAAAAAGAGTGAACTACATTTTTTGTTCAAACATCTTTAAAAAGCTATTTTGTAATTTTTATTTTAAAAAGGTATTTTTTGTTTAAATACATTTTCTAAAAAGTTTTTATAGTGCAAGCTGTTGTCCACCGTATTCCGTGAAAAATTTGTTCTCAATAAACGTAGCATTAAATTCGGGAGGTGGCCTTACCTTTGGCGGACAAGGCCAAATGAACATTTGTGAATTTGATCGAATCCATTTGGTGGCAACTGAAAAACACCCCAATGTAAAATGAAGTCCTCCAGCTATATGCAAAATGACTTACTCCACTTATCGCCCATTAAAATAGGGCAAGATGTATGAAATGTTCTCCAGTCGATTGATCCATTTAGTAAAAGATTGTGCCACACCAATAGGGAACCTTTCTGCACACTTACCCGTAGGTCTAGATAAGGAAAAAGAGTTTCACCGCCCTGCTCGACATCACTTAGCTTAAAAATTAAATAATAACAATATTAGTAGTACAAAAATATTTAAAAACTCTTACATAAAAAATAGCTGTTGCTATGCGATTGCCTGATCTCCATAATTCACCTTCTGGCGAGTGCGAAGCGTCCTGGTGCTCAATTACATATCCCCCAATTCCATAGTTAACTATCGACAACTCTTCCGACTCTAATACAGTTAATCCTGTGGCATCCATAACACGTTGATTTAAATTATTCATAAAGGGATGAGCATTGTCCTTCAAGCGCATTGTTTTGCATATGCGCAGATTAGAGTAATCTTCAGTAACCTTACGTTCGGTGGTGTAAAACTGCCCGCGTTTCAAATGTGGGCTCGATAGAGTCTTCAACAATGATATTTCCTCCTTGTTAATAAGATTGTGATATATGTTTACAGATGGATCGAGGTTGAGCTCCTCCATTCTTATGGGAGCCAGTTGCAAAAACGGCGAGGAGCGAAGAAGATGACAACGCAAATATTTCTTAGCGGGATATTCCATGTGACAGGCAGGCTTAAATAAATTATTATTTGGCTTTTCCGCTTTAAGAACTTCGGGTTCGATACTCAACATTTTTAGCCTGGCAATCTGTTGTTGCCAAAAAGGGTTATTACGTTTCAAGAACAAGGCTTTTTCGGCATATCTCAAAGCGGCTTTGTAGCGACCCGAACTTTGTGATGCCTTCATTAGCATTTGCAAAATTAAATCGTAAGTCCACCCAAGGATTTCATACTGTTTAGAATTTGGGTCATTATAGTATTTTTCCAGGGCCATTTGAAACCACCGTTCAGCACCTTGAAAACGCTGTTCCATGTAATAAACTGAGCCAACCATTAGGCAGTCCACAGCACTTAATTTCTTGCATCTATAATAATGAATAATTGTAATTTTCGCTAAAAAAAAATGAAAAACACTTACCTGTATTGCTTTCCTCTTAGCAAACCCACTGACATTTCAGCGGGATCGAGTCTGTAGGTTGACTGTAGGCGATAAATGGCGTAAAGAGCCTCTTCATAATCAATATTCGTGGGCATACTATGTCGTAAACTTTGTAAAACGGCAATTTCCTTCAATCCTTGTTTTTCCTTGAGAAAATCTAACAATTTTCGCCAGTCAAAATGCAATACACGTTTTAATTTTAAAGCTTCGAAAGGATTTGATGAACCTTTGGACAAAAGTAATAGCTCCAGTTGATTAATGGCCCTAAAAGGTAATTATTTTTGGAGGAATATATATATATAAAAATAATTTCTTACATTTTTACAAGTGATAACTGGTTTGTTAATACCATAACAAAGTTACCCAGATTCTTAGCCGCCTGTTCCTTTAGTTCCAACAATGGCAACATGTGAGCATGGGATAACGCATACCCATGTGATTTGATCGACGGTTTTATTGGCTCCTCAATGCTTAAACCAATTCCATTTAGTAAAAATATAAAGACACAAATCTGAAACATGGCGGTGACCAGCTCAAACTAAATGTGAAGAAAGAAAACAATGAAACAACCTCGAACCTTGTCTAATGGATTAGTAATGTTTCGAAGATTAAATATTAGTAGAATTATAAACTTCACCGTGTCAAAATCATTTCCTATGCCCTGAAATACCTCCAATACTTCTTTGTAGTTTTGAAGATTGTTTACATGGGTTTCCTTTAACTTGATCAATGACAATTGAGATTCTAAGGTTATTGTAAAGTAATATGACTTGGGTGTGGAATTAATTTGGGTTATAACTAGCAGGCTAACGCCAACAGTTAAAACTAGGAAGGGAGGGAAAACTTAAACCATGACATAAACTTATTGAAACTTATCTGTCAAGATAATAAAAACTGGTTTTTCAATTTTATTTTAATAAAGATAAATTCGTTATGCATCATGGTAAATGTTGCACCAGTTAATTAATACACGCTAATTCGTTTAGCAATCACTGTACGCAAAATATAAATAAAACGAGTGAATTACATTTTGTTTCAAACATCTTTAAATAACTATTTTTACCAATTTTTATTTTGAAGAGGTATTTTTGAACTTAAGTACATTTTCTAAAAAGAGTTGTCCACCTTTTTTTTTGTAAAAAACTTATTCATAACAAACGTAGCATTAAATTCGGGAGGTGGCCTTATCTTTGATGGACAAGGCCAAATGAACATTTGTGGATTTGATCGAAACCATTTGGTGGCAACTGAAAAACATCCCAATGAAATATGAAATCCTCCAGCTATATGCAAATCGACTTACCCCACTTGTCGCCCATTAAAATAGGGCAAGCTATATGAGTTGCTCTCCAATCGCTTGATCCATTTAATAAAAGATTGTGCCACACCAACAGGGAACCTTTCTGCGCACTAACCCGTAGGTCTAGATAAGGAAAAAGAGTTTCCCCGCCCTGCTCGACATCACTTAGCTAAAATATAATATTTTAGAAGTAGTACCAAAATAATTATGAAGTCTTACATAAAACACGGCTGTTATAATCCGATTGCCCGATCTCCAAAATTCACCTTCAGTCGAGTGCGAAGCGTCCTGGTGCTCATAAAGATATCCCCCAATGCCATAGTTAATAATTGACAACTCCTCCGACTCTATAACAGTTAATCCTGTGGCATCCATAACACGTTGATTTAAATTCTTCATAAGGGGATGAGCATTGTCCTTCAAGCGCATTGTTTTGCATGTGCGCAGGTTTGAGAAATCTTCAATTACCTTGTATTCGGAGGTGTAAAACTGGCTACGTTTCAAATGTGGGCTCGATAGAGACTTGAGCACTGATATTTCCTTCTTGTTAATGAGATTGTGATATATATTTATAGATGGATCGAGGTTAAGCTCCTCCATTCTGATGGGAGCCAGTTGCAGAAACGGCGAAGAGCGAAGAAGATGACAGCGCAAATGTTTCTTAGCGGGATATTCCATGTGACAGGCAGGCTTAAATAAATATTTATTTGGCTTTTCCGCTTTAAGAACTTCGGGTTCGATACTCAACATTTTTAGCCTGGCAATCTGTTGTTGCCAAAAAGGGTTATTACGTTTCAAGGACAATGCTTTTTCAGCATATCTTAAAGCGGCTTTGTAGCGACCTGAACTTTGAGATGCCTTCATTAGCAGTTGCAAAATCAAATCGTAAGTCCACCCAAAGATTTCATACTGTTTAGAATTTGGTTCATTATAGTATTTTTCTAGGGCCATTTGAAACCAACGTTCAGCACCTTGAAAACGCTGTTCCATGTAATAAACAGATCCAACCATTAGGCAGTCCACAGCACTTAATTTCTTGCATCTAAATTAATGAATAATTGTAATTTATTTTCGCTAAAAATATTTCAAAATGAAAAACACTTACCTGTATTGCTTTCCTCTTAGCAAACCCACTGACATTTCAGCGGGATCGAGTCTGTAGGTTGACTGTAGGCGATAAATGGCGTAAAGAGCCTCTTCATAGTCAATTTTCGTGGGCATACTATGTCGTAAACTTTGTAAAACGGCAATCTCCTTTAATCCTTGTTTTTCCTTGAGAAAATCTAACAATTTTCGCCAGTCCAAATGCAATACACGTGTTAATTTTAAAGTTTCGAAAGGATTTGGTGAATGTTTGGACAAAAGTAATAGCTCCAGTTGATTAATGGCCCTAAAAAGTAATTGTTTTTAGTGGAATAAATATTCTAAAAAGCAAATTTTTTACATTTTTACAAGTGATAACTGTTTTGTTAAAACCATTAAGAAGTAACCCAGATTCTTAGCCGCTTGTTCCTTTAGTTCCAACAATGGCAACATGTGAGCATGGGATAACGCATACCCATGTGATTTGATCGACGGTTTTATTGGCTCCTCAATGCTTAAACCAATTCCATTTAGTAAAAATATAAAAACACAAATCTGAAACATGGCGGTGACCAGCTTAAACTAAAGGTGAAAAAAGAAAGCAATAAAAGAAGCCAACCTTGGCTAAAGAATTGGTAATGTTTCAAAGGTAAAATATTAGTATAATTATAAGCTTCACCGTGTAATTAGAAAAACCGGTACAATATTTGTCTTTTTAAAAGATAAATTTTCCCTGACAAAAGCATTCGCTATACCCTGACAAAAGCATTCGCTATACCCTGACAAAAATGTTAAAGAATTGTACTATAGAAAATTATTTAGTCTGTTAATTGTTTACTACCCAGAAAACAAGTGCTTCAGGTTACCAACATGGTTGACTTAATTCAATCTTCCAGAAGGACTTTTTGGAATACTGAATACTGATCATGCTACATCTATAGTTGGCATGAAGAGTCTTGTGGATATGGAAGGCTCGTTTATCAATGAGTTAACGAAGAACGAGATGGCCAAGTTTACAGGGAGTCTCTGTAAATTAAACTACGATTTAAAAATTTCATTTTTTTAAAGTTAACTTACAGTCTAATTTCCTTTAAATGAGTTTGCAATGCATCTTTGTAGGTTTGAAGATTGTTTACGTGTGTTTTCTTCAACTTCAGCAATGTCAACTGAGATTCTGAGAATATTGTAATGTCATATGACTTGGGCACGGAATTAATTTTTGTTTTAACTAGCAGGCTTACGACAACAGTTAAAACTTGTTCAAACTTTAACCATAACATTAACTTATCTGTACTACTCTGACATAAAAAAACTTAATTTATTTTAATTATAAAATTAATTCGTTATGCATCATAGTAAATATTGCACTAGTT
This sequence comes from Drosophila oshimai, assembly GCA_018150695.1. Lineage (NCBI taxonomy): Eukaryota > Metazoa > Arthropoda > Insecta > Diptera > Drosophilidae > Drosophila > Drosophila oshimai. The sequence continues at coordinate 469,736 of JAECWM010000304.1, read as the reverse complement.
AAGTTACATACGCTATTTTGTTTAACAGTCACTGTACGAAAAATATAAATAAAACGAGTGAACAACATTTTTTATTCAAACATCTTAAAAAGCTTTTTGAAACTTTTATTTTATAAAGGTATTTTCTACTTAAATACATTTTCTAAAAAGATTTTATAGTGTAAGCTGTTGTCCACCGTATTCCGTAAAAAATTTATTCTCAATAAACGTAACATTAAATTCGGGCGGTGTCTTTACCTTTGGCGGACAAGGCCAAATGAACATTTGTGAATTTGATCGAAACCATTTGGTGGCAACTGAAAAACACCCCAATAAAATATGAAATCCTCCAGCTATATGCAAAATGACTTACTCCACTTATCGCCCATTAAAATAGGGCAAGATATATGAGTTGCTCTCCAATCGCTTGATCCATTTAATAAAAGATTGTGCCACACCAACAGGGATCCTTTCTGCGCACTAACCCGTAGTTCTAGAAAAGGGAAAAGAGTTTCCCCGCCCTGCTCGACATCACTTAGCTAAAAAATAAAATAATAATAATAATAGAAGTAGTACAAAAATATTTATAAATTCTTACATAAAAAATAGCTGTTACGATGCGATTGCCTGATCTCCAAAATTCACCTTCTGGCGAGTGCGAAGCGTCGTGGTGCTCAAATACATATCCCCCAATGCCATAGTTAACTATCAACAACTCTTCCGACTCTATAACAGTTAATCCTGTGGCATCCATAACACGTTGATTTAAATTCTTCATAAGGGGATGAGCATTGTCCTTCAAGCGCATTGTTTTGCATGTGCGCAGATTAGAGTAATCTTCAATTGCCTTATATTCGGAGGTGTAAAACTGGCTGCGTGTCAAATGTGGGCTCGATAGAGTCTTCAGCAATGATATTTCCTCATTGTTAATGAGATTGTGATATATGTTTACAGATGGATCGAGGTTAAGCTCCTCCATTCTGATGGGAGCCAGTTGAAGAAACGGCGATGAGCGAAGAAGATGACAACGCAAATATTTATTAGCGGGATATTCCATGTGACAGGCAGGCTTAAATAAATATTTATTTGGCTTTTCCGCTTTAAGAACTTCGGGTTCGATACTCAACATTTTTAGCCTGGCAATCTGTTGTTGCCAAAAAGGGTTATTACGTTTCAAGGACAAGGCTTTTTCGGCATATCTCAAAGCGGCTTTGTAGCGACCTGAACTTTGTGATGCCTTCATTAGCATTTGCAAAATTAAATCGTAAGTCCACCCAAGGACTTCATACTGTTTAGAATTTGGGTCATTATAGTACTTTTCCAGGGCCAATTGAAACCAACGTTCAGCACCTTGAAACTGTTTTTCCATGTAATAAACAGAGCCAACCATTAGGCAGTCCACAGCACTTAATTTCTTGCATCTATAATAACGAATAATTGTAATTAATTTTGGCTAACATTATTTCAAAATGAAAAACTTACCTGTATTGCTTTCCTCTTAGCAAACCCACTGACATTTCAGCGGGATCAAGTCTGTAGGTTGACTGTAGGCGATAAATGGCGTAAAGAGCCTCTTCATAGTCAATTTTTGTGGGCATACTATGTCGTAAACTTTGTAAAACGACAATTTCCTTTAATCCTTGATTTTCCTTGAGAAAATTTAACAATTTTCGCCAGTCAAAATGCAATATACGTGTTAATTTTAAAGTTTCGAAAGGATTTGGTGAATGTTTGGACAAAAGTAGCTCCAGTTGATTAATGGACCTAAAAGTAATTTTTTTAGTGGAATAAATATTCTAAAATAACAAATTTCTTACATTTTTACAAGTGATAACTGGTTTGTTAAAACCATTAAGAAGTTACCCAGATTCTTGGCCGCTTGTTCCTTTAGTTCCAACAATGGCAGCATGTGAGAATGGGATAACGCATACCCATGTGATTTGGTCGATGGTTTAGTTGGTTCCTCAATGCTTAAACCAATTCCATTTAGTAAAAATATAAAGACACAAAACAGAAACATGACGGTGACCAGCTTAAACGAAATGTGAAGAAAGAAAACAATAAAACAACCTCAAACCTTTTCTAAAGGATTAGTAATCTTTCAAAGGTAAAATATTAGTATAATTTTAAGCTTCACCGTGTAATTACAAAAACCGGTACAACATTTGTCTTTTTAAAAGATACATTTTCCCTGACAAAAGCATTCGCTATGCCCTGACAAAAATGTTTAAGAATTGTACTGTAGAAAATGATTTAGTCAGTTAATTGTTTACTGCCCAGAGAACATGAGCTTAAGGATACCAATATGGTTGACTTTGTTATTTCTTCCAGAAGGACTTTTTGGAACACTGAATACTGATCATGCTACATCTGTTGTTGGCATGAAGAATCTTGTGGATATGGAGGGTTCGTTTATCAATGAGTTAACGGGCTATACAACCGACTTAAAGAAAAAAATCGATATTATAGAGAGGTGAAGGTAGCCAGTTCGAAATATTTACTTTTGTTTCACTAATATTTGTTCTTAGTTTTCTCCAAGAAGTACAATCCAAACGAGAAATATCTCGGAAAAACCAGAGGAGTTTGTTGCTCATCCACTCAACGGCTTCTCCCTTATTCGTCGACTTCATGAGGATTGGACCAAAGTTGAGTTATTAATGTCAGAAGGTGTGGGTCTAAGCCATCTTGGAGCCATTAAAAACGGTTTAGATGAAGCACAACCCACGGATCAGGATCTGGATGATGCGGCCAGTGGACTTGTCACCTTGCAAAGCTTCTATCAATTGGAGCCGGTTGATATGGCCAATGGAGTCTTAATGGGAAGGCAATACAAGTGTGTAACGAATAATCGGAATTTTTATTTATACAAGAACTATGACCCACTTTGTACATACTTGTACATGTGTTAATTTTTGTTTACAGTGCCACTCTTTCAACACTAAACTGCCTGGTTTTGGCTGAAATGTGTTCCAAAACCGAGGAACCTAGAGATGCTCTTAATTGGTATAAAACTGCTCTAGAACACTACAACGAAGAACGAGATGGCCAAGTTTACAGGGACGTGTTTAACTTTAAAATGTCTGAGTTATACACAAATTACTCAAAATTGTTTTTAACAACAGGTTTGTTAATTTAAGCGGCTTCTATTTTCTAAAATTAATTGAGTTTACCTATGAAAAGGTTGTCGCAATGCCGCCTGGAATGTTCTTCGGGATGTTTCTGATTTGGATGCTAATCTATGGTCGCTTCAGAGACAACTCTACGAAGCAACTAAAATTGATATCCCGGATCCCATTGTAAGTGTTTTAATTTTCCCCTAACAGCAAACTAAACATTTATTTTAAATTTTAGTTTTTTACATATCCGCGGACCGACCACACCGGTTGTCTAGGATTGCGGCCGACCAAAACATATTTAAGCTGTCACTATGAAGGAGGAACGACCGATTTCCTAAGAATTGCCCCTCTTAAAGTCGAGATCCTTAGTCTAAAACCACACATAGTTATTTATCACGAAGTAATCTACGACGGTGAGATCTCAAGGGTGAAAAATGTTTCAGTCTCCTCACTGAAGAGTCCTCCGCGATTCTTATCTGATTTTGAACACAACCTAAAGTTCGCTTCGGTCCATGAGGAGCAACAGAGTCAATTAAATAAACGAGTTAAAGACATGACAGGAGAAGACGTAAAACCGGCTAACAATTTTTTGATATACAATTATGGTATTGGTGGGTATAGAGAGTTTCATGTTGACAACATAGAACAGCATTACATAACGGTAGGTTTAATATTAAAACCGTAAAGTATGAAATATAATATCGCTTATCTTTCAGCCAGGACTAGGCGATCGTCTTACAAGCATAGTCTTTTTTGTAAGTATGATATTATGATAAAATAATAATTGATTTTATCCATATTATATATTTATTTATAATTTTAATTGATAAAACTTTAGTTGGGTGATGTGACTCAAGGTGGTGCCATCGCTTTTCCCAAATCAAACATCACTGTCTGGCCTCAAAAAGGAAGTGCTCTGGTGTGGCGGAACCTGGATGATGCCATGAAGCCCTATAATGATTTCACCACGTCTCACTTCTCATGTCCAGTGATAGTGGGTTCGAAATGGAGTAAGTAAAAACAAGCTTAAACTAGTAATCAATATTAAAATAGTGTATTTTTAGCCCTCGTCAAATGGTTACACGAAGCTCCTCAAATGTTTGTCAGACCTTGCAAAAAAGAGTATAAGGTGTTTAACAAATAGATTGCTCTATTTGCATGATAATGCATGAAATTATAAGCGTTAAATACAAATTTTTAACACCATTTTCCGCTTTGCTTAAGCCAGTTTTGTTTTCATTGCAACTGATAGTTGTCGCACAATGCGAAACGTTTTGGGCTTAATTTTCCTGCTCATCCTAGTAAAGGCCAACTTGTCAATAAACCCAGAGGATGAAAAGGAAAAATTAGAGAAATTTGACTTCAATAAGGAATACTACACTTCCTCAGTTCTGGGTCTAGTTAAGCTGTTTAAACTAGAGCAACAGTTTATGGAGAACTTTACGATTTATACTAATATCCTGCAGGAAAAAGTAGACAATATAAACATGTGAGTTGTGCTTTTATAGGAACTAAATTATACAAATCAACACTCAAATTATAATTTAGTTACTTGGACTCCTTGAATCGTCCCAATCATTCGACCCACACTGAGAGGGAGAAGTTTGTCTCCGATCCGCTAAATGCTTTCGGGCTAATTAGAAGACTAAATCAGGAATGGCCCAAATGGCAAAACTACACAAAGAAACCTCTAGGCCTTGTTCAATTAAATGCGATGGGGAGTATTCTAAAAAAAGGCCCTGAGCCCTTTGACATGCAAGAAACTTTAAAGGCAATGCACCGCATTGAAACAACTTATGACCTTCAAGCAAAAGATATAGCAAAGGGTCTGCTTCAAAGAAATCAATTTAGGTGAGTATTAAATGTTAAAATATTAATAAATATTAAAAGGTTTCACCTCAATATTTTTAAGGCTTTTAAATATAATAAATAAAAAAATCATTTATATTTTCTATCCAGCTTTAAACTTACTTGGCGAGAGTGTTTGGCCTTGGCTCACCATAAATTTGAAACTAGTGACTTTCATCGATCTTTAATGTGGTTTCAAGAATCTTTAAACATCAAAAAAGAAACAAACAGGGAAATCATTAATAAATTATTGGGAAATCCCTTGGAAGCCTTTGCCAGATCTGTAATCACGCGCAGTAAGTAAACGTGGCTAAAATCATTAACTAATAATAAATCATTGATAAGTTGATACTATTTCGAAAAAGAAGAGCTTCTGAAAAATTTGGTATTTCAAATACCTATATAAATATATTTTTTCTCTTCAGGCATTTCAATGTCGAATCAATCGTTGAGTAATGAAACAGTCCATAAACTAGTAAGCAGCCAAATGCAAAACGTTAAACCAATAGATTTGGAACACCTTATAACCTCAAAACTAAGACAATGGGATAAGGAAAGCTTCAATGACACAAGTAACCCCAGAAATCATTCGACTGCCCATAATATTGGATGTCGTGGACTTTTTCCAAAGCCGACCAATCTCATTTGCCGCTACAACTCCACTACGAATCCATTTTTAAAGTTGGCACCACTAAAAATGGAGGAAGTAAGCCGAGACCCATATATTGTAATGTACCACGAAGTGATTTCAGACAGAGAAATCGTGGAAATGAAAGGGGAGATCAAGGAAATGGGCACAGGATGGACTGGACTGGAAGATCCCAAGGAAATTGTGTCACGCGTCTTTTGGGCGAGGGAAAAATCACCTTTTATGGAACGAATCAATCAACGCATATCTGACCTGACGGGCTTTGAAGTGGACGACTTTCCTGCCTTGCAGTTGGCCAATTTCGGTGTGGGTGGATACTTTAAGCCACATCACGACTATTTTACCGATCGCCTATTAGTACTCGATGCTAACAACACTTTGGGAGATCGAATAGCCAGCTTAATCTTTTATGTATGCGTTTCAATTAGTTTCTTAGAATGTCCAGACATTGAATTGATTGTTTAATCTTTACAGGCTGGAGAAGTATCGCAGGGTGGGCAAACTGTGTTCCCAGATGTTAAGGTGGCGGTGGAGCCCAAAAAAGGCAACGCTTTATTTTGGTACAATGATTTCGATGATTCAACAGCAGATCCTCGTTCCCTGCATTCTGTGTGTCCTGTCATAGTCGGTTCCAGATGGAGTGAGTGAATTATAGAAAAACATTATAAAATCTAATAATCTTTTTCCAGCGATTACCAAGTGGATACACTACTTCCCACAAATATTTGTGAAGCCCTGCAGCCCAAGGCTACTAAAAAGAAGCTCCTAAAAAGTGACGTGTTCTTGATTTTAAAATAAAGTTTTGTTTTAACAAAAATAAGTATTTCAAATTCATTAGTGACGCTGTAACCCTATCCCTATGAGTTCACTTTATTTTCCAAGTCAGTTAAAATGCGGAGCTGGTGGAGTTCGCTTATAGTTCTTCTTTTATGGAGACAAATTGTTGCCGATAATACAAAAACTTCTAAACACGATGACAACATAGAACTATATAGCTCTTCGAATACAGGACTTTTAAAACTATTGGAGTTGGAGGCCCAATTCATAAAGAATTTTAAATCGTACACAAATAAATTGGCCGAGAAGGTTGAGAATCTCCAAGCGTAAGAAATTAAGGGGTAAAGAGTATACAATTTTAAAAGCATCTGTTTTTCTTACAGGTATATTGACTCAATAGATTATGGATTCAGGGAAAGCTTAGAAGATCGTGAGAGGTATGTCAGTAATCCATTGAATGCTTTTAGTCTAATGAGACGCACACATCAGGATTTACCAAAATGGCATAATTACTCACAGCAGGTTGTGGGAATGGGTAAGAATTTAATTATACTATTTCACAGAGTATTAAATTGCTATAACAATGTTACCAAAGATAATTGTTTTCAAAACTTTTAAAGAGGAACTGTATGCTCTAGAAGAAGTCATAGCTAAAGCCCCCGATGAAAAGGACATAAAATACACATTAAGAAAAATGCATCGGCTAGAAAAGATATACGATCTTGAGGCCACGGATTTAGCAAGAGGTCGTCTACAGGAAAAACAGCATGAGTAAATACCATCTTAACATTTTAAAAATATAAAACAAAATATACGCTTATATATTGCAGCATAAAACTTTCCCTTAGAGACTGCATGGTTTTAGGTGAACACAAATTCCAAATGGAAGACTATCAAAGAGCTTCGATGTGGTTTCGCATGGCAATCAAAAACGAAGCGGAAGAAAACGCCGAGATAGTCCAAAAAATTCTGGGAGATCCCAAGAATAATTTGTACATGTATTACGCCAAATCAATGCTTATGTTTGGTAAGTTTTTTATACCACTTTTTCCTTATCTAAGTTCTTCTATTTCAACATTCAGGCTTATTGAAATCAAATCCTACGATGACTATCGCACAAGCTCAAGCTTTATCCTTCGAAGCTGTGAGAAAATCCAGTCTAGAAGATTTAAAATCTCTTATAACCAAGTTGTTAAGTCAAATGGATTCCTTCAATAAGGAATACTACACTTCCTCAGTTCTGGGTCTAGTTAAGCTCTTTAAACTAGAGCAAGAGTTTATGGAGAACTTTACGATTTACACTAATATCCTGCAGGAAAAAGTAGACAATATAAACGTGTGAGTTGTGCTTTTACAAGAACTAAATTACACAAGTAGCTTACACTCAAATTATAATTAAGTTACTTAGACTCCTTGAATCGTCCAAATCATTCGACCCACAATGAGAGGGAGAAGTTTGTCTCCGATCCGCTAAATGCTTTCGGGCTAATTAGAAGACTAAATCAGGAATGGCCCAAATGGCAAAACTACACTAAGCAAACTCTAGGCCTTGTTCAATTGAATGCGATGGAGAGTATTCTAAGTAAAGGCCCTGAGCCTTTTGACATGCAAGAAACTTTAAAAGCAATGCACCGCATTGAAACAACCTACGACCTTCAAGCGAAAGATATAGCACGAGGATTGCTTCAAAGAAATCAATTTAGGTGAGTATTAAATATTAAAATATTAATAGATTCTAAAAGGTTTTACCTGAATATTTTTTAGACTTTTAAATAAATAAAATAATCATTAATATTTTAGCTTTAAACTCAATTGGCGAGAGTGTTTGGCCTTGGCTCATCATAAATTCGAAACCAGTGACTATCACCGATCTCTAATGTGGTTTCAAGAATCTTTGAACATTAAAAAAGATACAAATAGGGAAATCATTAATAAATTATTGGGAAATCCCTTGCAAGCCTTTGCCAGATCTGTAATCACACGCAGTAAGTAAACGTGGCCAAAATCGTAAAATATATTATTTGGAAAAGGAAGTTCTGAAATTTTGGTATTTTAAATATAAAACAAGAAAGAACGCTATAGTCGGGTTTCCCGACTATAAGATTTGCGATACTCATTTCCCTCTTTAAAAACAGCTAGCTAGCCCTCTTCAAAAAAGTGTAGCCTACTTTCGAGTGCAATCAATTTTTAGCGCCTTTTCAAAAAAAAATTTTGCATACTTTCGGGCGCAATAAAAATTTTCAACGCACTTGTATACACAATTTGTCTTTATACATTTACATATATTACCTAAGGCATCAAACTATCGCCACCTATTGCCAGGTTGCCACGTACTGAAAGTTTTACAAATGTGTATGTAAAGTATGTATGTAGACAAGATTTAAGGCATACCAAAATGTTCTATAACTTCTTAATTATTTATTAGAGCATAAAATGGTTCGGAATGTAGTTAGACAGTGCACAAATCATTATATTTCTTTTAAAACCATAACGATTGCATACAAAATGAGAGCGCCACAGATTTTCGCGGTTTGTGAGCGTTAAAAGGGGCGTGGCCAGGTTTTGAAACAAACTTGATCTGCGCCTTGCATATAGAAGTCTGTGTGCAAAATTTGGTGGCTCTAGCTTTTATAGTTCCCGTGATCTCGACGTTTGTACGGACGGACGGACAGACAGACATTTGCAATGTTTACAGCAGAGATGGGCACGCCCTGGCTCAATTTGCTCACTTGCTCAAACCGTTATATTTTTCGGGAGGCGCCAGCAAATCGTCGCAGACGGGTCGCTGCTGGCGTTCAGCGATCCGTGAAGAAAACCAAAAACAATGCTACAGAGCTACAGAGCTCATCGCCTCGGTCCCGAGTTTTGCAACAACAAAATACATTGGCTTTTTGCTTTTGCTTTGCTCGCACATTTTTTAAGTCGCGTGGCTGCGGCGCTCCGCGACGGTGGTGGTTGTTGTTGTTTTTTTTGGTCTGGCCTAGCTGCTACTCAAACCGTTAGATCTCGTGCCCATCGCTGGTTTACAGTATTTGCTTACTCTTCGAAAATCGCAAATAAATATATTTTTTTTCCTACAGGCATTTCGATTTCAAATCAATCGTTGAGTAATGAAACAATCCATAAACTAGTAAGCAGCCAAATGCAAAACGTTAAACCAATAGATTTGGAACACCTTATAAGCTCAAAACTAAGACAATGGGATAAGGAAAGCTTCAATGATTCCAAAAATCATTCGAGTTCCCATAATATTGGATGTCGTGGACTTTTTCCCAAGCCGACCAATCTCATTTGCCGCTACAACTCCACTACGAATCCATTTTTAAAGTTGGCACCACTAAAAATGGAGGAAGTAAGCCGAGACCCATATATTGTAATGTACCACGAAGTGATTTCAGACAAGGAAATCGTGGAAATGAAAGGGGAGATCACGGAAATGGGCACAGCATGGACTGGACTAAAAGATCCCAAGGAAATTGTGTCCCGCGTCTTTTGGGCGAGGGAAAAATCAGCTTTTATGGAACGAATCAATCAACGCATATCTGACATGACGGGCTTTGAAGTGGACGAGTTTCCTGCCTTACATCTGGCCAATTTTGGTGTGGGTGGATACTTTAAGCCACATCACGACTACACCGATCGCCTAATAGTACTCGATGCCAACGACACTTTGGGAGATCGAATAGCCAGCTTTAATCTTTTATGTATGCATTTCAATTAGTTTCTCAGAATGTCTAGACATTGAATTGATTGTTTAACCTTTACAGGCTGGAGAAGTATCGCAGGGTGGACAAACTGTGTTCCCAGATGTTCAGGTGGCGGTGGAGCCCAAAAAAGGCAACGCTTTATTTTGGTACAATGATTTCGATGATTCAACAGCAGATCCTCGTTCCCTGCATTCTGTGTGTCCTGTCATAGTCGGTTCCAGATGGAGTGAGTGAATTATAGAAAAACATTATAAAATCTAATAATCTTTTTCCAGCGATTACCAAGTGGATACACTACTTCCCACAAATATTTGTGAAGCCCTGCAGCCCAAGGCTACCAAAAACAAGCTCTTAAAAAGTGACGTGTTCTTTAATTTAAAATAAAGTTTTGTTTTCACAAAAATAAGTATTTCAAATTCATTAGTGACGCTTTAACCTTATCGAATTTAGTTGTTTCGTGAGTTTACTTTATATTCCAAGTCAGTTAAAATGAGGAGCTGGTGGAGTTCGCTTATAGTTCTTCTTTTATGGAGACAAATTGTTGCCGATAATACAAAGACTTTTATACACGATGACAGCAACAAATTATATAGCTCTTCGAATACGGGACTTTTAAAACTATTGGAATTGGAGGAGCAATTCATAAAAAATATAAAATCGTACACAAATATATTGGCCGAGAAGGTTGAGAATATGCAAGCGTAAGAAATTTAAGAGTAAAGGGTATGCAATTTTCAAGAGCAGATGTATTTCCTATAGGTATATCAACTCAATAGATAATGGATTCAGGGAAAGCTTAGAAGAACGTGAGAGGTATGTCAGTAATCCCTTAAATGCTTTTAGTCTGGTGAGACGTACGCATCAGGATTTACCAAAATGGCATAATTACTCACAGCAGGTTGTGGGAATGGGTAAGAATATTCATAATACTATTCCACAGAGTATTCAATTTCTATAAAAATGTTACCAAAGATAATTGTTTTTAAAACTTTTTTAAGAGGAACTGTTTGCATTGGAGGAAGTCGTAGCTAAGGCCCCCGATGAAGAGGACATAAAATACACATTAAGAAAAATGCATCGGCTAGAAAAGATATACGATCTTGAGGCCACGGATTTAGCAAGAGGTCGTCTACAGGAAAAACAGCATGAGTAAATACCATCTTAACATTTTAAAAATATAAAACAAAATATATACGCTTATATATTGCAGCACAAAACTTTCTATTAGAGACTGCATGGTTTTAGGTGAACATAAATTCCAAATGAAAGACTATCAAAGAGCTTCGATGTGGTTTCGCATGGCCATCAAAAAGGAAGCCGAAGAAAATGCCGAGATAGTCCAAAAAATTCTGGGAGATCCCAAGAATAATTTGTACATGTATTACGCCAAATCAATGCTTATATATGGTAAGTTTTTTATACCACTTCTTCCTTAACTAAGTTTTTCTATTTCAATACTCAGGCTTATTGAAATCAAATCCTACGATGACTATCGCACAAGCTCAAGCTTTATCCTACGAAGCTGTGAGAAAATCCAGTCTAGAAGATTTAAAATCTCTTATAACCGAGTTGCTAAGCCAAAGTGATGAGGAAATAGTTCGGGAAATGAACGAAAATAAGACTGCTCCAACCGACTACGAGTTGGGATGCCGTGGGTTTTTTCCAAGGCGAAATAAACTACTTTGCAGCTTCAACTTCACGATAGCCCAATTCTTTAGATTAGCTCCCCTGAAACAGGAGGTGATAAGCGTGGACCCATACATTGTAATGTACCACGAAGTTCTTAACGACGACGAAATCGCAGAGCTTAGGGAGCAGTCGATGAACAAAACTAAATCCAGGGATTTGTTAGAAATCAATCCCATCAAGAAAAGCATTTTTCAACGCATGACCGATATGACAGGGGTCAGTTTTCCACTAACAGAAAAGCTTATATTTGAGGATCACGGGACAGGCTCGAATAGTCAGCGTATTTACGAGTTTCCGGAGGCTTACCCAACTGGAACATTATTATTCTTTGTAAGTACATCTTCAGAATGGGTTTCATTTACTTATCTAAACATGGAAACATCTAATCAACTTTTGAGTTAATTCCAAGTTATAATATTGTATAATAATAATGTCATATATTTAATTATTGTTATTTGCTAACATAACCAGTTTTTTTTGCTTAACTTTTTTTCTTAACAGGCTGACGATGTGGAGCAAGGTGGTGCGACGGTCTTTCCAAAACTAAAAATTGCTGTTTTTCCCAAGAAAGGCAGCAGTTTGTTTTGGAATAACGTACTCTACGATGGAAGCCCAGATCCTCGAAGTGTGCATTCGGAATGTCCAGTTCTTCAAGGAAATAAATTGGGTAGGTGCCCATAAAAAAAGAAAAAAGAGATTCTAAGTAATTTGAGTTATGTTTTCAGTTCTAACTAAGTGGTTGCATGATGTAACCAAACTTTGCAGACCAAAAAGAGAGCTTAAATACAATAAAAACAAATCAAAATAAATAAGGAAGTTGTAATTAAAGAATTTAAAAAAAATAAATAAAAAACGTTTAATATATATACTAGGAGCATGACGAAGTAAACGATTTAACTGGAAAAAAATTATCAAGGCACATCAAATCAATTCGACCAACTCTGACCTTTCAGAGTCACAAGTAAAACAAATATAATTATTTTTAGATTAGTACTTTTCCTTGGACAAAATGAGACAGTGGCTGTGTTTGCTGGCAATTTTTCTTTGCTCAGGCAATATTTTTGTAAGGGGTGTCGAGAATCAGCTTTACAAAAACATAAACGAATCGTATAGCTCATCCACGTTGGGACTTCTGAAGCTGCTGAAATTGGAACAAAATTATGCCGATAATCTCGTTAAATACGCAGCTGAACAAAGAGAAGAAATCAGCCCACTGCAAGCGTAGTTAAATTAATTTAGGATAGTTTTTATAATTATTCACAAAAAATCCTTTCTTAGTTACTTGTCTGAAGTTAATTACAATCCAGGTCTAAGCCAAAAGGAGAAAATCGAGTATGTTTCTAATCCGTTGAACGCCTTTTCACTTTTGAGACGCACTTATGAAGATTTACCAAAATGGCACACCTATTTTAAGGAGGCCATGGGAAAGGGTGAGTACTTATTTTACACACTTTACACTTTTCTATCTGAAAGTTCCCAATTATTAATAATTTATAACTTCTAACTAAACCTTGTTAATTGTGTGTGTGTTTGCAATATTATTTTTTTTACTTTAAATATATTATTTTAATATTTTTAAAATTAAGTTAGGGGGAGCTCTACTAATGTTCTTACTTTAACAGCAAACCTCGATGTATTGGATGACCTTATTAAATATTTACCAGATGGTCAAGATTTAAAAAATGGAATGCTAGGAATTCAGCGCTTAGAGCGAACCTATGAATTAAAGATCGATGATTTGGCACATGGTCTTCTACAGGACAAACAATACAAGTGATTTTATGTTCTTTGAATTTCATAACTAAGTATAAGCTTTATAATCCTTCTTGCAGTATTCGACTCACTTATCGTGACTGCATAGTCATGGGACATTTTATGCTCCAACAACGCGACTATCAAGCCGCTGCCAAATGGTATCGACTGGCTACCAAACACGAACTGGAAGATAACAATGAGTCTTTGAATGAGGTCCTGGGCAATCCAGCTGATTACCTTCATCGACAATATATAAGAGCATTGTACATATATGGTGATTACTTTAAATGCTTTTTCTTTTGACCTCACCTATCCTATCACCTTTTTTATATTTTAGGTAGTACTATCTTAGACTCTTCGCAGACTGAAGAAGAATCCCTTGCAACGGTGGAGGACAACTTGGCAAACTCCAGTCAAGAAGATTTCGATGAAATGATGTCTAATCTGAATAACCCCGAAAACGACATTGAAGTAGTTAAGGAGCTATATCAGACAAAAATACCGCCTTCCAACTTTGAAATCGGATGTCGAGGACTGTTTCGCCAGAAGCCCAGACTTGTGTGCCGCTACAATTTTACTACGACCCCATTTCTGCGATTGGCCCCTCTAAAGTTAGAGGAAATCAGCTTGGATCCCTATATCGCCATGTACCACGAAGTGCTTTACGACTCAGAAATTGAAGAGCTTAAAAGGAAGTCGGAAGTGAATATGTGGAACGGATATGCGGATAAAGAAAATGGCACACAAATAAGGGATATAGTGTGCCGGCATACCTGGTGGTCTGAGAAGTCCCAAATCCGGGAGCGAATTAATCAGCGCATTATTGATATGACAGGATTGAATTTCTCATCCATGGAGGCCTTACAGGTCGCAAATTACGGATTGGGCACCTATTTCAAACCGCATTTCGACTACACATCCGATGGGTATGAAACTCCAGACGCTTCTACATTGGGAGATCGGATAGCAAGCATTATTTTCTACGTGAGTCCAAAAGATCATACGTTGTTTGGAAAATTTTCAATTAATTTTAAAAATCCTTCAACTTATTTACCCAAATTTGCAGGCCAGCGATGTTCCGCAGGGTGGGGCCACCGTTTTTCCAGAAATAAAAGTGTCGGTCTTTCCACGAAAAGGCAGCAGTTTGTTTTGGTTTAATTTGTTCGTCGATGGAAGGCATGATGTACGAAGCCAGCACTCAGTGTGTCCTGTAATCAATGGAGATAGATGGAGTAAGTTATTTAAGATTTTATAATTTTTACTTTCTCTACATTAAAGCAATTTTTTAGCTCTTACCAAGTGGGTCCATCTGTTTCCCCAAATGTTCATCATGCCATGCAGTCTATAAAAGCTTGTTTAAATCGAAAAATTTAATAAAATAAATAAGCTTTTTACTGATAAAAATTTAATTCTGTTATTTGAATCAACAAATACAACATTTTTGTAAATTAAGTTGCAAAATTGCAGATATTTGGACAGTAAATATATTTTAATTTTTTTAAAATTTAAATTATTAGCGGTACCTGAAACGGAACAACCATGACCAACTAAGTAACCATGAAATTGTGGCTCTCCTTAAAAATAAATCCAGACCACCTGTGTAGTAAGTAGTATACATTAGCTAAGATGAAGTGGTTCGGTATTCAGCTCACCTTTTTGTTTATTTCTCTACCACAAATTTATAGCTTAGAAGAAAAAAATGAGACTTTAAAGCAAAAGTTTGTATACAGTACCTCTGTAATAAGCATGGTAAAACTTTTGGAAATTGAAGAGTCCCTAAAAGACAGCCTGGATGTATATGTTAAAGAAATGCAAGCAAAGTTGGATATTATTAAAACGTAAGTTTTAGATACTAGCTACATGTTTCTTTATGGGTTTGATTACGACTTAACTTTTATTTAATATTTTTAGTTTTCAAGATTCGTTAAAAAGAGAAACGTTTTCAACGATGGACGAGACGGAAGAGTATATGGCCAATCCTTTAAATGCATTTCCCTTGCTAAGACGCCTCAATCAAGATTGGCCCAAGTGGCTTAGATATCTAAAAATGGCGATAGCTACCAAGAAAACCAAAGAAATGGAAGAGGACTTAACATTAGCGCCATCTAATGATGATCTTAAGGTGGCTCTCAAAGGTATGGAGCGTATTGAAAAATACTACGATCAACATGTAGAGGACATTACCAATGGTATCCTACTGGGAAGACAACTTAGGTGGGTCAAAAATTTTAAAAACTTGGTTATAAGTTTGAAAACATGTGACATTTTTTTAGCTCCCATTTGACTGCTCCAGATTGTGTTGCCCTGGCCGATTTCTACTACAATCAAACTCAGTTTTCCGAATCCACTCACTGGTATCGTATGGCCCTAAGACTTCACAAGTCGTTCCATGGAAAGCTCTACGAAAAAGTTTTGGGTTTAAAGAGAAAAAGAATCTACAAAAAATATGCCATGGCCCTGTTTAAAGAATGTAAGTTAATCAATATTTACTGTATGCATTATTTACTCTGTTCGAAAATTTTCTTAAGCCTTAACCGTGGATAAAGCTAAGCCCAATCTCGCAGAGAGGGCCGAATGGGATAAAATGGCCAAGGAAGTTGTTAAAAAAAGACAACTATCATAACGTTGAACAGCTCATTGATGAATACCTGTCAGGAGACGAGAAGATATTCCAAGAAGAAGCCGCTAAGCTCAAGCGCAAGCCATCAAATCTACACCGTGGCTGCCGTGGAATGTGGCCAAAGAAATCCTCGCCAGAACTAGTTTGTCGCTACAACAGAGACACATCCGCATTTCTTAAGCTAGCACCACTCAAAATGGAGTTTCTGAACCTGCAACCTTTAGTAGTTCTTTATCACGAGGTGCTCTACGAAAAGGAGTTCAAGGCCATGAAAGACATAGCCATATTTAATGCCACCATGATAGATGGTTATACTTATACGGACTTTGACAAAAAGGGGGACCCAGAACGCGTGGATCGGGTGGTAAAAATGACAACATTTGAGGGTACAACGGGCGCCTTCGCCCTCAGCATCAATCGACGGATTGCGGATATGAGTGGTCTGGAGATGGACGGGAATATGGCTCTGTACATGAACAATTATGGCTTGGGTTGTTATTTTCAAAAGCATGTGGACTACGTGGAGTTCGAGAAGCAAGTGAGTGGTTATTATAATAAAAAAAAATAAAATAGTTTTATAAATCAATTAATTTGCAGCCAAACTTTATACCCGGAAACAGAATAGCTACTGTTTTACTTTATGTAAGTGTTTACATTGTTTTAACTTTTTCTATACAAACGTTCTTACCTTTACTCAGGGAAGCGATGTTCCTTTGGGTGGAAGGACTGTTTTTACCAAACTGAAGATATCCGTAAACCCCAAAAGGGGTAATGGCCTGATCTGGCATAACTTAAAGCATACTGGCGATCCTGATCCGCTTTCCGAGCATTCTGTTTGTCCTGTCGTCGTGGGTTCCAGATGGAGTAAGTATATCAGTCACTCTGTAAGTAAACATGTTAATTAAAAAGTATACTTTTTTTCTTATTAGCAATATCAAAATGGTTTAATGAACGCCAGCAAGTATTCAAGAAACCCTGTTTAGCCTAATCTGCAAATGTATCACTCTATTAGAGCCTCCATTAGGAGGTCATGTAAATAAACAGCCATCGCCCAAGGGGCGAACCTACTTCAGACTGGTGTCCCTTTCATTGTTTGCCATAAAAATTGCAAGTGCCACTAAATTTTAGAGCTCGTATTGGCAGGGGAGCCTCCAAAGAGGGGTTAAGCTTATGTGCTTGCCCCAAATGCCATTTTGCGGAAGCGCACACTTCAATAATGGAAAGGGGGCAACTGCAGCAGTCTAGCAGGGCACTGAGGACAATAGCCAGGCCAACGTACTGAAGCCAACTTTGTCTATGCTGCATCCAGAAGTCAGATAAAGGGGCCAACCATGTGATTTAAAGGTGCAACGAACACATTTTCATGAATATATTAAAAGGTTATCAGGGCACTAACCTTTTTAATTTAAAAAGGTTGCTTTTTATGGAAAATGGTTCAAAAGAATGAAACAACGTATTAAAATAATAATGAAAATGTTTGTTGTATGTTCCATAAAGTCCGATAAATCCTTCTGAAAAGTACTGATCAAATCTAACTTAAATTTTTTTATTTAAATAACAAGTTTATAACAAACTAAAACCATTTTTCGTAATTCCAATTTGCATCCCTGGTCCAAACTACTGCAAAGACCTACAAATTTTAGAGGAAGCGCAAGCTTTTGCTAAACTGTTACACTAATTGGAATATTTTCGGAGAGGCATCCTTTAATAGTGCTGCTAATACATGGCCACGTTGGCCTGGAACTTTAAATGAGTTTAAAAAGCAACAAGGTTTAGTGAGAGGCCAAAGGGAAACGAAATCAGCATGAATGCAATTGTCCAAGTTATCCCAAAGTGCCCACAGGCAAAGGACACTCGCATGCACAGGCAACTGGCAGGACAACTGGCAGAAATGGAAACTCAGAACCGAGACCGGGACCGAATCCTCTTGCTGTTGCAGTCCACAAAGCCGGAGCTGTTTTTGAAACGGGTTAAAGGGAAAGAACTGCCGGATGATGACCTCACAGAGACAGAAGGGAAATGCTTGTGTTGTTGTTTATGTAGCCATTGAAAAGGCGATCTATAGTTAAGCATTAACAAGTTAACCAACAGCTGCAGCTGTCGAGAGAAGCGCAAAATGCTGCTAAGAAGAAAAAAGGTTTAAAGGGACAAAAACATGATTTTTAGTTTATTTTTGCTAAATTTAAAGATTTTGTTTACATTGGATGTATCTGAAAAAATTCATCATAATTTTTTTGTTTGACATAGAAAGCTTCACCATAAAGATGTTAAAATTACAAATATATTGCAATAATTTTTAAGTTGTAACTTTTCAACCTTACAATTTGTCTCAAGAATTGATAGGTTGACATGAAGTCGTTAAACAGTAGAAGTTATCTTTATGAATCGAGGACAAAAATATAAATTCTAGTAAGTTTACGCCCCAAACACAAAATTTCATCCTTAATATTTACAAAAGCTTTTAAGATGCTTTCGCTAAAGTCCTTCCATCAGTTTGTACGCCCTCAAATACTCATAACTTCAGGTGAAAATTCCAAAACACTGCTTACCTCACCCAGATCATTACAACTTGCAGATAAGTGCAAACAAAATAAAGTCCCAAACTGGCATAATAGCAACGAACTGCCCATTCAACTCGTCGGAGCAGCAAAGTCGAAAGCAGCAATGACTAAGCCAAAGGTTCCGGCAATCCACTGCCGCATTGATTTACCATGCCCGCCTGTTGAAGCTCCAGAATGCGGATGCACAAAAACTGCAAGTGGAAGTCCAAGAACAAGTGAATCCATTGAATGGCTTGCCAAGTTGTTGAAAAAACTGCAGCGCAGGGAGCCACAGAAAGTGAGAAGGAAAAAATAGAAAATAAGTAGAGGCGAATGCAATCTAAAGCGTCTCCACTTACCAGCAGGAGTTGGCCAGAGAATCGCAGGACCAAGAACGAAGGACTATGGACGACACCACAATGACCCCAGGGGGACTTGCCTTTGGACATTGTAAAGCGATTTCGAAATGTGCTGAACTCTTAAGTGATTGAATTGTTATCGGTGACATGAATTTGTTCGCTGATTTGGATGAGGCGATGCTGGGGATCCACGCTGCAATGTAGAGATGGCGGATAATCGAAAGCAAGCTCACAAAATAGGAATATTATAAACTAACCTGATATGAATCAGCTTTTCGCAGAGCTTCCCCATCGAATAGTGACGTCAGCAAAAGGAATTCCTTTTTGCTTAAAGGGCAGATGTGCACGTTTGTGTGCAGATTAATATGCAATATTACACAAAAATTACACCGTTCGGGAAATAGAAAATATACACCAACCTTAAAATAACTACTAAATGTTATTTTGTTAAAGTTAAATTCTTTGATTTTTACTTCTGCACAATACAAAAGTTTATTATAAATTTTCTAAGCCACTAAAATTCTGGAACCAGCTGTCAAGGCCTTCACTTTTATTCTATGCACTTGGCGTCGAGTGACTGCCGCAGTGTCAAGCTGCTAAGACTCGGTTATAAGGGTTTATGGTGGTCATGTCCGTGCCGCAGTTCCTTTCTGACAGCTTATGCGTGCACTCCATAAGTGTCGCGCTGAAAAAGAGAGTGGTGTGTGCCAAACCTAAAATTATACTTAAGTATGGCTGTTAAGACATCTTCCAGAACGAATTAAAAACACAATTGTGTATCTGAAGACATTATTAGTCGTGCGATTTACATTTGTTAATGTATTTTAATTTATAATGTGTTTATCAAGTATGAAACTTTATAGGTCGCCGTCGTCCGAGAGGCCAGCCTCTTCGATCTTTTTTATTTCCTCCCAGCTGATTACGGATTTTGTAATCTCCTTGATCGGGGCCATGCAGTATGGACACGCTTGAAAGTCCATCAGAAACACCTCCTATTAAATGCAAAGGACATAAATAGTAATTAAATTAATGCATTTAACTGTTTTATCTCATGAAATTTACAAATGAAAAGGTTGTTTTTGCTTGTTTATACGTTTTGGACAGAAAAATGTAAATTGGAAAAGTAGTATTTTCTTAAAAATATTTTGAATGTGGATGTAAATTATTTGTTTTTTGTCAAAAATAATAGTTGATTTCTGTGCAACCAAATATTACAAGCCTAATTAGCTAATTTTACATTGTTTAAAAAGAAAGAGAAATTACTTGGAGTAGTATTGCTTTCGGGGTGCTCTGGAAACCTTTTTAAACTAAATTTTAACCCCTGAGAACCCCTAAAAGAGATTTCCATTTACGACAATATGCTAGGATTAGGCTTAAATGTCGCTTGATCTATTTATACCGTTATTATTTGATCTACTAATGTATGTACGAAGGAAGACGGTTCTGAAGTATTTTAACTGAGCAGCTGAATCTTCTACAAAGCTCTTCAAGGTGGGAAGCATTCTTATCCCTCCTAATTACGCTGTACAGGATTCTAATGTCAAAAGAAGATGTTCCAAAGCAGTTTGTTCTAAAAGACCGACTCACCGACGGATGTTTCTCGCAGATCTCGGCAATCCGCCCGTGGAAGTACTGGTGGCAGCGACCGCACTCGTACGCAGTCTTCGGGCGCATGCAGTTGCATTGCTTGCTGCTCTTGTGGTCATTCGGCAGATCGTACTTGATTTTTTGTTGCTCCACCGGCTGAGGCTCCTCCTGACTGCTGGACCGATTGTTGTTCAGATCCTTCTCGAACTCCAGGTACTCCTCCGTCTCCATTTTGGTCAGTGGAAAAGTCTTTTTAGAAACGCGTTGCTTAACAATTATCGAGACTTGTTTTGGGGATGGGGCATTTAAGTTTCGGTAGCACTCGTTGAGCCTTGCGGTGATGGCATTTGGATCAGTGGCATTGTTTGCTGGAATTTATACTTTTAAACCGAGTGTCCCATTTCACACTGAGGTTCATACATACCGAGCTTTTTGAAGAATGCCATTTTTGTATATATTTATATCGCTTTTACTTCGAATTAAACACACAAATCCAACGCTCAGGTAAAAAATGAAGTGCACAACCTGCTTTTCTGGAATTTGTGTGCTTATTTGTCAAAATTTGACAATTTACTTTTTTTCGGCCATCAAAAAAAATTAGCGACGCCAACTTCAAGTAACGGCGCTTGGCAGTGTTGTGAAACGTGAGAGTTGCAAATAAAAACAAATACCGATATTTTACAGTTATTATTTATTTTTTTGGTGGAAAATAAAACATCCTTTAAAAACCAAATTAAATGTATACTTTTTAGCTAAGTTGGCTTAATTTTGTTTATTTATTGTAATAGTTACATAACAAGTATGTATTTTTGTACACATTTTGGGTTTCATTATCTTGCGAACTTCGTCAACGAAATTTGTGATATTTTTCCTGGAATATTCCATTTCATTTGTTGGTCTCCGAGACATGCAAATAATTTATATTGGCACCGCAGAAAGCGCAATGACGGGCGTCCATCAGAAAAGTCACCTGCGCAGGGGATATATTATAATTAACCCTATTTTTTATTTGTTTATTTCCTACCTCGGGATGTTTTGGGCAACGTTGGGAAATTCGACCCACAAAACTTAGCTTGCAGTTATTGCAGACAATATTTTCGCGCTTGCGTTCGCAAATGCAAGACTTGTAGGTGCGATCGGCGCCCAAATTATAGTTTGGGTAATTGTACGATTTCTGGAGATCCATTTTTCAACCGAACCACTTAATTTTCTAAAGGAGAGTGCTGAAAATATCAAGAAACCGGCTTTATTTACTTAACTTCCCAGTTCTTTACAATTTATATTAGAGATGGGAGCTTCGTTATTGCATTAAAAAAATTTTTTTTAAAAAATATGAAACCCGATTTAAAGCTCAATTGATGCTAATTGATCTAAGTAAATAACTACAAAAAATTATATAAATGTTAATATAAAAAATTAATAAAAAATTGATTCATTCATATTAAAATAATAATATAACTAAATTAATATACTTATAATAATAATATAATATAAATATAATATACCCCCGTTTGTTTTGTTCTTTGAATTATAGAACCTTTGAGTTGTGGAAGTTTGACTTTTCTAGTTTTTATGATCACAGCCTTAACTTCCCACTTAACTAAATTTTCATTTGATTTTTTAGATCGTTCCAAATTTTTAGCACAGTATAAAAGCAGCTGGTTGGTGTGTCGGCTAATGTAGCTGGTTTCACAACCCCAGCGCGCAGTCGCGACACAAAAGCAGTCAAGCAGTGGAGCGGGAGGTGCCGCATGTTCAAAACTGACAATCTGAACGCTCAGCGTACCGACGGCTCGTTGGTCTAGAGGTATGATTCTCGCTTCGGGTGCGAGAGGTCCCGGGTTCAATTCCCGGACGAGCCCAAGTGATGTCGAATGTAATTTTTTTTTCTTTTTTTTTTAAACAAAAAAATGTTTTTACCTTTGCTTCTCTTGAGAGTAAACATTCGAGGGTCTTAAATAATAATTATTTAATTTAAAACCAAAGACTAAAAGTAGAAAAAAAAATATGATTCCCGAGAATTTAATATTCCAGGATGTTAATAAATATTTTGTGAATCAGCGTTATTGAAGGTGTACAAAAAAATGTTAATTATATTTTCTAGATTGAGACCAGCTAGAAATAAATAAGCGCGTTAAAAGAGGTTTCTGTGACGCTTTCTAAAATTAAAGTCAGAAAATATTAAAAGATTCGCAATTTCAATTTAAAACAAGTGAAACTCTTTTTCATCTGCAACATTGAGTTTTTATAGGCTTGTTTTAAGTCCCTGGTTTAATGTATATATTTAAATGTATGTATAAGCAAACTGTTTTGTTTTTATCATGTTTAGTTTTTAGTATTATGGATGCGAAGTACCAAGAACAAAACGGCTCCCCCCACAAATCGGGTGTTCAGATTACATTTTTCAATAATTTCCTTTTCGTTCTCTATTGTTTCAATGTTTTGAGTATGTGAGCTTAAATGACCTCAGTCGAGGGATCACCCAGTATAGGATTTGTTTCTTTTTGTGTTAAGATTACTTAATTAGTAAGCGCTGCCGCGGCCTTGTCTGTTTTTTGTGTGTGTTTATTCGTAATGCATGGGTTTTCTTTTGTTTTCTTGTATTTTTGAGGGATGCAGTCTCTTCTATGGATGCCCATGGATGCCTCTCACTCGTATTCCAGTACGTTTTTATGGTAGAACAATAAATAACTGAAAGAAAAGAGAAAACAGAAAAAAAATATAGTAACCATAAAGCTTGCATCGTTATAAATAAAGTAAATGCTTAAGACGGAAGGAAAATTCTTACCCCTCGCTGTCCAGCACCTGCTTTAGCGATGCCATCGTTATCACATGATCATCGCACTTGACCCACGTGTCCTTCTGGTGACGCACGTAAGCCGTGTAGTGTCCGGTGTCGATCGTGCCCACATGATTGACCACGGCGTACAAAGAGAACCGAAAGTCCCCATAAGCGTTCTTCTTCTCCGACATAAAGGGCGTCATATCAAACTCCACGGGGAATTGAATGAACGAGGAGATCTTGCGATCGATCAGAGCAGAGTGCTCGAAGCGTTTTAGATGAAATGACACCACACTGGGCAGTGTGCGCAAACTAAACTGTTTGGTGGACTCCTGATAGGATTTGCAGGTGGAGCACTTGATTTTGGCCGCAGATCCCAGGTGTTCGGCTCGTGTATACCGCTCCAGGCAGTCGATCAGGGTTTTGGGGGTCACTCCACCATGCGTTGTCGTTTCCCCCAGATCCAACGAAATGTCCCAGAAGGGATCAAAGGTGGTGGACACTCCGTTGCAGGCCTGGCACACCACGTCGCTCTGCAGCATTCCCGTGAATATCTGATCAATGATGCAGTTACACTGTTAAATTTAAAGAAAGTCCATCATTGTAGTTGATAATGGGTGTAAAAGAATGAGTTTTAAAAAAGGTTTTTAAGACCCTTACTCCGCCAGAAACTCCACTGCCCGAGCTGGAGCTGTTGCTCTTGCTCTCATGCTCTGATTTTGCCTTCACACAGTGCCGGTGCAGCACATCCAGCGTGGCAATGAAGAACTCGTGCGCATCCTGCTGCTCGTAGCCGGCCAAGTGCTTAGCGTGGTTCCAAATTAAATGCAGTAGCCGGTGCAATGACAGCGGCGAACGGGAGCCCGAATAGAACTCCTAAAAAAGATCATTGACTGTTAGTCGAGTAGTTCTCATGACTATGCTTATACCTTTTAATAAATTTAAACAAATCTTAATAAATTGAAATAAAACCTTAGTATAGCTTAATAAAATTAGCATAAATTTGTTTAGGTGTTCTACTAAAGCCCTAAAATCGGGAGGATTGATTAGCATCAATTCTTGTTGCCTCACCTGGAAGAGTCGCGACACTTCGCAGACGAGACATTTGTGCGAGGACTTGGTGCCACAATCATGGCGATCCGACATGAAGTAATCGCTCAGCAGGGGAGTATGAACCAGAGCCTGGAGGGGATTTGAGTGGATTATTTCGAGAAACTACACAGTTTCTGCGCGTAATTCACCTGAACAATGCAGTTCATAAAGCAGGTGGCCCCCAGATTGAGCAGTCCCCTCAGTCCGATCGTTTGATTGGGCCTCACCAACCTCCGCCTCGCGTTGGCCAGCAGCAGATTTGTCTCCTTGGCGGTGGGAATCCACGGCTGCCATCCGATGCTCTTCTGCAGATCCTTGGCCTCCAGCTTGCGGTTAATTAGCGCGTATTCCCTGCTCCTCGCATCGTAGATGAAATCTCTGCAGGCGTAGCAGTAGAGCGTTCCGTGGGACAGCTCCAGGGCCACGTTGTGCTTCTTGGACCGCAGGTGACTTGTGATGTGGGCACCTCGACAGCCAAAGTAGATGCAGTGCAGGCACGCATACAACTGGATGCCGTAGCTGCCGCACTCGAAGCAGTTGCAGTGGATGGCCTGTTGATAGTTAAGGTAATCATGGGTCTTATAAAAGCGAAATTTCTACCAAACATTTTAGGGAACCTCTGATCATATAGTTGTAGTTTATTTTGTTATCTATGTTTCTCATCATTAAGATAACTTTAGGTATATGTATTTAATTTAGTAATTTATACGTCAAGCATCAATTTAAGATAAGGTCCATGAGATATAACAATTTTTAAGTAAAATATACATTCATATTCTTAAATCCTTGGCTCTTAAAGGGTTAAGGGTTACTCTGATATGATATGGTGTTTTTAATATGCTTCTTGACAACTTAAGAAAGTTCGATTAATCAAAATCTGCTTCGCAATCAATAAAGTGTCAAGTGTCTTTTCTTTATCTTTTTACCATTTAATGGATTGAGAAGTCACTGTTTCCGAGTAATTCTATATTTTTGCAGGTCAGTAGCTGGTATGATTTTTTATTATTTAAAGTTTACAAAAACGATAAGCTGCCAAGTAGACAAAATATTCTTTAAAGAAGCAAAAAACTATTTATTCACGTTTTGTATGTGGAACATCATTTCTTATCACAAGTAATGCTCTAAAAATCATACAAAAATTCATTAAAATCAATGTTTTTTGGTTTGCTGTTATATATGTATATTTCCTAATATTATCTTTTATTATTCTTTTAAGGACTTGAAACAAAACACTTCTTTTATAGTATTCACTTTTTGGACATTAAACTACAAAACTCAAGCTAAAAAATTTACATTAACTTTAATTTTTGTATGACAAAAAAAATAAATACAAATTGTTTAGTGAAACAAGTACAAATTTAATAAAATGTTTTAACTTGAATTTTTACTTGGGAAAAAAATCAAACATTGATAATGAGTTGCCGGTACAATGTTTATTTGTTTATCAAAAATGCCGATCTGTTACTCCTTCGTTATCTTTATCCGCTTCCTCTTCTCCTTCTATTCCGCTACTGTGTCAGTGACCCTTTGTCGTGACTGACTCACGGTTAGGCAAATATTTGCTCATCTCTGATTTCGCTGCCTTAGCGTTCTCCCTATCCCTCTCTCGCTCGCACCCCCTCTCACCTTAGCCACTATTCCCTCCCCCAAAAATCTCCTTCTCTCGCACTCCCACTCCCACTCACCTTCTTCTCGCGCGCATCTCTGTTGACGCAGGCAGCGAAGTAGGCGTCGATGACCCGGAATGTATCGTAGCTGTGCTCCTTCACGTAGCTCTGATAATGCCTGCAGCCCGTTTCGGACATGTCAGCACTACTGCATTTACCACTCTTGTCACCCTCAAGTTCAATAGCAAGCTTTTGCACGGTACGCAGGCAGTCGGATAGACGCAAATGAGGGGCATCTAATGGGCCTTGGCCCTTTGTTGGGTGCTCCTCCTCCTTTTCCTTCTCTTCTCTTTTTTTGTTGGTAGCAACAGTTTTGGCCAAGTCAGCTGCAAGCCGACCGGCAACTGTTGTTGTTGTTGTTCTGGTTGCTGCTGCTGATGTTTCGTTCTCGGCCGTTCCCCGGCCCGTTCCCGCCCCGCTGCTCTGGCTGCTGCTGCTAACTACGCTAGTATTACTATCAACACTATTCTCTTTTGTTTTCGCTCGTTTCGTTGGCTGCGATTGCAATTGCACGAATGCTTTGTCACACTTGCTGCGCTGTTTTCGCCGAATTTTGGCCACTTTTGCGGTTCGCCCGGCGGGTGCTTCGGTTAGCTGGTTTTTGGCCAGCGTAATTGAACAATTTTCTGTGATTTTTTGCTCAGTTTTCTCAGTTTCGGTTTCTGTTTCTGCACTGCACACACACACACACGCATACGCACGCATCCAGCCCAGCCGACGTGTATGTGTGTTAGAGATGGAACTACCGAATATTTATTGTAATACATTCTTCTGGTCCCACTAAATAAAGAAACGGTGAATT
This sequence comes from Drosophila oshimai, assembly GCA_018150695.1. NCBI lineage: Eukaryota > Metazoa > Arthropoda > Insecta > Diptera > Drosophilidae > Drosophila > Drosophila oshimai. Next base: position 442,767 of record JAECWM010000304.1, on the reverse strand, counting down.
TCGAACAGCTGTTTTGTTATCGAAGGTGGCGCGCAATAAAAAAAATACCAAATGTTGTTAAATCGCTTAAAGGCTTTTGTAAACATGTCAAAATAATAACTTTTAATAAAATAAATAGTAAAATTTAAATAAAGACGTAGGCTATATCGTCTAAAGAATTAATTTATTTAAATTTTTGTTTAAATGCCCAACGATTCGATAACTGCCTTGCGACGCTGCCCAACACTGCTGCATTTGAAAATACCGACATCTGCCTGCAAATCGCAGCCACAATTTAGCCCACAATTATTTTAAGTCGAAATTAGGAGAATTTGTAATTGTTAAATATGTACAACGACGAGGTGCGAACGCCGCAGGCCCTCAAGAATAGATATTTCACAAACCTGAGCGGATTAAAGTGCAGGGCGCGGAGGAATAGCCACTCGAACAGCAACAACTCGACGGCGTCGGCGGGAACGCCTACGAATGGCGGCAAGGAAAATGGGAAATGCAGCCCCCAAATGTCGGGAATCGTGTGCACCCCGCCCCCGAAAAGGCTGCACAAGGTGCGCAATCCCTTCGAGGGCGCGATGGCCGATCGTTTGCACCTGCCGCTGATTGCCAGGTGAGTTTTTGATGGAGTACCTCCCTGAGATTGTTACTTACTCCTGCATTTTCCCCTGCCCTGCAGCCCATCGCTTTTCCGCTCCAGGACCCCACAACTTTCGTCCACCCAGTTTGAGTGGAATATAGATGAGGTTTCCCAACTGAAACCCGCCGATGTGGAGCCCCACGAGACGCAGTTCCACGACTCCCCCGATCCGGAGCAGGAGTCCAGAGCTCAAATGGCCATTAGTGCCTTTTTCAAGGAATCCCACAATGTGCAGAGTCCCGTCGATTGTCCACTGCGGAAACAGCGCATTATTCTAAATCGCAGCGAGGATAACACCCCCATATCCAACAAGTCCAGGAGGAAGCGGGACTGCGAGGTGCAAACGGAGCTAAGTCTGCCTCCTGTACTGCCAAAGGCCCTTGAGGACGCCCTGCGTCCGTATTTCCAGCCACATTTAGCGGCCCGCCTGTCGGGAAGGAGCAAATCCAGCGGTGGTCACGACATCTTCAACAGTTCCATGCGCAGGAAACTGTTTGATCTGCACAATGTCATTGTTTTGGGCGAACAAGATCACAGCGAGACTTCATCGCCCATGGTGGGCTCCAGTCCGCAGGGCAAGCAAACTATGTTCGCGGGCAGACTTTCGGACTCGGCCTCCGGAGAGGGCAGCTTCGGCTGCCTGTCGCCCATAAGAAACCTATGTGGCCTGCCACCAGGCACACCAGATGATGGAAATGGCTCTGGAAGGAGGAAGCTCCTGCTGCAGGAGCTGGAACTGCCGTCGCCCATCGCTCCCTCTGAGCATCTTAGCCGGAAATTGGTGTACTCCAAGGTGGAGGTCAGCGTCACGGAACAGCACGAAACTCTGTCGGAGCGAACAGCTCTGAAATTCACGCCGGACAGGAGTTCTTCGCCGATGGGGGCACTGGAGCACTCGGACTGCAGCATTAACCAGCGGGTCAGTCGGCTCAGGGTGAACAGCACACGGCAGGTGATGATCGAGACTGGCGATCTGCCCTTGTTCGAGGAATCCGAGGAGGAGGCAGAAACGGAGGACGATGAGGAGGAGGGGGAAACTGAAGCTGAAGCCGAGGCCATGCAGTTATCCACCCTCAGCTTCAATTGCAGCTCCTCCAATTCAGATACTCCGCGCGGACATAAGAGACACCGTTCCGCCCAACGCAAGAATCTCTCGCAATCTTTCAGTGCCAACTTAGAGGAGAAAGAGGAACAGGATGAAGAAACTGGCCAACAAGCAGAGCCACCTGTGATTGTAATGCCACAGCAAGGACCCAGGATTGTGCTTTACCGCACGGACAGCGGCTTCAACGAGACGTCCAGCACGTCGACCTTTGCCTGCTCCCAGGATCTACCTTTGGACGTGTCCATGGCCTGCTGCTCCACCCCCTCCACCCGCTCTTGACAGCTGCAATCCACACTTTTAGTTCTTAGTTTGTAGGCTATAGTTCCATAGGCTATTTAATGCAATAACCCCTTTTCCCAGGCTAAAGAGAGGAAGACTCGTGTTTTAACTGCAATGTAAACCCACCGTTTATATATTTTGTAATTGTAATTTGTGTGTTCTTAGCGAAAATGTGCCAAATAGTCAAGTAAGTTGTTCATTTTCGTCATTCATTACAATAATTCAATGTCGATTGTTTAGTTTAGGAAAGTTAATAAAAGCCCCTTTCGGTGTAGAATTGTGCTTTCTTTTTTGGTTCGCAAAGCATCGGGGATTTCGATCACCAGCGCAGCACGTAGGACACCTAATCCCCATTCTTTCGATAACGGTATTTCCCACGAATTCTACACAGCGCTTCAGAAGTCTGGTTGTTATGTGGTCCCTTTGTTCTACATTTGGTATTTCAACCAAATCCTTGAGCAAAAGTAAGAAGTAACTGAAACTTTAACGTAACTACCATATTAAGGTATCTTTATGTTATTTGTAAATACATTTTTGTTCTGAAATTTATATTTCTTTTTATTATTTTATCACCTTTATAAAAGCTAGTTAACTTGGAATTTCAGTAAAATTAATTGAAACTTCACGATATCTTTAAATGATTCGCTGTTTGGAAGTTCATGACGCAAATACTACTTCACAGATTGAAGAACATTAACTCGGATTTTCATCACTCGAAAACTTACGCATTCGGGTCTGCTTTATAGGATCTCATTTACCACAGCTTCGAAGTTCGAACTTTAGTTCTGGAAAATGCTGAATTTTCCTCTTAGAATATTTTTTTATGCTTGGATAAAATTTATTTAGCAGGAAATATGTCCAAACTCCAAATTGTTAAAACTAATTTTTATAAATTTTCCTTTGAAGAAAATGAATGAATAAAATATCACTAGCATCATTACCATAATTACAACATTAAATTAACAATTAAAGGAGGTTGGTGGTTAATATGACTATTGAATAAATCTACCATTTGGAGAGTGAGTTAACAGTAAGAGAAGTAACATTGTTGTAAAGTCTCTCTTCTCTTTTTAAGTGAGTAGTAAGAAAACACGTTTTCTCTGCACAGTGGGCCAGGAAGTTATTTTTTGCGCATACAAAATAAAAATGTTTATCATCCAGTTTTCGTCTTCCTACATTACCAAATAATTAATAACAAACACCAAGGGTATTCTAAAAACATACGTTTTTTTAATAATAAAATAAAAGTTGTATGATTTAAAATTTATTTTTTCAGAATTTTAGCTCATTTTTTTATTATTTACTACATTGCTAATTTCTGACAGAGAAAATTTAAACAAGTAAGTAGGCTACATTTTAATCGTTTTTATTCAATGAATCAAAAAAATTGTATAATATGTTGACATAATTTCTTATCTGTTTACAAATATAAATTTTAAAAGGTTCAAACCAAGGGAAAAATGTTGTGTTTGGCCAACAGTTTGGGTTCGCTGGCCCACTGTGCAGTTTACAGTGCTGGAGAGAATTATGTTAACTGGGCCATTTCAGTGATATTGTCGGATCGAAAAATCTATATAAAGCCTTCGCTCTCCTCTCTTTTTCGTGAGCACGCGAAAAGAACGGTCGGCATTCGAAAAATTAACAACAAATAGTAAACTGTTTGTTTTGGGAAAAACAAATCGAGTTTTTGATATCAATATATTTTTTATTATATTGATATTGCGGCGCGAAGTTTCGATTCTGTTCACGTGGTTGTTAATTTTTGTGATTGGTAATTTTCGACTGGATGGAAACTGTTTAAGCAAAGAAATTAATTTAAGCAAAAATTATTTGTACGATCAGCGAAGATTTCTGCACTAATTTCCACCTGGCTGTGCGAGTGTGTGTGTGTGTGTGCGTGAGTTCTGTTATAAATAGCGAAAGAAAAGAGAGAAAAAAGAAGATCGCTTTTTGGGCCATAAAAAAACGCCGAAAGAAAGTGCGGAGCGAGATAAATAAAAATATTTGTTTGTGGGCCAACAAAATGAATTAGAACAACTCGTAAATAAGTCGGGCGCCAGAAACGCAATGGGAAAAAAATATAACAAAAATATCCCAAACACAACCGAGCGGAAATGTACAAATTGATGGAAAATTAAGGAGAAAAAACTAAATAGCAAAAGAAATAAAAAAGAATTCCTGTTGCAAAAAAACCAGTTCCTACTTCCAAACTCCACACACCCCCCCATCCCCCCTCTCACCTCACCCTCTTTCTGGCTGCATCCGTTTTGAGCGAAAGTTTTTTCTTTTCCACTGTGCGAAATGTGTGCAAACAACTTGGCCAGCTGTTTGGCCAGAAGAGGAAGACAACGAGGGGAGATGGCCGAGATGGAGATGGAGAAAAATCTAGCCAATTAATTGTGCTGTGAAAGTGTGCGCGCCAAGTCAATGTCTATAATAAATACCATTTTTTACAATTTTGCAGTCGTGCCTTTTGCGCGTTTCGATTCGATTTGATTGAAAGCAACTTGGCGAAACCAAAAAAAAAAAAATAATAAAAATAAAACTAACAAAAACGGAAAGTCTCGCCTTGCAATTGGACTTGAATGGCTGACGGCCTTTTTTTGTGCCCGGTTTGGAGGTAAGCCTGTTTAACGAGGGGACACTTTTTACTTTTCACGCGGATTCGGCGTTTAAGGCAGTGGAAAAATTATTTGGGATTTGTATGCAAAAACACGTTTCCATTGCCTGTGATGGATGCTGTTAAAAATATTATTTTTAAAGTTGCGCTCTTAAAAAATGCATTGCTAATTACACTGTTCAATCTTTGGATTCCATCCTTTGGGGACCATTAAAATTATTTTAAAATGTCTTTAAAATTCTAAATTTTTGTATTCAAATTTGGAAAAGTTCCCTTTCTTAACCCATGAAACATATTGTTTTCTTATATATTTAAAAATACTTTGTCCGAAGTACTTATGATCTTTGATAAACTAAAACCGACTGACAAAATAATTTGTAGCTCTTCTTAACCGAATTATACTAGCGTGAAGAATTTTAATTTAAATACAAACAAGTATTCATGTATTTTTAAAAGTTCTAAAATTTATATTAACACTTTACAAAAATTCTAGAAAAAAACTTAGAAGTGATCTTTATATCATAGCGAAACCGAAACACTGTTTTGTAATTTATATTCCTGATTTAAAATTATTCCTGATTAAAACATAGAAAAAAAAATTTTTTTTTGGATTTTTGTAGTACACCTTTAAATTTATATATTTCTTAGATTGAGGTGTGAACTAAGTGCTGTATTAAACATGTGTGCACGTTTTCTTTCTGCACTAGTTAGAACGGAAAAGGGCAATCAAGAGTGTAAACAACAGTTAAATGTTGTTAAACTCGAATCCAGTCGACTGCTTTCGTCACATGTTATACAGTGGTTCTCCTATGCCTCCACTCTTTTTCCCTTCCTCCCAAGCGAGTTCTTCGCCTTATCGCAACCCTTGTTATTTTGTTGTATTCTTTTTTTTTTTGTGCTATGCGGCCGGTTCTGCGGCTTTTGTATAACTTCCGCTATTGTTATTATTTTTTAGCTGTTCGTAGGAAGAAAAGTGTAATTAAACAGAGGCGGAGAACGGAGAGGGGGAGTCAGAAGTAACCCTGCAGCTGAAAAACCAACTGCAGCAGCCATCTCACGGGAGTTGCCACCTCGAAAACCGGTTACAAATCATTAAACTAAAATTCTGAAGCATATTGTATGTGTGCCTCGGCATCTGTCTCTCCATCTCTTTCGCTCTGCGCTCCCTCTCGCTTCCGCCTGCATGCCTCAGTGCACAGTGGCGCATGCAAGTGCAACTTGTTGCAGCAACTGTTGCTGCCGCTGCCGTGTGTTGCCTGTTGCTGCTGCTGATGCACTTTCATTAAATGGACGGAATAGGCCAACTGCAGATGTACATATGAATTAAAAGAAAGTGTATCGAACGGGTCGATAAAAAACACAAGAAGTTTAATTATTAAATCAACTAAAATTGTGGGTTTTGATAAATACCAGCAATCATTGTAGATTTAAACTACTACGGCTTATTTTAAATAAAAAAGTTTATGTTAAAGAGTTCCCTTAAAAATCAAAATTTTAAATCAGTTGTAAATATTTCAATATTTAAAACACAAGAACAGAAAAATTTTTTTTTAAATATAAAGTTGCTACTTCCTTGTTTATAATATTTTTAAACTAATTTATAAATAAGATACTTTTTTACTTATCTTTTTTTGGATAGTTGAAACTTATGGATGAGTTTTTATAGGTTTTAATAAAAACCAATTTCGTTCCCATTTTGTATATTTTTAAATTAACAACAGAATTCCATATTTTAATTCTCATAAAACCTTTGCTTACTTCCCAATTTATTTGTAGAGCATACCGACTTCTTCATCAGCATTTAGCTTAATTTTCCCGTTTTTCCTGTTTCGGTTGCAAAAAAAAAACAAATTCAATTTGTCTAATATTCAAAATCGAAAGAGGGAAAAACTCGTTTATCGGCATCCTTGTGACACACTGACATCTTTTGCTTATCTCGGGCGCTGCCCCTTTTCTCTTCCCCTGGCACTTTGCTTAATTAATTCTGCTTTCGGTTTTGTGTGCCGCCACCAATCAACGTCCCACGACTCCCCCTTTGCCCCTCATTGTTTGCCCAGTCATTTGCATTGATTTGCAAATTTTTTTATTGGCCGCTTCGATTTGAGCCTGACGTAATTTGTTAAACTTTGTTATTTACCTGGCTGACATCGATAGCTAACTAATCAGCGCCGGCTTTTGTTGACTTTAATTTATTGCTAAGGGGTATTTCGAGCGACTTAACCGTCAAGGACTCAGTTTTTTCCTAATATCTATAGAGATCTCTTAGAAGTGGAAGTCCAATTAAACCAACAAAAAACCCACTCATTAGTAAATTTATTCCCTTATTTATAAACACTCTTTTTTTATTTAAAGACTTGTATGTATCGTTGGTATATTTAAATAAATCTGATATTCACAAATTTACATGTAACCAAATATTAATTTGAATACGCAGTGTAAAAAGGTTTTATTTAATTTAGTATGTTCAGCTTTAAAGTTAAATTATTTTTCTCGTGTTATCAATATTTTATCTCTCGTGGTATTCCATATTTTCCATATTTAAATGCAACATTTTTCTTTATGTCCTCTTGAGCAAATCCTCCGTAAAGATAAAAGTCACATTTGTATCGAATTGATGTTTCTTATCGAAAAACCATTGTTGCCACAACATATAAACTCCAGTTGGAAAAGGTAAAATTAGTAGTTCCGGTTTCAGATAGAAATCCTTGACAACTTGGTCACCCTATAATAAAAATAATGGTTGTTAAATTGATTTATGTAACTTAGATGTATTTAACTTACCATAAATGGGCAGGTGTGATTTATGTTCGAAAACTCTTTGAAAATATTGTAGACAATTTTGGTGAATGGATCATAAGGTTTGCGCATGAACCTGCAGGCGTCTACAGTGGATTCCAGTATCCATGGCTTAAAGCCATTGGCCTTTTTGAAAACTATGGCATGAACTTCAACGTTATAGACTGGGTGGAGAACAGTTCCATTCATATTCAGCAGAACTTTGTCGCGACTGACGGCCTTTAGTCGGCAGTTGTTGAAAACGAACCACGATTGGTTGTAACTTTTGCATTCAAAATTAGAAAACTTGAAGACAACCGCTTCCTGTAAAAAAGGATGCAATTTGAGTTTTTGAATCACACACTTTTGTCTTTATCCTTTTACATTTAAGGCAAAAGTAAAAGCTAATACTGCTCCAAGGAGAGGAGTTAAGTTGAACCACATTGTTCTGATTTATTACTGATTTATTACTGATCACCGTTAATTGGCATGTAACAAAATATTAACTTCAACACTGCGTATAAAAAGGTATATTAAATTTACATTGAAATAGGGTCAGTTTAAAAGTAAAATTATTTTTCTTGTGTTGTCAATATTTTTGTAGTCCCATATTTTTCCATATATTAAAGTGAAATTTTTATTTAACTCCTCTTTAGCAAATCCTCCGTAAAGATAAAAGTGACATTTGTATCGAATTGACGTTTCTTATCGAAATACCATTTCATCGACAACATATAAACTCCAGTTGGAAAAGGTAGAATTAGTAGTTCCGGTTTCAGATAAAAATCTTTGATGATTTGATGACCCTATAATGGAGTTATGATTGTAAAATTTATTTATTTTACTTTAAATTAAATTACCACAAATGGGCAGGTGTGATTAATGTTGGTAAATTCTTTGACAAGATTGTAGACAATTTTGGAGATTGGATCGTAAGGTTTTCGCATGAACCGACAGGCATCTAAAGTGGATTGCAATATCCATGGCTTAAAGCCGTTGGCCTTTTTGAAAATCTGGCCATGAACATCAACGTTATAGACTGGGTGGAGAACAGTTCCATTCATGTTGAACAGGACTTTGTCACGACTGACGGCCTTTAATCGGCAATTGTTGAAAACGAACCACGATTGATTGTAACTTTTGCATTCAGAATTTGTAAACTTGAAGACAACCGCTTCCTGTAAAAAAGGATTCATTCTTAGTTTTTTAATCACACACTTTCGTCTTATTCCTTTTACATTTAAGGGAAAAGTAAGAGCTAATACTGCTCCAAGGAGAGGAGTTAAGTTGAGCCACATTGTTCTGCTTTATTACTGGTTTGTACGCCAATGGCAATTGATTCGATTTATTTTCGCTTGAAAGAACCAATAATGTAGAAAATAATTTAGCCCTTGTCATAATTATGTGATTATAGTACCCATTATTTGTAAAGTAAGAAGGGTATATTAAATTCATACCACAGTTCGATCCCTTAGTATTAATTTTTTTCTTAGTAGTGAAAGTCAAATTAAGCCAATATAAAAAACCATTCATTGAATAATATTTATTTCCAAACTTAACACAATGCCGCCACCAACTGTTTTTTATTTATGAGGTGTAAGATTTTTGGTATTTATTTGCGATATTCGAAAAGTAAGCAAATACTGTAAACGTTGCAAATGTCTGTCTGTCCGTCCGTCCGTACAAACGTCGAGATCTCGGGAACTATAAGAGCCAGGACCACAAAATTTTGCACACAGACTTATATAAGCAAAACCGCAGATCAAGTTTGTTTCAAAACCTGACCCACCCCTTTTAACGCCCACAAAGCGCGAAACTCTGTGCTGTCCACATGTTTAATGCTGGAGAAAAGAGGCCTAAATAAATGTTGTTTGTATTGAAAATATCTACACAGATATCTAAAAATTTTGAAAATCTGGTCAGTTTAAATAAATTTTGTATAAATTTGCGTTAAAAATTTATTGTGCCTAAAAGCAGGCTACACGTTTTTTTAAGAGGGCTAGCGACTCTAGCGTTTTTTTCTTTTTTTAAAGAGGGCAATTAGTATCGCAAATCTGATAGTCGGGGAAAATAAATCTGATAATCGTTAATTAACATGTAACAAAATATTAACTTGAACACTGCGTATAAAAAGGGATGTTAAATTAAGTGTATAATATAATAATGTCTGTTTTGAAGTAAAATTATTTTTGTTGTGTTATCAAAATTGTTTTTGTTCCATATTTTTCAACATATTAAAATTAAATTTTCCTTTAAGTCCTCTTTAGCAAATCCTCCGTAAAAATAAAAGTGACATTTGTATCGAATTGACGTTTCTTATCGAAATGCCATTGCAGCGCCAACATGTAAACTCCAGTTGGAAAAGGTAGTAGTAGGAGTTCCGGTTTCAGATAGAAATCTTTGACGATTTGGTGACCCTACAATGGAATTATGATTGTAAAATTGATTTGTTTTACTTTAAATTACTTAACTTACCACATATGGGCAGGTGTGATTAATGTTGGTAAAATCTTTGAAAATGTTGTAGACAATTTTAGAGGGTGGATCGTAAGGTTTTCGCATGAACCTGCAGGCATCTATTGTGGATTCCACTATCCATGGCTTAAAGCCGTTGGCCTTTTTAAAAACCTTGCCATGAACATCAACGTTATAGACTGGGTGGAGAACAGTTCCATTCACATTGAGCAGAACTTTGTCACGACTGACGGCCTTTAGTCGGCAATTGTTGAAAACGAACCACGATTGGTTGTAACTTTTGCATTCAAAATTTGAAAACTTGAAGACAACCGCTTCCTGTAAAAAAGAATGCGTTTAGAGTTTTTTAATTACACACTTTCGTCTTATTTCTTTTACATTTAAGGCGAATTTAAGAGCTAAAACAGCTCCAAGGAGAGGAAATAAGTTGAACCACATTTTACTCGTTTATAACTGGTTTGTACGCAAATGACATATTAATTCTATTTATTTTCGCTTGAAAGATCCAATAATGTTGAAAATAATTTAGCCATTGTCATTATTATGCGATTATAATACCCACTACTAGTAAAGTAAGAAGGGTATATTAAATTCATACCACAGTTATTATCCCTTAGTTCTAAATTTATCTTAGTAGTGGAAGTCAAATTAAGCCAATATAAAAAATCATTCATTTCAAAATATTTATTTCCAAACCTTTAACAATGCCGATTTTTGCTATTTTTTAATAAATCTGATAATCGTTTGATGACATAACTTGAACACTGCTTATAAAAAGGTAGGGGAGACCGGGGCTAGTTGGCAACTTTTTCACTTAAGGATTTTTTCTGGCTTTATGGCGTATGTTAAAAAAAAATGGTAGCCACCATAGTATCAGATGAACATACAGCTACATTTATGATCCAATCTAAGCAGTCCTTTAAGAGTGGCAGACCACTTTGTAGGGTGTTGTCAAAGGTGCCAACTAGCCCCAGGTGCGGGGCAAGTTAGGCCCTTTAAAAAAAAAAGACTTGTTCTTTGGATAAATCGTTTTTATTACTGTACTTTGGTTGGTAACTAAATTACTTTGAATTAAATTAAATTACTATTCAATTTACTTTGAAATGGGGCAGTTTAAAAGTAAAAGTATTTTTGTTTTGTTATCAAAATGTTTGTTGTCCCTTAATATTCCATATTTAAAATAGAATTCTTCCTTTAAGTTCTCTTCAGCAAATCCTCCGTAAAGACAAACGTAACATTTGTATCGAATTGATGTTTCTTATCGAAGAACCATTTCATCGACAACATATAAACTCCAGTTGGAAAAGGTAGTAGTAGGAGTTCCGATCTCAGATAAAAATCTGTGACGATTTGATGACCCTTCAATGGAATTATGAATTTTAAAATTTATTTATTTTTTAACTTTTGTTTACCTTACTTACCACAACTGGGCAGGTGTGATTAATGTTCGTAAATTCTTTGAAAATGTTGTAGACAATTTTAGAGGGTGGATCGTAAGGTTTTCGCATGAACCTGCAGGCATCTATTGTGGATTCCACTATCCATGGCTTAAAGCCGTTGGCCTTTTAAAAACCTTGCCATGAACATCAACGTTATAGACTGGGTGGAGAATAGTTCCATTCACATTGAGCAGAACTTTGTCACGACTGACGGCCTTTAATCGGCAGTTGTTGAAAACGAACCACGATTGGTTGTAACTTTTGCATTCAAAATTTGTAAGCTTGAAGACAACCGCTTCCTGTAAAAAAGAATGCGTTTAGAGTTTTTTAATTACACACTTTCGTCTTATTTCTTTTACATTTAAGGCGAATGTAAGAGCTATAACAGCTCCAAGGAGAGGAAATAAGTTGAACCACATTTTACTCGTTTATAACTGGTTTATACGCAAATGAAATATTGGTTTTATTTATTTTCGCTTGAAAGATCCAATAATGTTGAAAATAATTAAGCCATTGTCATTATTATGCGATTATAATACCCATTACTAGTAAAGTAAGAAGGGTATATTAAATGCATACCACGGCTAAAATATTTTAGTACTAAATGTGTCTTTGTAGTGGAAGTCAAATGAAGCCAATATAAAAAACCATTCATTCGAAAATATTTATTTCCAAACTTAACACAATGCCGATTTTTGGGTATTTTTAAATAAATCTGATAATCGTTAATTGACATAACTTGAACACTGCTTATAAAAGGGTAGGGGAGACCGGGGCTAATTGGCACCTTTTTCACTTTTAGGGATTTTTTCTGGCTTTATGGCGTATATTAAATGTTTAGCACCATAGTATCAGATGAACATACAGCTACATTTATGATCCAATCTAAGCAGTCCTTCAAGAGTGGCAGAGCATTTTGTAGGGTGTTGTCAAAGGTGCCAACTAGACCCAGGTACGGAGTAAGTTGGGCCCTTTAAAAAAAAAGACTTGTTCTTTGGATTAATCGTTTTTATTACTGTACTTTGGTTGGTAACTAAATTACTTTGAATTAAATTAAATTACTATTCAATTTACTTTGAAATGGGGCAGTTTAAAAGTAAAAGTATTTTTGTTTTGTTATCAAAATGTTTGTTGTCCCTTAATATTCCATATTTAAAATAGAATTCTTCCTTTAAGTTCTCTTCAGCAAATCCTCCGTAAAGACAAACGTAACATTTGTATCGAATTGATGTTTCTTATCGAAGAACCATTTCATCGACAACATATAAACTCCAGTTGGAAAAGGTAGTAGTAGGAGTTCCGATCTCAGATAAAAATCTGTGACGATTTGATGACCCTTCAATGGAATTATGAATTTTAAAATTTATTTATTTTTTTAACTTTTGTTTACCTTACTTACCACAACTGGGCAGGTGTGATTAATGTTCGTAAATTCTTTGAAAATGTTGTAGACAATTTTAGAGGGTGGATCGTAAGGTTTTCGCATGAACCTGCAGGCATCTATTGTGGATTCCACTATCCATGGCTTAAAGCCGTTGGCCTTTTTAAAAACCTTGCCATGAACATCAACGTTATAGACTGGGTGGAGAATAGTTCCATTCACATTGAGCAGAACTTTGTCACGACTGACGGCCTTTAATCGGCAGTTGTTGAAAACGAACCACGATTGGTTGTAACTTTTGCATTCAAAATTTGTAAGCTTGAAGACAACCGCTTCCTGTAAAAAAGAATGCGTTTAGAGTTTTTTAATTACACACTTTCGTCTTATTTCTTTTACATTTAAGGCGAATGTAAGAGCTATAACAGCTCCAAGGAGAGGAAATAAGTTGAACCACATTTTACTCGTTTATAACTGGTTTATACGCAAATGAAATATTGGTTTTATTTATTTTCGCTTGAAAGATCCAATAATGTTGAAAATAATTAAGCCATTGTCATTATTATGCGATTATAATACCCATTACTAGTAAAGTAAGAAGGGTATATTAAATGCATACCACGGCTAAAATATTTTAGTACTAAATGTGTCTTTGTAGTGGAAGTCAAATGAAGCCAATATAAAAAACCATTCATTCGAAAATATTTATTTCCAAACTTAACACAATGCCGATTTTTGGTATTTTTAAATAAATCTGATAATCGTTAATTGACATAACTTGAACACTGCTTATAAAAGGGTAGGGGAGACCGGGGCTAATTGGCACCTTTTTCACTTTTAGGGATTTTTTCTGGCTTTATGGCGTATATTAAATGTTTAGCACCATAGTATCAGATGAACATACAGCTACATTTATGATCCAATCTAAGCAGTCCTTCAAGAGTGGCAGAGCATTTTGTAGGGTGTTGTCAAAGGTGCCAACTAGACCCAGGTACGGAGTAAGTTGGGCCCTTTAAAAAAAAAGACTTGTTCTTTGGATTAATCGTTTTTATTACTGTACTTTGGTTGTTAACTAAATTACTTTGAATTAAATTAAATTACTATTCAATTTCCTTTGAAATGGGGTCAGTTTAAAAGTAAAAGTATTTTTGTTTTGTTATCAAAATATTTGTAGTCCCTTAATATTCCATATTTAAAATAGAATTCTTCCTTTAAGTTCTCTTCAGCAAATCCTCCGTAAAGACAAACGTAACATTTGTATCGAATTGATGTTTCTTATCGAAGAACCATTTCATCGACAACATATAAACTCCAGTTGGAAAAGGTAGTAGTAGGAGTTCCGATCTCAGATAAAAATCTGTGACGATTTGATGACCCTTCAATGGAATTATGAATTTTAAAATTTATTTATTTTTTTAACTTTTTGTTTACCTTACTTACCACAACTGGGCAGGTGTGATTAATGTTCGTAAATTCTTTGAAAATGTTGTAGACAATTTTAGAGGGTGGATCGTAAGGTTTTCGCATGAACCTGCAGGCGTCTACAGTGGTTTCCATTATCCATGGCTTAAAGCCGTTGGCCTTTTTAAAAACCTTGCCATGAATATCAACGTTATAGGCTGAGTGGAGAATAGTTCCATTCATATTGAGCAGAAATTTGTCACGACTGACGGCCTTTAATCGGCAGTTGTTGAAAAAAAACCACGATTGGTTGTAGCTTTTGCATTCAAAATTTGTAAGCTTGAAGACAACCGCTTCCTGTAAAAAAAGGATCCGTTTTGAGTTTTTTAATTACACACTTTCGTCGTATTCTTTTTACATTTAAGGAAATAGTTAGTGCTAATACAGCTCCAAGGAGCGGTATTAAATTTAACCACATTGTTCTGCTTGTGTGCAAATGGCAATTGATTCGATTTATATTCGCTTGAAAGAACCAATAATGTAGAAAATAATTTAGCCTTTGTCATAATTATGTGATTATAATATTTATTACAAGGGAACATTAAATTTATATCACAGTTGAGATCAAGCCCATAAGTATTACATATTTTTAGCTCGTTCAGTCAGTATTGGGTACCTTATAGTCGAAACAATCGACTATTACCTTCTTTTTTTTTGTTTTCAATTAGTTTTACATTAAAAACTTAAATTTATTTTTTAATCATGAAGTCTGGTTGAGTTATAAACAGAAACCAAATCAGTTTTTGGAAACCAAACATATATATGATATACTTAATGTAGAGAGTACCGAATTAATAACACATTTAGAAAAATGTTGTACGCCTTAATACTAGCAAATCGAAATTGTTCTGTACTTTGCGGACGACCTCAGTGTGTATTACAAATTTGGTTTGAAATTTGATGCCTTAAATTGAAATTCGACATTGAGGAAGTACCGTCCTCCGCCTCCGCCTCCGCTCCCTTCTCTTGTTGTTTGTTCACATCTGTTTAATTAGTGTGCAAGGCAGCAGCTGTTGGGCTGAGAAAGAAATTCAAACTCCCGAAACCAAAAACACACACCAGACTTTTCAGCATGCCCTTGAGTTTGTCTGAGTTTACTTATTAAACCCATATTATACTTTTTCCCCAGTTTTCGTATGCGAGCAACTTGTTAATTGCGCACTTTGCATTCTATTGCAAGTTCATCATGTTTAACGGTATCGCTTCCAAGTACAGGGATAAAGACGAAACTGACTCAAAAGTCAGTTAACTAATTCAATTAGTGCCACGTGAATTACCCGTCCAAAAGGCCAAGTGAAGAGAGAGGTGAAAGGCAGCGAACAAACTGGACAGAGACGAGACAAAAACTTTTGTTACCCCATTGTGTCTGCTGTCGAGATGATTGTACTTGGGGGGGACACCGAGAACCTCAAGAGAACCAGGGAGATCGGGGAACTCTGAGGTGGACGATTCCCGGAACCCTCAACCGAACATTTTGATTAGATAAGGTACTGAATATAGCAATTTGTTGAGAAAGACATGAGTAACCAAACTAAGAGAACAAATAAAAAGTTATCAATAATTTTCACAATTTCTTACAAATTTTATTCACACGATATACTTACTTTATAAAAAAAATTAAAATGTGTAACTAGTGTCGATACTAATATTTAAATTGGTATTTTGTCATGTTGGGTGCAGAAAAAAATTTATAAATGCTAACACGTAACTAAAATCAGAAAAAAATAAGTAAAATAAGTATTTTAGGATTCAATCAAAGGAGTATATTCATTAAATTTCACTTCCAAAAATGAAAAAAAAAAACAAGAAAAACAGACGGACGGAGGGACGGACGGACAGACATTTGCAACGTTCACAGTCTTTTTTAATCTCTTCGGATAAAAATAAAAAATAATGTATTTAAAGACTTATTATTGTAATAAAACATAAGAACTTTATTTTCTTCAATTTGTATGAGAAAACAGGATAAAATCACCACAAACTGATTTTTTTGGTAATTTTTTTGGTATTTTTTGTCTGTCTTTTCTTTTATTTTTTTCTTTTATTAAATTGACAAACTATGATAAAAATTGTTTCACAAAGAATATGTTGAACTACCTGAAAAAATAAAAATTAACATAGCATAGAAAACAACACAAATAAAACGATGGAAAAAATATAGAGTGCGACACTTAGCGAACGACGCAATGCGTTCACGGCAATTGCTGAAAACCATACACTCTTTTACTTCAAAGAGCAAAAAATAAGGTAGTTTTTGAAGTAAAATTATTTTTCTTGTGTAATCAAATTTTGTTGTCCCCTTTTTTTCCAAAGAAAAATTTTTCTTTAGGTCCTCTTGAGCAAATCCTCCGTATAGATAAACGTGACATTTGTATCGAATTGACGTTTTTTATCGAAATACCATTGCAGCGCCAACATATAAACTCCAGTTGGAAAAGGTAAAATTAGTAGTTCCGGTTTCAGATAGAAATCCTTGACAACTTGGTCACCCTATAATAAAAATAATGATTGTTAAATTGATTTATGTAACTTAGATGTATTTAACTTACCATAAATGGGCAGGTGTGATTTATGTTCGAAAACTCTTTGAAAATATTGTAGACAATTTTGGTGAATGGATCATAAGGTTTTCGCATGAACCTGCAGGCATCTACAGTGGATTCCAGTATCCATGGCTTAAAGCCGTTGGCCTTTTTAAAAACTTTGGAATGAACATCAATGTTATAGGCTGGGTGGAGAATAGTTCCATTCATGTTGAGCAGGACTTTGTCGCGACTGACGGCCTTTAGTCGGCAGTTGTTGAAAACGAACCACGATTGGTTGTAACTTTTACATTCAAAATTTGAAAACTTGAAGACAACCGCTTCCTGTAAAAAAGGATACATTCTGAGTTTTTGAATCACACACCTTTGTCTTAATCCTTTTACATTTAAGCCAAATGTAATAGCTAATACTGCTCCAAGGAGAGGAGT
The DNA here is from genome assembly GCA_018150695.1 of Drosophila oshimai. Lineage (NCBI taxonomy): Eukaryota > Metazoa > Arthropoda > Insecta > Diptera > Drosophilidae > Drosophila > Drosophila oshimai. The sequence goes on along the minus strand of JAECWM010000304.1, from coordinate 425,632 downwards.
TAAGTTGAGCCACATTGTTCTGCTTTATTACTGGTTTGTACGCAAATGGCAAATGATTTCATTTATTTTCGCTTGAAATATAAAGTAATTTTGCCAATGTCATAATTAAGTTATTATAAACTCATTACTATTAAAGTAAAAAGTGGTATATTATGATTAAACCACATTTAGGATCAAGCTCCTAAGTTTTACTTTTTTTTTATTAAATCGTTAGTGAGTATAGGGTATCTAATATTTTTATTTTTTATTTTTTGTCAATAAGTTTCACATAATAACCTTAAAAAATATTTTGTATATGAATTTGAAAGAATAACCAAAACCAAAATCAATTTTTCATTTCAGCTATATGAGTCAGCTTGAAAAGTCTAGAATCAGACAGATAAAATAAATAAAAAGTTACTTTTAAGGGAATATCAAAACTTGAATAAATATCAGATTTATGAAATGACAGTACCCACAGTTCAATAGAAATTCACAGAGTAAATAAAAAGGACTTAGGTACTTCCAGAGAAAGTTAAGTACCACAATCTTGAGTTTGACTTGTAAAACTTTGAATAAGTTTGGCATAAAATTGAGTCGAAGCGTATCTGAGCACTGAATTATTGTTATCGAATTCGAGAGTCTCCGTTGACCTCGTTTCCGCTTTCTGCCTCATCTGTGGCCTTTAATTTAACCAGCTAGAATTTCTATGTGAATTAGACTTGTTTTGGCCTGGTTTTTCCGAACGGTCCGGCTTATTATTATCACATGAGAGACTGAGAGAAGAGCCAAAAACTTTTGTACTAGTTTCATTTGGCATTGTTTGCTGGCCGCCTCTGTATTCTGTATTCTTTTATTATCCCAGAGTTTTGGAAGCCCGAAAATTGCACAACAAGAACAACATTACCATTGACACAACTTTTCTAGGGGGGTGTCAACGTTGTTTTGGTTTTGTTCGTGCAAAAGTCCCACGCCCACGGCCACGCCCCCTCGACACCGCCACCGCCCCCGCCCCCGCCCTTAAACATAGCAAACAATTGCGCTTTTGTTTACTAATTTGTGGCTGTCTCTGTTTTTGTTGCTGCTATCAGAAGTTTTTTTGGTTTTTTTGGCTTTGACTTTATCACCAGTTTTGTTTACTTTCTTCGGCTTGGTTTAGTTTTTGCGTCTATTTGCTTCTTGTCTGCCGAGTTGAAAGTTCATTTGCCGTTTTAATTGCCAGCTAATAGCTCGAAAGTTACTCGTATTTTCATTTTATAACCTTTTTTGTTTTGTTTAGTGTTTTTGCCTTTTATTTCATTTAATTCCTTGGGCGAACGGCAAAAGTTATGCGGGTTAGTAGAGGGCGATACAAAATGTGGGGAAAGTGAGAGTGAGATCAAAGTGGAGTTTTTGACTTTTGGGGTTAAACCAAATTTGAATTATTTTGACATTTGTTGGCCTTTTTGCCATTTGATAGTCTTTCTGTCAGTGAGTTTTGTGGTTATTTTTTGAGCAGTAAAAGTGCTCTCTCATGAAGTGGACTGGGAGAACTTATTTAAACCTTAATGAAAAGTATCTAAATGCTTTATTTGTTGTACATTAACGTGGATTTTGAAATAATATAATTTAAATTTTATAAGTAAATATTTTTGACAGAATATTTAAACAGAAAGCTCTTGACAAAGATAAACAATCATTAATGTGTTGACAAATTGTACAATTTAAAAAAATATATGTGGGTATATAGGTACAGCTAGCAAAATTATTTTAATTTGTTTTATATTTATACGTTCATGTTTAATTTTTTTTTAAATAACCAAAATGCTGCACCATTAAACAAGTAAATACATTTTGATTAGGAGTAATTAAGATTTATTTTGATAAAAGTCAGGCAAATGATGCAACTTACTTTTCTAATTGTACAAACAAACCAATCAGAGAAAAAAGCTGAAGGGCTTATAACTGTCAACGCAAATCAATGCAGTTTTTTCTATTGCAACACTTTCGCCTCGAGCGAACAAGTCTTTTCCATTTCAAAGCAAGAATCTGAACTCTGACCTTTACCTGTTGCTCCACCAACCCCCTGGGGCTATAATTTCACCTTTCATCTGTCTGAGCTCTCCCTCCTCGTTGGCCATTTTATCAGCCAAGTCCGGCAATTAGCCTGTTGGCAGTTGGTCTTCTAGTACTTGAGAGTAATTTTCTTGTTTCGAGGAAACTTTTTCATTTCTTTTCATAATTTTTCTTTCGACCAAGTTTTACTGTCCCCTCCTTTCCCCTTGGTATTATCCATTAATCAAACTTCTGGTCTTTGTTCAATCTCTTCTATTTTATGTTTCTCTATAATTTTTTTTCGCTTCTTTTTCTTGTTTTCTTAGGGGTTTAGTATTGTTGTTATTTATTATTGTTGCGGGCATAAAGTTGTTTTTTTTTTTTCTTTAAAGGGGAATATATGGCCCTAGGGGTCTCAGCCAGTTGATGACCCCGCACGCGATTTTACCTCTCTCTCTCACACCATAATTCCATCTCTGTCTCTTGCTCGTGCATATTTCACGCTTTTTCTAATTGCCAACCAAATTTTGTTTTACGTTTTTTGACTCTTTTTTCAGCTGATTTGCGATAGAGACACAAAAACTGTCAACGAAGTTGGAAGATAAAAAAAATATAACGAATAGAATATTTTGCCATTGTTGTTGTGATTATTTAACTGTTTTTTTCATTGCTGTTGTGGCATGCTAAAACAAAGGCTTGTCACTCAACTTCGGTCATATGTTCTAGATATGATTAGAGCCACCTAAAAAAAGAAAAGCAAACAATAAAAACAAAATTGAAAATTCTTTTAACTGGAATTCATACACATTCACATACATACCTATTTGGTCATGGGGTTTTTATTATTTGATTTTAGCTAACTGATGTTGACAACTGAGTGTCATGTTATCAATACATTTTTTTTATTGGTCAATTAAAAAAGTAAGGAAATCGTGTTCCTTATAAAAAAATAGCAATAATAATACTAGCAAGGTAAATAGTTAACAGAATATAGAAAATTTAAATTGTTTTACCCAAGTAAAATAAAATAAAATTAGTAAGTTTAATTCACTTTATTTTACTATTTCAACAGCACCCCTCTAAAGTACCCAAGTAAAATATATTCCATCCAAAAATAACCCAATGTCTACCGAAAACAAAATATTATAAAAAATTTATTATCAATGGCAGACAGACAAATAGACCGAAAATGCAATATCTAAAAGCGCACACGATCAGATTTGGGTGTACATTGGTCTATATATAGGCGACTGTCATAACAGTGCTCCCCGAAAGTCTCTCCCCCCTTGCGATTCCACCTTATAAAGCGGTTCTGTTCCAGTGACAAGCCAACAATAACATTAACAATACCAGCAACAACAATTCAAATTTAACTTGTTTTTGATTAGATCATTCGAGGCGAAATGTCAGTCAATGAGAAGTGGAAAGGGAGGGGTGGTGTGTGAGGGGTGGTCATACTTGGACCCCACCGCCTTTCGCCTCCCCCTCTCTCTTTTGTGCAGTTTAACCTGCGGCTGGTGTGCGATAATTAACTGAAATAGACCCGTGACTGTCAGTCAGCCACAAGACATTCTACATAGATATACATTCATAAATCTATACTACATGTGCGTACAGTGGGTTTAAAAGCTTAAAGGCAGAGTTTAACTCATGGGATATTATTAAGCAATTGAAATTAGATTTAATTAAAGTACTACTAAATATTTAAAAGTTTTGATATTTTGTTACATTGCTTTTATTTACTTTTGATTTTAATGTTACTTTATTTTGCTAAAATCTTGAATGTACACAAACAAAAAAAGGAATAATTACTACAAATAAATTAATAAAAAATTACGCAAGCTGTTTTACATAGTTTTAGAACTAAACATTTTACAAATGATTTAAAAGTATTTGTTTTAAATTTTGGGAAGTAGTCATCACAATTCTTTGTTAAACTTTATATAAGTTTACAGCTTTAGTGACATGTAATCCTCGTGCTGAAATGAAAACTTTTAAAACACTGTAATTATACCTATATTTTTATTTACTCGGTGTGTGGGTGTCGTTGAGCACTTGAGTTGCAATCACATTTCAAGGCGAGACTGCAAAAGTGGGCTAGTTAAAAATGTCAAGAAGAAGTAACGTGCTGAAAGCCATAAAAGTAAGAAAAAAAAAAGCCAGAAGTGAAGAGAAAGATTTAGAGAGTGAGAGAGAGAGAGGGAGAAAAAGGAAGCCTGGCCAAAAGACAGGCGTTGCAACTTTTTGGCCTACACAGAAAAAAAAGGAAGGTTATTATTTCGTACATTAACAAATTTTCTGTTAACAACGGTGACCGTGTTAACTATTTTTTGTTTTAAATATTTAAGCAACAGTTTCTTTTTAACTAAACACATAGTTGCATCAATATATTCTTATTTTACACTCATCTTTTGTAATATCTATCTATCAATTAAGAACAATATTTTTCCAATTTATTTTTACATGTCTCATAAATTGATTTTCACTGGTTTTCTGCAATCAAAAGCAAAATGGTCATAGGATTTTTTCCTGTACAAATAAAACAAGAACAGGGCAACCCACTGGGTTTTTTGTAATAACCGAGGCAAAAGTTGTACTTCCCTTGGCCCTCACCCTTCTCAGCTGGCGACTCGGCCAGGTGCTTAAGACCATTCACTGATTTTTTTTAATAACTCACGACTTTGGCCATGGCTTTGACAAGCTGTTAAATGGCATTAAACGAGAGAGAACGAGAACGAAGTAGAAATCTCGCCTGCAAAGGCAACAATTTCTTGGCCAAGCTGTGCAAAAAAGTTGTTGGTCATTTAACAAAAAGCAATTTCGCTCAACTCCACGTGCTTTGAGAATTATTTTCTTATTTTTTTCAACGTTATTTTCTAGCCGTAATTGCTTTCAATTTGAAATCGAAACGCATTTCAAAGAGATTTCTTTGGTATGTTTTCGCAATGCTTTTCGTTCTATTCCCTCTGTGAATTTTATATAGAGCAATTTTTTGTGGTCTTCGTGTGCGTCGGTGTGATAGAGATAGAGACTGCTGTCCTAGGCCGCATTTTTGCCGTATTTTTGGGGCCAGGAGAAACAGATTATGAGATACCACTAATTGGCCATAAAATTGTATAAATTTCATGTGCCGGTTTTTCCCACTTTTGTGGGCAATTAGTCACCTAAAATGTGCTGTGGTCAATACTTGTGATACCTTGAAGTTTATTGATATGGGTGCATATTGTTTTAGCCAAAATATGTAACGTGTCGAAATTTTTAAATAAATAAAAAAAGTTTCATAAAAAAAAAACGATAAATTTACATTAACATCAAAAATAATAATGTTTGTCAATTGGTAACAAAATTTTTCCTTAAATTAAGTTGAATCTTGTATTCCTAACTAAACTTTATTAAAACATATTAAAATTCTTAAATTAAAAAAAAAGTTATGCTTACATATTCTAGGGTATTTGTTGAGTTATAACCCCATTTATTTCCTTGTCTTCTGATTATTTGTTTTCTTGTCTGTAAACTCTTTTGATAAGCTTTAAGCTGATATAAAATGCTGACCATGCTGATAATTTAATTCTCCTCGAATGTAATTGCTCGCAATAAATCATAAATGTTTGCGTAAAATACCCGAAGTTAAAAATATACAGTTTAAACAGACAATATATCAATACAAAATATATTGAAATTGCAACGGAAATCGGTAATTAAATGTACATTAATATGTCATCAATGTAAAGAATTAATTTAAGTGAAATATTGCGATAGGAAAATAAAAGAGAGAGCAATAGGTTAAATAAAGTACTGGTTTTCCTCCACCAGTTTGCAAAGAATTATTTCCCGGAGAGCCAAATCAAATATTTATGCACCATTAACAGTTTGCTGAGCGACACTTGTCAAGACAATAAAAAAAAAAATGAAGAGGCCGCAAAAAATGCGCTGAAATATTTATGCCATTAAAAATGTAATTTCAATAAAGCAGGCGAGAAAAATTCAATTAAAACAAATTTTGTGTGCTACCACAGCAAAACCAAAAGCACAACGCAAACCAAATTAAAAAAAAAAAAAAAAAGCCAGAGAAAAAACCGTGTCAATATTGTAAAGCTGCTGGATAACTTTTTGTTCTACTATTTTGCAGCTGGGTTTATTTACTTTGTTTGCCATTTTAATGAACCCGCTGGCCGCTAAATAAACCCAACTTCCCGATGCGATAGCCGCACAATTTCATATTAATTAGTGGTCGAGGGGGGGCAAAATCCCTTTGGGGTGCCATATGCAATTAAAATCAGTCTACTGGATTTTAGGGGCTACTCTACAGTATTAGACCAGCTAAGCCAACTAAGCCAACATTTAACCCAGTTAACTACTCTACCTTGACGCACCTGCAACCTAAAAAATAAAAACAAAAAACAGCAAAGGCAAAACAAAACTAAAACCATTTCCCCCGCAGAAACGCGTGCCGGGAAAACAATTTTCCAACTATCTTCACATCTACACACACACACACAAAGACAAAACTTTGTCGAATTCTGTAAAATGGAAATGCCCATCAGCGGGTTCATCTCTTTCCGCTCAGTGCTGCAATATTTGCGCACTTCCTGTCGTACAAATATTTCCCATGTAACAGCTTCCCCGGAGTTTTTCCTAGGTGGATTCCACTTCTCTCTAACAGTACCAGTAATAGTAACAATGTCAACAACAACAACAGCAACATCAGGGCCAACAGAGCCGGCGCAACACTGTTGCCAGCTAACTTTCTGGCCAAAAATAAACAGAAAGTCGAATCTGAGGAGAGAGGTTTTCTGGGGAAACCGCGAATGATGAGTACGCTTTTTTTTTTTTTTGATTTTTGTGTCGCAAGAAAATTAGAACACACTTATTTGTAAAAAAATTAAGACAGTATTCAAAAAAACAGTCTTGAAAACACACTTAAAGTGCCTCCTTTTTTTGGAAATTTTTCATTATTACAATTCAATTCAATAATATATATTTTTCAATATGTTTTTCAATATAAAGAATTATTTGTAATTATTAAAATTATTAAAAAGCAACACCATTTGTTGAAATAAATTTTTTAACGAGAACTGTTGTTTTTTGTTATTCTTATTTTCTAAAATTCTACTAAAACAAAAGTATTTTCAATATTATAATATTTAAGGTTATGCAAACACAATTTAAATGGCTTAGTTTATTTATCCATGGCCATGTGGAACATTTGTTTTTGCAATTGAATATTTATTATTATTTTTCCGTGCCAGAGGCATGTAGGGAGCCTGTTTTGGTTTATTGGTCAGCTGTAGTGCCCAATTCCCCTTAGGGTAATTTGGTTAAAAAAGTTTTCTCTGCAGCTGCACTCGCTGGAAAAGGAGAAAGGGTCGGTGACAAAGGCTGGGCGGGAGGGGGTTTGGCTGAGAGGTGGCCTACACCGCTAAACAAAAGCAAACAATGTAATGCCAGCAGCAGCGACCACGCACAACGAAAACAACAAAGTTGAGGCAGAGACCACAGGCGTCAGGAAAGGGGGGTTGGGGTTAAGGTTAAGGGGTAGGGGAAGCTGTACTAGGAGTCACAAACTCTGTTGTTGTACTGGGGAAAAAATCAGAGAAAAACATTTTTTATCGAATTCTTTGTTAGCTATCTATACCGGAAAAATAGAAACTACATTTTCCACGTTTTAAAAATGAATCATTAAAAATTAAAAATATTTAGTTTATTTAGATTAATAAATATATAATAGGTTTTTGGGAGTCTTTAATTTATTTTTTTCCTTTTATTGTATTTATTGTTTAAGTATAATTTTTAACATATTTTTTCCCTTGTATTGTCCTTATTGTTTAAGTATTATTTTTAACATTTTTAGTTGTCTTAAAAGAACAACATGAAAATAATACAAAAAATATTAATTAGATGTTGTGGTTTAAAAAACAAAAGGCTTTACACTTGCTTCGCTAGGATATTAAATAAATAATCTAAAAATATATAGTAGGTAATATCAATCTTATAATACAAATGCATATTCCCTTTAAATATTTATATGGTATGCTTTGTTCTCCGTGTGGAAGAAAAAGGATGAAAAGACGGATATTGCTACATCTAAAAAAAGAGGAAAACAACATTTGCGGGCGAATAGAGAGCAAAGTGGAAACAAAGCGACATGTTGCGCCTGAAAGGTTCTCTGGATGGGGGATAACCAGCCACCACCCACCGCCCACACTAGTTCAGACGCACAAGGTTGACCTTCACTGGGAGCACGTGGTGTCGGAATGGTTACCAATCCTAGAAGCGGAATGTCCTGGTTTTGGGGGAGGTGATGGCTGGATGCGGTTGTCTGAACCGGAATCGAGAGTTGGCTTAAAGATATATTTGTACGTGTATACATGTTCTTGGTTGTTTAGGAATTTTCAGTCTGACCGAATTCTTTGGGGTGTCAGTCCGTGAGTGGTTAAAGTTAGCTAGGAGTTGCTTTAAATAGGATTTGCTTAAAAGTTTTATACAAAAGACACTAAGCGATTTTGTGTTTAACTTAAATGAAAAATTTGACGAATAATTTGAATAAATCGGCTTTCATCATAAACAATTTCAAACTAACTTGCTAATAAGCTTACAGTTTTTTTAACTTTTGATTTGATATATCAGGAAATATGAAATAAAAAATTAATAAATTATTAAACATGTTAGAATCAAATACGATTAAAATAGTAATCAAGTTTCTGTTTGAATAAACAAATTGTTATAAGCGTTTAAGCTATACGTTATTTATTTTCATTCTTTATTTACATTTTAAAGCGTTTTTTAAGCTGTGTTATTTGCCTCTTATTTATATTATTAGAAATTGTAACCTTGAAAAGTTTATTAACATTGAAACTCTGATAAAAATAGCTGAAAAGATATAGTTTGATAAGATAGCTGTCTAAAGTAGGTAAACATATTATATTATCTGTGTGACTATCATAAAATGAATGAGCAAATACGAAATATTCCGATAAAGATTTTGTGGTGAGTAAAGCTGTTTTAAGAAAATGAGAGGATTTATCACACTTAAATCTTAAAAACTTAAACGTGTATTTTATTTTCCAATTTGGTGAGTAATCTGCACCAGCTGTTTATTTTATAAAGAACTATAAAACAAAAACAGAGCAAACACTGTGATAAGATTAGAAGGCCAAACCAATTCGTATTTGGGGCACTTAAGCACATCCCCCATTTCCCGATTGGTAAAGTCGGGAGCTTTACCCACACCAAAACCATTAGCGTTTAACGTCATCCATTTATTGTTATTTATATTACGCAATTTACCCCGCTTATCGACAATCAAATAATTAGCAAAGGTGAAACAGGTGAAACCGGGCGAAACCCCACAATGCCAATACAAATTATGGAAGTTGCCCTTTTGAGGTCTTTAAGGCTTCCTTACAACAATAACAAAGATAAAGAAAGAAAGAGATATACTGAGGGGAAAAAAGGTTAAAAGACAAAAAGGGTTGGGTACACAGAAAACAATTTTCTCATAAAATTATTTTAGTTTAATTATGTTGAAAAGAAATCATTTATGAATATTCAAATGTGAATGACTTCATATCTTCGAGTACCTACATATCATTTTTTTTTATAATTTATTGTTATTTAATTGTCAACTAAAAATAAATACTTGCACAAATTAATTAGCTGTAAATTAGCTCTAACAATTTATTTTGGAAAACTTTAAGACTTTTTTTAATAACTGAATTTACTGATCAATAAAAATAATTGCCTACTTTTCGGAGCTAAGTATGTTCAAAACTTTACAAATGGTTCAAAAACTTTATTTTTTATAAAAAAATTAAATTAAAATGTTAATATCAAATGGTACCACTCGATACACTTACATTTGAAACTCTTTTAATTTTTGTGTGTAAAAAAAAGAACGGCTACAAGTTTGTTTAACAAAGTGGTTTTCAACACCCCATAAAAAACATGTGCAAAAAGCCACAGAAAAATACGAAAGAGGAAAAGCAAAGGCAAAGCAAAGGCAACAGTAACAAAAGAGCAAAAAAATAAATATAAAAAAACCAAAAAAATATACAAACCCATGCAAATTTCCCGTTGTTTCCGCACGTAAAAGTAAAAGGCAAATAAATAACCGTCGAGAAATGTAAACAATGCAAGCACAAGATGCAGCAGATGAAAAGAGGAAAATGCCAAAAGCACAAATAGCAACTGATGCCGGTTCAAGTTGAATTTTCCTCGCAAGGTTTCTTATTTTCTTGTTTGCGCTATGCAAAAATTTGCACTCAAGATTGGCAGACCAAGTGGCAGGCAGTCGGAAAATGAAGTGAAAAAGAGGGGAAAAATAACTACATTTTGTCCTAATGAACGAGCTAAGCAGAAGAGGAAGCAAGGAAAAAGAGCAAAAGCCAACCGAGCATAATGGAGATGGGCCAAACAAAATGGGGAGAACTGGCTAATTGATGCGGTTCAGACAAGCTGCAAGTCCTTTCAGTTTTTGACACATGCTTTGCTCATAAAACACACATAAAACAAAACGTAGTTTCTAGGAAAGCTTATTGACTTCAATATATTTTTATTATAATTTTAAAAAACTAAATGCTCTTTTTATAACTCAATTACTTCTGCATACTTAAAATATGTTTCTGCATTTTTAAACAAATTTATTTAAATAGTTTTACAACTCTTTAATTAAGTACCTACGAATTTAATGTTAGACAAGAGAAGCAACTGTTCAGTTAACAAAAAATTAACACTAATGAGCAAAAAAATAAAAATGTATGATAAACAGAACAAATTACTTTAAAAAATAGGAAAATTACGTATACGTACTGTTGCTCTTATTCATTTTTTTAGTGCACTTACCACCGTGCTTAAGTACTTGTTAAGCTTGCTTAAATCAAAAAGTATCCGCTTATAAAAAACAGACAGCAAAAAGGCAATGTAAAGTAGATAAAGTTTTTAAATTAATGTAAAATGGAAAATAAAATAAAATGAAATATTACGTATACGCCATTTATTTTCCAATCCCTTTTTACCACCTAACTTGCAAATTTAAAATAAAGCCATTTATTTTGCAACCCTTTATTTTTTGTTCCCCAACGTGCAAATTTAAAAAAGAGCCACAAAAGCTGGATCAAAATCAGTGAAACAAAAAGCGGAAAATGGCAGACAAGTGAAATGGAGCAAATCTTTAAGCAAATGTCGAGTGGGCGGCAATTGATAAACTGCGCCCGATAGAGCAGCAATAAAAGAGGCTGGTGGGTGGGAGAAGAGTGAAAAACACACAGAGTAGCGCATTTCCCGCCCCATTCTCATTTCCCCCCGCAATTTTCCCACCGGTACAAAAGACATTGCCAATAGCGCAACGTTTCGGAAACAATTTGAAGGCCATAAAACTTGATGTGGCGGCTGTCATAAAGGAGGCGACACCAGGCACAGATTCTACATTCTGCCCCCATTTTGCGCACACCCCGACTTTTCCGTAAGTTGGGTGAAAACTGCGACGGCACTTAAGATGCGGAATATTATATGCGGAAAGTCTTGAATACGGTAAATACGGCAAATACAGCATATACAGATACGGATACAGATGCGGATACGGAGACGGAGACGGCTAAAGCGGAGCAGCAAACTCCGGCGGAATTCAAGGCGGCAAACGTCGACAAAAACAAACAAATAAACATTAAGCAGCTGTTTTTGGCGCCGCCAGAGAGAGAGAGAGAGACGGCACACGAGAGAAAACTTTGAAGCAAGAGAGAAAACATTACTTTTCTCTCGTTGGGGCTCTCTGCCGGTTACAGTAATCGCTTGGAAAATCAAACATATTTTTGTAATGATTTTATAAAATTTTTTATTATTATTACTATCCTGATACTAAATTTAAATAAAATATAAGGCATTTAAACTTTTATTTGGACCTAAAATAAATCAACAGAAATATCTAAGTATCTCAATATTTCGGCCACCATTGTGAAAGCAACCGTCTCGTGAGCTCACCACCCACTCTCGCCCGCTTGCTTTCTTTGCCGCTCTGAATGGCTCTCTCCCACTCTATGACTCGCTCTCTCTCGTGCTCTCCCTATGCACTTGCTCACCGCCCACTTATCATACGGCACTCACTCATTCATGGCCAGACTGTAGGACCCTTTCCCTGCTGCTCTCTCCCCCTCCCCCACCCTCTCCGCTACCCAAAAGTCAGATGCGCCTATTGGCAAAGCCAATATTTACAGTTGTGGCCAAAATAATGTCACTTAATTGTCATTTCATAGCAAAAGTATATAAAACCCCAAAAAGCTTGTATGGGCTTGTTTTTTTTTAATTATAATAAAATTAACATATTTCTTTAACGTTTTTTAATTGAAAACATAAAATTAAGTATTCTTAATAGCGAAACAAATTTATTATACAGGGGTGCTACGGCAAACCATTCAGCTCACATTCAGCTTGATTTCAATTCCTGGGTGCTACGGAGCCTCAATTCAGCTTTGTTTAGCTGTCAGCTAGCAAATGTGTCAGCTATTTGCGTAAATACGGCTAAGATAAAGGGTTTTCATTAACAAGCCATATATCACAGATAAGCTGGTTCAATTTCTGATAATTCTGCATTAAAATAATTACATTTTGCAAGCAACTATTATTTTAAATAATTTTTTTAGCAAATTGCTTAGAAACTGGCTTGTAAAATTTGTCAAACATAGCGAAATAGCATTTCACTGGTGCCACCTAGTTAAGTTCGAAAAGCGAAAACATATTTTATGATGGTAAAACACAGATGATTGTGTTTAAAAGCAGTAACAAAGTATAACAAATAAGTTGTCATTCTTAATTTGTTAGTTAATCGCGTTTTTCCTATTTATTTTGTAAAAAAAATGTTTAAATACTGATTTTCCTAGTGTGGCAACGATTGAAAATGTCATCTGTTGCATAGGAAGAGGAAGAAAAAAAAACAGAAATTAGCTAAATTACATACATAAATGACCATTAACAATACCAAAAACAATACCAAAAACAATACCAAAAACAACAACAAAATCAAACGTTTCGTCCGATTTGGAAAATGGGTCCAAAGAGTCTCTTAAGCGTCTTCGCTCTATGGTTTCCTTTATCGCATGTTGCCTGCGCAGCTTATCTAGTGCAAGAAGTCTTGTACAAGGAATTTTGTTTAATTTGTTTAAAATTTGTTAGCTATTTAGTGCCAGTTCGGGTCCAGTTCGAAATGGTTTGTGAATTAGCTAAAAATATGAAATCGCTCGAAGTTCCGTGGCACCCAGGAAATTTTTCAGCGATTTGACAAAAAGCTGAATTCAAAATCGCCCCAGTTTGCCGTAGCACCCCTGATATTCTTTGTTTTAAGGGGCACTCACGACAAAAAGTTTTAAATTAGCAGCTAATACATATATTTTTACACTTTATTATTTTGATTTTACAACAATTAATATTGTAGTAAATCTTTCCAATGAAAAAATTGAAAACCAAATTCACTGAATTGGAAGAAGTCACAATAACTAACTAGTTTAAAGTACTATGTGGAAGGTATTTAAAAAAAGAAAACCATTTGTCATAAAAAATGTGGACTTCCCATTATTTTGAGCACAACTGTGCGAACAAACACACAGACAGCCGACGAGCGAATGGGAGAACGAAGGCAGCGACGCCGACTGAAAAACGACGCTGCGGCATTTTGGCGCTGGGCACTTTGGCCATATTTCAAACGGCTTCTGCTCCGCAGTCGCCGTTCTGCTGCTGCGAAACCAGCAACAAAAGTTCCGCAGCGGACTAGCCAACCAGTTGAGTTGAGTGTCGTTTCCACGGCCGTAAATACGAACACGTACGGATACGTCGAATGCAGTACGGACGGGTCTCAAGCCGTTTATTACGTATACGCACCGCGTGCCGCCGCTTGGCGAACTCTATTATTTTCCACGAGTGTCACAAGGCACAAGGCAAATATGAAGCAAAAATGTAAATGAAAATGAGCAGGCGACGCGACAGTGCAAAAACAAAGATAGCAACAAGGCAAACAACAACAATAGTTGGTCGAAATCAATGACGATAAGGCGGCAAACAGTTGTTCCCAAAAGAATATGGCTAACAAAATGGAAAGGAGCTAACGGAAAAATATAATAAATATATTCAACAAAAAAGTTAAATACAAAAAGGGAAAACGCAATTAAAAATCAAACAAAAGGTAACGGCAGCAAAAAGCAAAAGCTACAAAAACAGTAACAAAAATAATATAACTTAACCAGCTAAAATATCAAAAGAAAAAATAACTAAAAAAAGTAAAATAAAAGCAAAAAGAAATAACTAAAAAAAAAAGCTAAAAAAGAAACCGGAAAAAGCAGCAAACAACAACCTTTTGTTTGTTATATAAAAATAGGAAACAAAAAAACAAACGCAAAAATTGAAGTAGAAAAGTCAGTCAACAGAAAATGTAATTTTTTGCCTCTTCAATATTTGGTTGCCCATTCACGTGATAAGAAAATGGTAAAAAACGATACAGAGAGAGATAGATTGTATGCATGATTGTTAAAAGGTGGGGACATATTCCTCAATTTCGATTTCGATTTCGATTTAACGTAAGTGAGTGCCAGGCGAGCAAAGACAAATAAACAAACAAATAAAGCACAATAGAGTTCCCTTACAATCCACTCCGATCCGTACTCCTCCATTCCGGCGCGTTTGATTCTATGGAAAATGCAACACAAATATTAGCAGTGCCATAAAACAATAAACCCAAAACGTATTAATTGCAATCTTGTGATAGTGAAAATATTGGAACGAAGAGCCAAGCAAAACGAGAATAGCAAACAAACAAGAGGTAAATGATAAAGGCAAACTATTTTGTTCGATAAGAACAGGAAAGGAATATTCACAAAAAACTCAACGAATTTGCAAAGATTACGTAAAATGTGTTAGAGTTTATTAATAAAATATAATTAACTAAAACTGAATTGATGTTATTATTAATATGGTGCAAATAAAAAGAATGATTTAATTTGTGTAGCATTAAAGCAGTTTAAAAATAATAATTTTGTTGCACAAAACCATTTAAACATGATAAATATTATTTCATCAAATCCAATGGTCCAAAACGGTATCCAAAAATTAAAAATTTTAGAAACATGTAAATGACTATGAAAATTTAATCAGTCACCCGTTTTCCGAGGAATTTACAGTACAAAAGCACCGATAAATTTTAAAATAACATGAAACCCAATTAAAATTCTTTACAAGTTCCATTTAAAATTCCCCATTTTCCACATGCTTCATATTTTGTTTCATATTTGTCAACAAATAATTCTGAGAATAATTTATATTCTCCCCTTTTGGGTGCTCTGCATCTCTATCAGTTGCCATTTTCTAGCCAATTATTGGTCTATATGTTGGCCAATTGACGACGGCTGTCGATGACAGCTTTAAGCTTTTGCCAGAATAAATATGAATTTTTGCCTTTATGCTGAACAAATAAATATGTCAAAAAAATTAATGGAATATGAAAAATAGATGAACTTGTAACTATTTAAAAATAAATTAATTTTTTAATTTTCATTTCTTATTGGTACTTGCTTAAAACTTTAAGTGCATTTCCATTGAGTAGAAAAATGTTGTAAAGGTCATAAATAAAAGGAAAATAGTTTTGGCTTCTGCTTTAAAATATTGAATTCAATTCAACACAATGAAAATAATATATTTTTTTTCATGTCCCGAACTTTTTTTGCTTGTCCAAGGTCACTGAATTTCTCTAGTTTTTAATTAGGAACTTTTAATTAAAATATTTATTTATACCCCAAACCAGAGTTTTCCCTTAAGTCTTCTTTCAGTTTCACAGCTTTACCGCAACAAAAACAGAACTTTAAATACTTTAATTTCATGGGGAAAACTTTGGGAATGAATGCCAACCCATACAGAAATCGAGTGCCAATAACAACTTGTCCTCAGACACCAAATTGGCCTCAATGAAAGTTTAGTTGCCAAAAATGTAGGAGGAAACAGATGGAATATGGTCGAGTGTCAAGTTTCAAACGTTTTGCTACCCTTTAAAATAAGTGTTATTACGTATACGCAATTTAAAAAAAAAACTTATTTTTGCACAAGGAATTTTTAAAAATTGTTTTGAATTTAACTTTTTATTTAAGATAACATAGTATATTGTCTTAGTTAACGTTTAATTTTTAACTCTAAATATATATATAGGTACAAATCTAAAAACTTGGGTACAAAAATGTCTTTATAAAAAGATAAAAGAAATTCTTATATCTTTGTAATCTTAAAGAAAATGTTAAGACTTACACGATTTTTGTCATACCCTTAGCAGTTTCCAACCAAAAAAAGGAAAATAAGAAAAACAATAACAAGCTGCAGGAATAACTTTTTCAATTGGCTTCCGCTCTTACAAGATTTATCCATACAGATATGTGTGTGTGTGTGTGTGTGTGGGTGGGTGGGAATGTGGGATTAGATGGAATCATTCATTCACATGTGATCATTGAGTGTGTTACTGGATTTATACGTAGCCCATTTCATGCAATCATTTCATGAAATGGGTGTGTATAAACACCATTGCATGTATTTGGCAACACACGAAAGTTGACTATGAATTCAGCGTC
The DNA here is from genome assembly GCA_018150695.1 of Drosophila oshimai. Taxonomy (NCBI): domain Eukaryota; kingdom Metazoa; phylum Arthropoda; class Insecta; order Diptera; family Drosophilidae; genus Drosophila; species Drosophila oshimai. The sequence goes on along the minus strand of JAECWM010000304.1, from coordinate 409,031 downwards.
ATGGGTGAAATGGAGAGGAGCTACCAACTTAACATTGTATAAATTAGGTGGCAACGCCAATACAAATAGTGTGAACGGATTTTACTTACATTTTTTGCCAAATTACACTTCTGGCAACTCTGCTGACATGAATACATGCATTCGTCTCTAACGTATAAACAGGGGCTATTTTTAATTCACGCATTCAAGAATTCATGAAATAGCATAGTATAAACTAAGTATGTGTGCGTAAGTGAGTTTCTGTTGGCATTCCTTTCATTTTTCTTTGGTTTTTTTTATTTACGCCCGCAATTTGTGCTGACAGGTCCCATAATTTATGGCAGCCACTTATTGATTACGTCCAAATCGCTCAAAGGTAAGAATCGTTTTCAACTTAAAAGATTCTTATCAAACTGGGCAATTGAATTGGCGCTCTTTCCACTCGGCTTTTCCACCGTTTTGCTGTTTAACTGCTCTTCCGCAGGTGTGGTCATAATTTGCTTGCTCAACTCGCTTTTGAAAAATTGAACAGTGAAAACTTTGAAACATGAACCAAAATCTTTAATTAAAAATCAGATAAGATTTTGAGTTCTAAGTTAGCAACACATAAATACTTTTAAAATTTTGTTTTGAAGTTTAAACTGAATGAACTTAAGGTTTAAGGGAATCTATACATTTTTGTTTTTAAAAATAATTTTAAATTGAAATCGATACTTTATCTTTATCTATCAGACCTAAGACAAATTATTCATCCTTTTTAAAGATATAAACAAATATAAAAAATGTTAAGTTAATTCTTAACAATTTTATTAAATACTTTAGACATACTTTTTAAGGTGTTTTCAATAAAAGGTACCCTTATCCAAAAGCTAGAATATTTGTCATTTAAGCTTCACGAAATTCTTCAAAAGAGTTTGACTTATAGAGGATTGACTGTATTTCAGTTTGGACCACAAACCAAGCGAAAACGAGAGTTGCGTTTAGCTGTTGCTGCCTCGCTCTGGCAACAGCTTGCCGCCGTTTCCGTTTTCCGCTGGCTGGCCGAAAATTGTGAGCGACATTTTTTCGGTTTTAGCGGAATGAAAAGCGGGGGCAGCTCAGGTTGCCATTTTGTTGCAATTGTTTGCAATTTGTTGGCCACCACAAAATGGCCAACTGTTTTCGGGGCTAATCTGTTGCCAATTTGTTGCCTTTTTTGGCCTCCAATTTTGGGTTTGACGTTATGCAAAGGCTTTAAGTGCTTTTCTGTAATATTTTTAAAGGCTGTTTTTCCTGCTGTTTGGGAAAACGTTGGAAATGAGATTTGCATATTTTCCTTTGCCTGCATTTTACTTTGCTTTCGTACAGAGTGGGTATTATGCTAATTGTAAGCGCCATAGCCCCTGCTTTAAAAATTTATTCAATGGGAGATTTTATTTTTTTGAGAATATTTTTGTTTTCATAAAGATTTGCGTTCATCACTCATTTGTTGTTGTTGGTCTTCGCTAATTAGAAGCGTGCCTCCATTGCCTTGCCGAAATTTATGCAGATAAAGTCAGATCTCAGGGGAAAGAGAAAGTGGAAAAAATATAAAAATTTGAAGCACGTTTCAAGGCACTTTCTTTTGCTTATGAAAAAGGCTAGGATATAGGTTAGCATTTTTTGGATTAACTGGGAATAATTGTAAATTTCTAGCATTTGAGCTGAGTTCTGGGGCAAAGAAATTAATCTAATACACCATTTTGTTTTGGCTTCTGCAATTTATGTTCTGCAATCCGCTTTAATTTTGGCATTATCGTATAACTTAAGCTTATTTGCTAGAGTCTCTTTTCTGCTTTCAACAGAGATTGAGATATGGAGTGCACACTATGAAGTCAAGTGGAAGAGATGTGAGTAAAAGCAGCTGACAGAATCAACTTTTAAGCTTCTTTACTTCCGTTTCCACATGCAAGTGTTTTTCATAAAAAATTCAAACTAAATGGAATGGAAATTCAAGCAGCTGATTTTTCGTAACTTTTCCAAAAGAACTTTACATTGACTTGAAAGGAAAAAGCACTTAAGTTTACTTTGTTAAATGTCTCATAAATTAACTATCCAAAATGTAATCAAAACTATTACTCAAAAGGTCATGTCTGCTAACTGAATATAATATTTTTAATACATTTCTATAAAACCATGTGCCTTATAAAAATCCGCTTGTTGATTGAAGTATAAAGATTGGCTGGCTGCCAAGCTACTTAAGTGCTAATGTTTCTACTGTCTGGGTTATTAAAGTTAAGCCAGCCCATTTTTGTGGGCTTCTTCAACTTTCATGGGGATTTACGGCGAAGCATTAAATTGACAGCTCATTCCCTTGATATCTCTCAGGAGATGATCAATAAAGTCAATCCCCAGCAGCCAATTGACAGGTCTTCCAAGGAACTTGTGTTTTTTTTTGGCCACCCATTCTTGCATCTCTTTAAGGAGGAATTTTTTTTTTTTACGACTGCTGCTTATGTAACCAACAAAGGGCAAAGAATGAAAATGATTTCAAAAATCATTCGTGTGTAAAAATGGCAAGCAAGTAGAGACATTGGCTTAATGGATGTGCCGTGCCCACAAAAGCGGGCTACACAAAAATTGTGGACAGAGGAGGCCTTGGGTGCCCGTGCCCTGAAAAATGGGGGTGAAGTTCGCCGCATGGAAAATCCATTTATCAAAAATGACGTCCAAAGGAAACCGCAAACGCATCGCCCAATTTGACGCCAAACAGGCAACAATAACGAGAAACAAATGATTTAAATTAATCCACTTAAGGCCACTTAAGCCCCCGATTCTAGGGGACGAAAAATGTATGATATACCTATATTCCCACGCTCTCACATCCGTATAAATTCATATATATCCCTGTTCATGTTGGAATTATCTGTGGATGAGTGTAAAATGTCAAAAGCAGGGAGTCCGGCAGGGATGGCATGAAATAAAACCCGTAATATGGAGAATATGTGAAAACAATCCAGACCATATTGACCGAAGTGCGCTGTGCACTTTAAAGGTGACTCTGGGGTAGGTACATTTTAAATGAGTTTGTTGAGTGCCAGCTGGTCAAGTAAAAATAAAGTTTTATTAATCCTTTCGTCAGGCTCAACAAGGGTTGAAAACTTAAGCTTGTCTTTAGACTCTTTAGAGCATTTTTAAATATCCTAATAGTTGTGCAATAGTTTGCTACAAACTTTGTAAATCGCAGAGAATTTTTTAGAAAATAAGCTTATAAGTTTTTAGCCTTATATTCTGTTTTAAAGTGAGTATATTATATTTTATATATTTTAAATATATAGTATATTTTTTAATGTGCTAAAATAGAATTTTTTTAAATTTTAACTTAGTCATACAAAACATAAATGTACTTAAGTTATATATTTGACTAATTTATGTTTCAACATATTAGGAATTTAACTGCCTTAGGACTCTTATCATTTCCATGAGATATAAGGGTGAAGCTGACATTTTTATTTGATTTTATAAGATTAAAATAGAATTTTCCTTGACATGCTATCAAATACATTCCCCACTGTAAATCAGAAAGGGGCCTCATCCCCAACGGGTATTGCCCACAAGTAAGTGGGTTTTGCGGGTGTGACATATTGAAAACGGAATCCTTAGGAAAAATATTTTTCTATTTCAATATAAAGCCTGGCGGCATGCTAAGGCGGCTAAGGACAATCGTGGGCGGCGGCACGCCTCCAAATGTGGGTCAAACTACACTGAAACACTCAACACACGCAATTGTTGTTGCTTAGAGTGGAGGCAGGAAAAATGGAAGGTTGTCAACGTAACGACCCCAAGCCGACCCGCTTTTGGCCAAGGCGCCGGCAACAGAAGCGCCAATAAAAACAATCGGGTCCTGCATATGCTGGACTTCCCTAGCGGTGGATGGCAACCCTGTCACTGGCTGGCTGGTTGTGGTTGCCCCCATCGCTTTAAAGCGACTTTATCGTCTCTGTGGGGTTTTTGGTGGCTCCTGATTTCTATGCCCCTTCATTTTGTACTGCTAGGGTATATGGTGGATTAAGGATTAAGGTTTTCCAGTGCCAAATCAGTTGATCAAAGTAATATTTAAAATAAAAACAAATTAAAAACAAACAAAATTAAAAAAAGGTTACCATAGCTTTCTTCTTAAAAACTTAAATATTTAATTTGGTAAAAAAATTAAAACATTGGTTGGTTTTTGTTTAAAGGACTTAAATAAGTCTTCTTGAAGAGATCTGGTTTAATAGATTTATTTAAAGGTTTAATTAAACAATTAAACATTTTTTCGTTTTATACTTTGAAGTTTGAGTGTTTTCAACGTGTTTTTGACAAGAGATTAAAAGTAAATATAGCATTATAACTTTTGCTTTTTCTGGAAAATCCCCATTTACTTAAATTAAAATAGTATTAATAAAAAATATCCACCCTGTTAATAATCTCGTCGTTATACATAGTTAAATCCGTTTACTGGGTGTTGTCTAGTGCGAAGGTCCAGTTCCACGTATTTTTCCTGATTTTATTCTCCTGGTTTTTTGTTGTTGCTTAACCCGTATAGTGCCGACATTTTATTGCTGCATCCTTGCAGTTTTTATAGACCCATCCACACATGTTTTAACCCCACAATTCTTGTATCCCCGCTCTCTTTCTCACCCCCTCTACCCCTCTCTGTCTGGCACGCCTACGGAATGAACCCGTATGCATATGTTTGCCTGTGTGAGTTCATATTTATCGGCGTGGGGTGTGCAATGTGTTGGTTGTGCAAGCGTATTTGCGGTCTTTCACACATACTTTTGCAAATTTGTTATTTACAGTTATTTTAGTGCATTGTGTGGCCGTCGGAAGTGGAAATGAAGCAAGTATCAGGGATCGGATCACAAGCGTGAAAAGGAATATATATATATACAGACCTATACACCGAGAGTTAATATCCCTAGAATTCGTCTAAATTTATTTTACATTTTAGAGAATTTTTTTTTAATGTTTTGCTTATGTTTAAACCAAAACGGTTTAATTCTAACGAAAATATATAAAAATATTTATTTACTTTATTTAAAGTTTTAATATTTTAGTGTTTAGTGTTTAGCAACTCCTTCGAGGGTTCACTGCATTCGATTTTAAATCAATTTGTTTAAAATGTAGGTACTATTTTAAATGGAAACAAGCTAAAAACTATTTTAAGAAATAACAACTAGCAATATGCAAATCCAAGACTGATAATTTACTTAAATAAAATAACAGTATTCAAATTCCAAAAAAATGCATTTTTAAAATGTAAGACATGACATAAGTACATGGTGTCAAGTCTGGGGTTAATTTTATTAATACCCGATTTTATTAAAGTTTAGAAATAAAACTTCGACCACTTTTATTGTTACCATTTTTAAATAAAGTTTAAAATTATGTAAAGGTTTTTTTTTCGGTGTACACACCATTAAATACACTCATCAGTGTCCGCACATCATGGCTTTTGCATATAGCCAAATAACGTGTGCAGGCCACATATCTTTCAAGGTAAATTTCCCGGTTCAAAGGAAAGAAATATTTGACAAGAAGAAAAGCAACAAGGAAATCTCGGCCAAAGAAGCCGAAGGAAATGTCGAAGAGAAATAAGTATGGAAAAATAAAGAAAAAGTCCTAGAAATGGAAATAGGAAAAGAAGTGAAGGCATTGGCAGCCTTATTGGATGGCAAAAAGTGGCAAAAAAGAAATGTCAAAAGAAGCGCACACTTGGTTTTCTTCACAGCATTTCCCTCGCTTCTCTTTTCCAGCCTTTTCCCACATGTTGAAGTCCATATGCTCCTCCTTACGTGTATATCTGGGTGCCATGTGCTTTTCAGCAATTTGGCTCGATGGCCAGCTTTTTTCACCACTTTTTTCTTTGGTTGACAGTCCAACGCATACAAAATGGGGGGACCCAAGGTAGAAAATGCGGCAAATCCGAAAGTTAAAGTACCCTCGAAACTTTGAAACAAGTAAATCATAGTATTTATCAGATGCATTTTTCTTTCATTTTAAATCAGCAAGTTTAGCTTGCATGTACCATACGTTCTTTACCTAATATACCATTAAGTTGATAGATTTTTTAATCTTTTGAGAAACTTAATTATTTGATAACATGATTTATCTATACCCCTAGAAATGGTTTCACAAAACAGACTTAAAATAATATTAGTAGGTACATACATATTATGTTATACTTCTCCAAAAAGTTAAGATACCTTTTTATATAAGAGGACAACAAAAAGCTCGTTAAGGGGTTACGCCACCCTGAACGCGTGAAAATGGGACAGTTATTCAGAAATTTTTTTTGACCTTACTATTGTAGATAAGACTTTTTCACATTAATTTCTAGTTAATACATATAATGAACTTTATAAATATTCAAAATTTATTATTTTAAAATAAAAAATGGCGGGGATATGAGCAGTGGCGTTCACCAGTTTTTCCAGAGCACTCCTTGATGGTGGGCATGATTCAGCTGCCAATTTTTATCTGAACCAAGTAAACAAAATTTTTTCTTAAAAAGTGATATATTTTTAGCAGAGTCACGTAGCCGTTTTGGGAAAAAAAAATTTTTAGGCAAATGAGAGCACTTCAAAAATTGATTTCATTTTTTGGGCGAAAATTATCGTATAAAAATTTGCATAAAAAATTTTCTAATTATTCAATCAAAAAAATCCTACGTGACTCTGTGGAGAATCTATATAAGAAGATGTGTTTTAATTTTCAAGTCAATCGATTGAACAGTTTTTGAGTTATCATGCCCACCGTCTCGAAAAATGTGGTTTTGAGAAAAACGCAAAAGAAGACACACAGCGCCTGCCGACGCTCTCCTGCCGCGCTGACTGCTAGTGAACATAACTTTCCTAATAAGTAAGATATTGTCTTCGGAGACGGCTTGAAATACTCGGAAATATATAGGTAATTAAACTAACAAATAAAAAAAAATTTGATTTTTCAAAAATTTCAGGGTGGCGTAACCCCTTAAGCTTAATAGAAAGTAAGAAGATAATCGAATGGAATTTTTTACTGTATGCGTTAAGCGTTCATAATAACATAAGATACGTATTGAAAGTGGAGATAAAAGAGCAGACTGCTGATATTGGACTTACTATAGATAATAAGCTAAAGTAAGATAAGTATTTGAGAATAGATAGCAATTGTAATGCACAGCAAATTTAGATAAAGTGATTGACCTGACCTTTTAGTTCGCCCATTTATCATTTAAATGCATTCCTATCAGAAATATATAAATAATCCAAACAATTTACGGAATTAAACATTCGCAATTCCACACAAATACCAACCGTTAAATCCATAAATGTGCTAAGCTCTCGTTGAACTCAATAATTCTGTTCAATTGCTGCCAATTTTCACCTCCCTTCATCCGCGACCAAAAATTTCCATCGCTCGGCAATTATGATATTTCACACCAAAAAAATTCCTTGCATGGGGTAAATCGAATATTTTATTTTTGTAAACAAATTAAACAGCAAATTGGCGATTATTTTAATGAACTTTCGAATTTAAACGCTATAACCACAAAATGGGTCATAAAGCGATATTATTTTTATTAATTTCCTTCAGTTTGCAAAGGACTGCGTGCGGCCTTGAAAATATTTTGAAAATATTTTCAGTGCCATAATTATATGCGGCTGATTGAGTAGGTGGGAATTTCCACAACAACTGATATCCCCACAGAGACGGAAAATAACGCTGTAATTTGCATAAATTATGTAAAAAAAAAGCTCGAATTTATTGAATTATGACATTTCGAGAATGGCGAATTTATGCATGAATGATTAAGTAAATTTTAATAGTGTGTTTTATTAGTTTAATTTATTCAGATGATAAAAATGACACCTAAGCTGTGTTAATTTATAACGCTTTAAAGTCCTCCTGCAAAGAAGGAATATTTATTATTTATAGACTCAAAATAATATAACTGGTTTATATAATGGTTGTCTAATTCGTGAAATTTTTTATTCTATTTTATTATTTTCTCATGTTTTTTATTTTTATTTAATTCGTGAGAATATCTACCAATTGAAACTCTTTAAGTTGTTACAGCTAGATTAAAATCTTCTTTTTGTTTTGAAAATGCCGATAAAGAAGCCCAAATGTTATAACCCGATGTTGATTTTTCATTTAATCCTCAAGTGGCTTACCTTGGCTCACTTTACTCTCTGTGATTCTGTAAACTCCTGTTTAAGCCTTCTATTGTTGCCACTGTCATGGATGGCCCCATCATCATCATCGTCATCGTCATCACTGACTGGCAAACAACAGTTTGAAATCATAACAGGAAGTACAGACGACCACAGGCCAGTGGACCAGGTGGATAGCCACCCCACCTCCCAAACCCAGACCCAGACCCAGTAAACTGACCCACCCAATTAAGTCACCACCCTCTTATTGCTACGTGCCTCCGTCTGGTGCGGCTCCCTCTGAAGTCTGTCCGCCCGTCTGCCCGTAATAAGCCCATATAAGCTCCTCTTAAGGGGAGCTTCTCATGTAACACGTCAAAAAGTAGTGGTTTTTTGTGATTTTTTTTCACTCGGAAAATAAAAACACACACAAATAATTTTTAGCATATATTTGAAGACATGTTTGAAGTATACAAAAATTTTTTTTTTAAAGTCTTAAAAAACAAAATGGCGGACTTATTGAAGGTCGCGTGCGGCGCGATTCGGCTGAGGTGTTTATCGCGGTACAGTGTGGAGCCCAAAGTTTTCATCTGAAACATACAACAAATAATTTTTGTTATTCAGCAAACATTAAACGAGTGCGTGAATGTCTGCATTTAAAAAAAATTTTCTTCTACAATATTGAAATCACGTCTTGAAAAAAAAATGCTGTTTTTTCGTCATTTTTTGTCGCTAAATAAGGCTTAAAAGTGTATAAAATAATTTTTTAAAAACAATTCCAGACATTCACGCACTCGTTTAATTCATAATCAGCAAAACACTTTTTAAAAATCAAAAATCGGTTCAGTAGTTTTTGCGCAGTCGTGTACCGCGTTTTTTAAATCATAGTTTTGAGAAAAAACGATTTAAAGTTTTGAGTTAGCGCCAAATCGCATACAAAGCGCGACCGAGCGCACTGATTCAATCAATCATATCTTTTATAATTTTTAGAGTTGAGTCATAAAACTTTGGGAATATACTCCCAAGACGTTATTCTATCAATCTATGAAAAAAAAAAAATAATTTTTTGAAAATTCTACATGAGAAGCTCCCCTTAAACCCTTTCAGTGGACGCAGTCGCTTTTAATACAAATTTGCCAGGGTGTGTGGGTGTGGGTGTGTGTACTCTCAAAAGCCAATTACGTGCCTCAAATGAAGACTGAACGGGCAGGAAATAGGAGCCGAACTGTTCATATCATTTATAAGATCACGTGCTCAATTATTAAGCCACTAAATAAGTAAATAGCGGACCACCGACACGTGCCACATCTTCCCAAAATCACCCACCCACACATGCATACCCTGACAGTTATGCGGTATGCTATAATAAACTTTCTCTCACACACACACACACACAGGCAAACAAAATATAAAAAAAGAATTTCATTCATGGGCTCATTACTCATACGCAGCGTTGGCGCGTTCCCTCAATGACGGCTACGTTTTGTGGCTTCCGCAGTTTAATTAATCACAAGGATTGCTAATAACATGATGTAATGGTCAAAGAAAGAGATTATTACGGGAAACTTTTATAGTTCATTTAAGCTTATTGGGTAATAACATTATTTAAGAAATTCAAATTAATATTCTGGTAACTTCATAGAGGATCTTTTTAAATAAACTTATACTTGTGTTAAGGAATATTTAACCAACTTTTTGTTGTAATACGTTTTAATCTGAAAGTTAAGCTGCAATAAGAACATAATTTACAAATTTTTAGTTAAGACCACAACTAAATAAATTTCAGATTGAAAATTTTCACTTTTCGTAGTCCAAAGTTACGTTTTTTGTAAAACCCCAGTTGGCGAAACAGCAAATTCAATAGTATTATAATCCCAAATGGCTTTGTGTGCAGTTTTTGCCATAATTTATTCCCCCTAAGGTGTTGCGACCTCGTTTATATTGCGGTGATAAAAATCGCGCAATTAGCCCGCGTTGATTTTTGCACACAGGACGCAAACCTGCACAGAGGAGTATATATGTTTAGAACTAGAACGGTGCCGAAGCGATCCTATGTAGGTCTAATTTACGAGCAGGGCGCAAAAATAATTTACTTTCCGAACGCAAGGGGGTTGACAATGGTTTCTTTTTTGGGGGCATGGGGCAATGGGGATTTGGAGCGTTTAAACGAAGGTGCAAATTAAATCAACATGCATATCCGTTTGACACCGTTTCGCCAAAGCCGCTAACTCACCCTTTTCCCCTTTCCCTTTAAAGAGAATAGTATAGCAGGAGGTGGTGTTGTGCATTGCCAGGAGTTAGGTTTAGGGGCCCTAATGGGGGTGACTATCGGGGCTCTACAAAATGGCGTACACATTGCAAATGACCGAAAAAGAAAAAAATGGGCAAGAGTGAGTGAAACGGTAACAGCAACAGAGGGGGAAATGGAAAATGGGAAAACTTTTGTGCTAACCTTGTTTAAAATCTGGGACGCATAGATATATATGTAGAAGGTGGCATGCAAAGGCATCGAAAGTAACAACAACAATTCAGACGAAAAGGATAACCGCTTTTTGATTACCATACTGAGGAAAAATATAACCAAAATTGGTGATCAATTAGGCTTAAAATAAGATAAAACTTTCTTTACGAATGTGCTGATTTTTGAGATTTTGAAAATTTTTAATTTGTTGATTGCAATAATACTTTATATTAATGTCTGCAAAAATATTTGTAAATAAATTTCTAATGCTAGATATAATTTTAAATAATTTGTTTTTAACTGTGTGCTCACCTCGAGGGATATGTGTGCACTTCACTCAAAGGGATTTGGATACATTTAGCTGTGGTTTTCAAGAAGAACACGAAAACTGCATTAAGGCTTCAACATAAAAAAAAATGGAACACAATATGCAGGCAGATATGGAACGATATAAAGTAGGGTGGATGTATAAAAGGGGATGTTTTATGTTTCTATATTATGTGTGACGAGAAACCTTCCTTTCTGATATTGGTGCAGACAGTGAGTGATGGCTTATTATGGCTTGAAGTACTGACACTGTATACCTGAAAAGGGTATTGCAAGATCCATTAAAAAATAAATACAAGGCACGAAAACTCTGATTGTATAAGTCATAAACAAGAACCAATTTTATAAATTTAATAAACAGTATAAATATTATATGGGACGTTCCATATCAACCCGGCCACCCCAATTTTTTTTTTTTTTTTAAATCGAAAATTTTTGTTTGGGGTGTTGGGCACTACACTAGTTATATATTACCTCAAACTTATTTTTCCAATATGACCACTCATTCGTCCAAGAATCGCAACTGAAGGTTTACTCCAAAACAATAAAATCTTACGAACGGAAGACTCTATAATCATGAATCAAAAACAATTTGATCTGATTTTATTTACCCTATTAGCAAAAAAAAATTGTCTTAGGTCAGACCATTGAGGACCAAGCTATCGAGTTTTTAAAGTCTAAAAACGGAATAGCAGCCAGGGGCCAGTCTGAAATTGATCAATTATATTTTTCACAAGCAGCTACCATTAGGACATATTTAAATTCACTTCTTTCAAAGTGGGCCGTCTTTTGAGTTATTAGTAGCAATTTTTTTAACGTCTCTTATCAATTTTTTCCATGGCACATACGATTGTTTGTAATATTTTCATAGAGAAAATTTGTAAGCATTTAAAAATCAGAGACTTACAATCGAATGTGCTTTGGAAATCACTGATAAGAAACGCTTAAAAAATCGCTATTAATTACTCAAAAGACGGCCCACTTTGAAACAAGTGAATTCAAGTATGTCTTTATAGGAGCTGTATGTGAAAAATATAATTGGTCAATTTCAAACTGGCCCCTGGCTGCTATTCCGTTTTTAGACTTTAAAAACTCGACAGCTTGGTCCTCAATGGCCTGACCTAAGACAATTTTTTTTTGCTAATAGGGTATTGAAAAGAAGATTACATTTTTTTTGATTCATGATAATAGAGTCTTCCGTTCACAAGATAAAATTGTTTTGGAGTAAACCTTCTGATGCGGTTCTTGTGCGAATGAGTGGTCGCTTTTGCAAATTAAGTATGAGGGTGTGTGTAACCGGTGAGGGGCCCAACACCCCAAATAAAAATGTTCGATTTAAAAAAAAAAAAAAAAGTGGGGTGGCCGGGTTGATATGGAACGTCCCATATATCTCTTTGAATGTTAAATATTAACAACTTTTTTTTTTCTTCTCGTTTTAGGTAAGTCGACCAAAGTGCAATTTTACAAGGATACCATATAGCTCAATTTTAATTTGATCGATAAAGGTAATATTTAAAAGTTAAAAAACTATAGACAAAAAATAAATATTTATATTTAAAAATGTTCCCCTTTGTTGAAAGGCATGTCATAATGATGAACTTATGAACATATCCCAGTCACGCCCTCGGACTTCAAAAGCAGAGATTTATCGATCATGTGTCAAAAATTTCCGCGGTCATTTAATATTCCATTTATTTATTTCGCCATTTTTCTTGTTCCCACGAATTTTACACAACCAACTAATACCGTTAATAGCCAACACCGGGTCTGTAAAAGACCGAAAAGAGTTGACTAACAAGAATTTTGTTTGCGCATATGCTAAAAGCATTAAGTGAAAAAGGGCAAAAGTCGCGTCGAGGGGGGCGAGGTGATGATGACGACGCGGGCGCTTGACACTCGCTTAAATAAAAGATTTTTTAATTAAAAATATTTCACCTGCAAAGTTGGAAAAAAAGAGCCAAACGGATAAAATAAAAACGCGAAAAGCGTCGACACAATTTTCCTCTTTGCGCTCGCATAAATAAATGCAACCACGCACAAGAACAACGACATTAACAACAATAACAACAAAGAGCACCAACAAAGACACCACCAACAACACCTACAAAATAAGCAACAAATACACATATACAGAAGAAATTTAGCTTATATTTTAAAAATGGGTTAAAGAACTTTTTGTTAAAGCACATTATTTACTGTTTTTTAAAGTAAAACTGTATTTTTGCCCTTAAAAACTAAATTTAAAATTGAAGCAATAATTTTTAAAATTTATAGATAACAAGTTTTTTTAATTTACAAGACAAAAATTTCGGCGAACTGCACAAAATAATAAAGATTTAATTTATATACATACATAAATATTTGAGAAAAAAAACCAATTGTGCGCTTAGGTTTAAGCTCAAATCAAAAGCCTTTTTGACATTTTTTTTTTAGAAAATTAATCAAAGGAATCTTCAAACTGATCATAATTTAAAATGAATTTTTTTCTGTGTACAACTACGCCAACAACACTTAAAATTACACCAACAACAACAACAACAACAACAGCGAGAACAGAACGAGCAACGTAAAGAGCAATTTAACAACAAAGACACGTGCCAAATGGGCAAAGGGGCGGCGAAAATAAGGAAAAGTGGGGGGTGGAAAAGTGGGCGGGACAGCGGCAGTGGGTCAGCGAAATGAAAATAAGCCGCGGGCGTAAATATAAATAAATGAACGGGCCAAGCGACAAACGGTAAAAGGGATAGCCTCCGGCTGCAGGTGGAAAGGAGAAAGCACCAGCCGCTTAATGAAAGGGGGTGAAAGGTAATAATTAAACCGATACGCAAACAATTGAACTCTAGGTGGCGCTTTAAGGTCATCGAGACCGCAATGACAGCAGCGATAAACATAAAAAAAAGGTCAAAATGGGAAGGAAGCAGGTGTGCGTCAGGTGGACAGGATGGGCCACAGCAAGCTGGAATATTAATAAGCCAAAGAGTCAACTTTGTCGACTTAAAATTAATCTATTTACAAAGTATGGTTTTCGTTTAAACATTAAATTTAAAATTAAAAAGCATTATTTATGTGTTTACTTCGAAAAGAGTTACTAAAAATAATGCCTAGCTAGGTAAACTTTTCAACATTTGTATATAAGTAGGTACGTTACCTCCTTCATTTACTCTATAATAAAGTTTCAACTATTGTTTTGGAATAACTATGGTTTTCCTTTGTTACACAATTAAAACTACAATTTTTACAGACTTAAAAACAGTCGTTTGTTGGACGTGAACTGACTCCTTAAGTAGCTTTTTAGAAACTTTTTTAAAACAAAATAATGTAGAAAAAATTATAAAAAGTTATCGATTGTAATTTAACTTCTCAATGTAATCTAAAAGCTTTATTAACCAATAAGTATAATTTGGCTGTAAACATATTATCAATAATTTCCTGACATCCTCTATAGTTATTTTTTACTCAATCAACTTTTTAAGCCACAATATTGCGTGACAACAATAAGTTACATCTACACGCTTTTATTTACTGCATTTAAAGATCTTGCAGTTCGTGAATTGATTATTTATATGTTATTAACAACACCACATATCGTTCAACACCCACAAGTACCTCGCATTTATAATGACAAAAAAACAACACCGACACATCGTTAAGCTGGTGAAGAAAAATTACAAAAATAATGGTGGACGAGACGAAGCTTAAACAAAAGTGAAACGAATGAAATGAGAGGACAAGGAGTCGGAGGTCCAAAAATGAGAAGTGGGATCAGAGCAAGGACATGCCACGTCATGCTGACAGTGGGCGGTGTTCGTTGGAAATTCTCCTCTATATATACATGTGTCATCAGTAAACTTGATTGAGTAGAGAGTTGGGAGTGGCGAGGAGACAGGAGGCGGGAAGTGGGTGGTGGGTGGCGGGTCTTAGCACGACGACGTGCTAAATTTTGAGAGATGACCAAGGCTTCTGTTAAATTGTGCACGCCAGTTGGTCACTTGACTGCTTCACAACGAATTGCACTGAGCAAAAATAAATTAACAAAAAATAGTGAAAAATAACTTTAATTTATTTTCTTAAAATGCTCTGCCAAATTGTACGCCACAATATCTTAAGGCCTTAAAAAAAATACCTAGTCAGAATAAATCAAACTTGGAACTTCCTTTTATAACTTATTTCAACTTAAGATCTTGCAGTTATATTTTATTAGCCTATGTTACAGAGGTTGGAAAAACATTTAAATGAGAAGTAAAAATACAATTTGTACACAAAGATTTTATTATATTTAAAAGAATTTTATTAGCTAAAAAGAGGTTTTCTCTCAGTTTATGACGAGGAAGAAATGTTTCAAGGCATGAGGGTGGGACTGAACGAACTAAATGAACACATCACAGCCGGACCAAATAGAATATTCAGCACTCCATGATAATCAGTTGTGGACACTTTCCCTCTGAATGTGTATGAGTGTGTTTTGTGAACTTGACTGGGAAATTCCGGAAGAGGAGGAATTTAATCGGGAAGTTGGTCCGTCAGTTTTCAGATGGTAATATTTACTCACTGCTTATGCATATTCTGCTGTAAATTATCTTGCTCTAACAAGAAGTTACAGTCGTAAAAGCAATTTCAACACAGTTTTTTTTTGCACTATGTGGTACCGTTTTGAGTACGATTAGAAACTATTAACTTAGTAATTTGTAAAAGATGAAAAACTAAATTTATTACAGCTTAGAAGAATTTATTAAAGCTTTGGTCCTAGTAAGTAAATACGAAAACATGTATTACGACTAAGCTATCTTTATTTATGTGCATTCAAATTAGTGGGTTTATTTCAGCACATTATTTTTCAACTTCGACAAAAACCTTAAGAAAATAGGCATAAAATTAAGTTTCCAAGCTTGATATTCATCTGTTTTTATAGTTCCAAGCAAACGAAGCTTGAGTTTAAAAAGATCACAAACTTTTAATGAATCAAAAACATTTCTAGCCTGCTTTGTAAACGACTGGGCTCAAACACACAGAAGGTTTATGAGAATGCATTTATTTTACTCTGCCTTCTGGCTACCAGCACAATGTATGAATGTGGTTAAAACTAAGTGGAAATTCCTCAGAATCCAGCAGAAGTCCACAAAACATTGGAAAGCTCGTTCTGTGACAATGTTTTGTAGCCAAATTCCTGCCAGCAGCAACTGAACTCCAGCAAACATTTCGTTGCCAAAGAATCTCCGTTCCCTTAGAGCAATTCATTTCAACCCGTTGAAATCTCATGTGAAGTCCCCTCATTATTTTGTGTTTTAGCTCGTAAGCATTATTTTTGTGTCGCTTATGGTAAGCTGCTCAGCTTTGCTAACCGACCCCCGACCCCCCGAGTGACACGGCCCTGTCCATTTGGCCCAGTCACTGGAAGTTCCGCTCCGTCTCCAAGTCCTTGGGGACCCAAAGAGAGTCCTAAAGAGCCGACAAACCCAAAACGAAACGAACTTTAACTGGCACAAAATACACCTGTGACCCCGATTGCCAGACGCAGCAGGCACTGCAGACAAATCAGCACACTGAAATTTAATTTGCATGAGCCACGTCCGCGTCCTCTTCTCCGCTCAGGCCCAAAAACCGTCGGCGTCGGACCGGCCGGGCAGAGTCAACAAAGCGGAAACAACCAAGTTGGAAACCCAATTCGCATTTCCCCATTTCCCATCCCAAAATACGTTTTCCAACCCATCTCAACCTCGACCAACTCGACCTGACTCGAGACTTGGCTCACGTGCAATCGCTTTATTTGATTTTCATTTTTGGGGCCAAACACAACAACAACAGAAGCAGAAGCAGTAGCAATATGGCAGTGGCACTTGCCTACCAAAGGCACCAAAAACAACCGAAATTGTAGCACATGAAACGTCTTAACAAATTTACAAATTCTCTTCTTTTTCAATAATTTAACAAAATATAGGACGTCTGTAAAAATATAATATTGTAGATACAATATTTTGTTTTTTTGAATTGCTTTATTTATTTTGTATTTTTTTAAACTTGTTTAAAAATAAATTTTATTGCGGAGAGCTGTTTAAAAAAATATTTTTGTTCAAACATTCACACCACATTTATTGGGTTAACTTAAAACAAACTTAAAATTAACCAATTTTTCTGGTTATCTTAGTGTTTTGTCTGCACCATTGCAAAGTCAAAATTTGTTGTCTTTTAAATTTAAAATGAAGATTTACTTCTAGGATAAAAGCCGTTCAAGTTCTATTTTTAAAAGCCACATTAATCAAATGTGTTTAGGAAGACCCAAACTGAAATAAGTCATGCTTGGTTGATTCAAACAAGAAAATATATTTCCTTATTGGATTATTTTTATGTGGTTGAAGTGACCGTTTATTAAGGTTATGTTTATTTATGAACACCACTTAAATGTTTCACGTGTCGCACGTTATTTTAAAAGATGGAAAGTTCAGTTATTAGGTTTAAAGGTTGTTTAAACTTAACTCTTTGAGTCCTCATTCTCTCTGATAATTTGTTTTAAATGGTTATTTTTATGTTTCGTTTTATTTGGTTTTTTAATTATACGGACTTTATTTTTAATAAAGTTAGGAAAGGTGTATAAGACTAAATATATTTCAAGCCCATTAACAAGGGCACATAGATTGCCTGAAATTGTATTACCCACAACAACAGATGCAGTAACTATAATTTTCATTGCCTTGCCGTGCTTGGCTAGTGGGTCCGTGTGGGTGCTGTGCCTATGTGCTGTTTTGTGGCACACTTTTTGGCCGAAACATCGAGCCAAGAACGAGTCAGAGGCAGAGGCAGACATTGCAATGGCCTCGCAAGGAAGCACTTGGGCACCGGTTAAGGCAAACATCCTGTCACCCCCGTCCACCCGCAGTCTCATCCACTCCGCACCACCCGATTTTGGACCCACCACCCCATCCCCCCTTTGGGCGGGTGCTAATGCACTTGCACTCAGTGCAAGCACATAATTCGCTGCCCTCGAGCACACATGCGAGAGCAGCCGACACTCGAGAGCCACCGCAAGTACAGTACGACCCAACACCCACTCTAGAAACCCACCTGCCACCCACTGTGCCACCCAGCGGCTTACAGTGGCCGCTAATTAAGCGGAACTCTAACGCTTCGATGACCATAAACTATACAGGAAAATAATGAGCAACGCGTGGTGCGGTAAATATTTTTAATTGGAAATTTTTATTGATGAGGAAAATGAAAATAATTATGTGAAAGTGAAAAAATAAGGGTAATATAAACCCTTGGAGAGGTTTAATTAGTTCTAGAAAAGAGCTTCAAGTTGTGAGAGAAAATTCCCTGCTGAAAGCGTTTTAAATGTTTAATTTTTCATGGGCTAAGATATTTTTATATTTTTTCGCTTCAAGGATTTTAGGATACTCTTTATTTAGTTAGCCAGTTACAACTGTAGCAATCTAGCAAAGGAATCTGCAGCTGCTACTGGTGGTGCTGGTGTGGCACTGGTGGCACTCATTAGGGAGGATGCAGGAATTCCTTGGCCGCTGGCCGTTAACAGATTTCGTCGCCAGTTAGAGATCCCCTGACCCATCCAACGGATGATGCCTGCAAGGTGCTTTTTAGCCAGCCCTTTGTTGTTGTTGTCTCGTGTTGCACATTGCGCCTGTCGAGTGCCATTCATTTGCTGCCCTCCGTAACCCATCTTTCATCCTTTCATCCGCCGCTTGAGGTCATCGTGGCTTTCGTCACTTGCCTTGATGTTTGGGAGCACTTGGCTACGAAAAAAAAGAAAAAAAATGTAAATTTAACTGCTTATACACTTGGTATTTGAGTTTCGTTTGGTGACTGCGAATTTGTGCTGAGCTTTCTTTATCTTATCGGTGGTTAATGTCTGCCTTTAAGCCGTAAACTATTTGGTCTTTTACATGTCAATTTTTAGCTAGAACCGCAATACAATTGTAAATTCTTAAGTGCTATTTTATTTTAATTGAAAGGTAATCAAACTTTTTAATTTCTAAAAAAATTGGTTATTATTTTTAAAGTATCAGGCTGAAAATGATAGGAAACTGCTTTTAAAACTTTTTTGGTTTTTTATCATTGAAATTCAAAGTATAATTTATAACTTACAGCCCTAACTAAATTTTCGCTTTTCCCTGCCTTTCGAAGATTCCTTTGCGATTTAGTGCTGTTTCTTATCTTTATCTTTTATCTTCGAGTCATAAATAATTCGCGCGTTTGCCGTTGTATACATAGTTGCATAAATATCGAGCTTAAAACGGGGCGTGCAAAATTAATAACACGGAGTTCCAGGCACGCACACAAAGAGAAAGAGACGGGCAGATGGGGTGCGAAAGAGACAGCATTTGGGCTTGACTGACCGCAGAGATAACACGCATACGCCGTGGTGTGCGGCAATAGGAGGGGTTTCCCCCATTGTTATTTCGGTATTCGGTAGTAGTAGTAGTGGTTGTAGTTGTAGTAGTTGTTGTTATTGTTTTTGCAATTCCTGGAATCGACAATTTTTGGGACACACTCATACATTCACAGTCACGTAGGATGGAAATTCCTTTTGAATTGCAACTGACAAAACTCATAAATGAACATTTCCTTAATGGCTGCAATTTCCCATATTTCCACTTCAAGGATATTCATGTGCCATAACAGGATGCCAAAAAGTGTGTTTGTTACTACCAGCCATAATCGATATTCGATTTAAATTGTTCATTTAATGACTATTACTGCAGCAATATGGATGAGGAAAGTGCACATACAGACTCTCATATCGCACATGCAATATTTCAAGCGGGGAGCAATAATTACAATTTTCAATTTATGATAATGAACTTTATTTTCGCATCAAATAGATTGCTGAGATACTCAAATAAAAGAGGATTAAGGACTTTTTGCTCGTGTTTTCCCTGGGAAAATGTTTTACGATACAGGAGGATGATTGATTGTTAGTTTAATAAATGTTTCAGTTTTGAGCTTGAGCATGTTCATATGGAAAGACACTAAATTAATTGTATTGAACTTGTTTAACGGCTTAAGTATATGCAGGAAACAAGTGAATAATTGATGAGTGGCATTAATTAATGGCCTTTATTTTCTAATGAATTCTGATGTTTGTTTTCTTGTAAAAGGTTTAATTAAACCAGTTGAGGTTTCAATTATTGGATTTAATCTAAGATTTGCCTTTGGCAAAGTTTATTTAGTGGCTTACCGACTCAATTTTGTAGTTTGTTTTAAGTCTTAAAACTTTACTAAGCTGAAGATTTACCACAAACATTTTTCTACATTTTTAATAGGGATTTAAAGTATCCTCTCTTATATATTCTACCATAATATATCATTCAAGGTAATCCTGTAGCCTTTTTCTCATCCTGCTCTTAAATGTTTTTGCACTGAGGGCATAGTAAATTAGCGACTTAATGTCTTCATGCTTTTTACAGAGCCAACTCGGCAAGGTCTTTAAAAAGCTTGGTGTTTTTTCTCGGAATTTTTGTTGCAAGTCCACTTAGTAATTCCCTTTGTTGGCCGCTCTAGGATAAGACACATTTGCAGGATTAAGTTAGCTGCTAGCTGCACATGAGATTGGGCTTGTGGCTTGGACTGAGTAAAGTAAACTTAGCTCGATGATGGCTCCTTGGCATGCAATTTCCACGAACCAGTAGCTAATACTTATTCAAGGCATTGGCCAGGCTATCGATGACAGGTCGAGTGGAGAGCTGTGAGCTGTGAGCGGGGGGCAACCGAGGGTTAAGCCAAGAACCCAAGGACACATGCGTCATCAGCATTATCCTTACGCTTCAGCGCACCCAAAAAAAAAGACCATTACGAAGGGAAAGTTTCCTTGGCACATCAAAGTTGAAATACTCTAGAGAACCAACAAGGTTTTGATTAAACATTTTATTTATTTTAAATTACCAATGGAACTCTGTGGGCTTTTAACTTAAAATTTACCAAGGGAATAAGCAAGTTAAGAAAAATTCATTGGAAAATAACTTAACTGAATAATGCAAAATGTGATTATTTTTTAAAACGAGTATTTTAAATGAATTTTCTTGATACTCGATACTTGAAACAATTTAATAAGTTCAAGAGATAAAGATTGTGTTTTGGTTAAACAAACAAATTAAAAATCTTTTTAAATGCTTTAAATTCATTTTTTTTATTTTCCCGAAATAAAATTTCCAACAGCACAAGTACATAACCCTTTTTTAAAAGAGTAAAGTAAACGTGTTCAAGCTATACAAAAAAATCTTAAAGAAGGGAATGATAGTTTGTGCTTTTTGAACATTGAATCCATTAACACAATTGCAACGACCCCACTCTTTTAGGAATCATTTATCATGCCAAAATTTATCAGATGTAAAACTTCAGCTTATTTAATTCTGAGCTGCAAGGAGAAACTATGAATTCTTACAATTTAATGGAATATAAAATGTATTTTATTTGTTATTTTTCTGTGATTTTTTCCCTTGCAGAGTTTGAAACTAAAAGTTGCTGAGGAGCGAGCTCCGGAAAATATCAACAGCTGGGTAAAGCAAATCATAAGTAAACACGGAGGACAGGACCAGACGACCGCACAGGACGAAGGATAAACGTGGTAGTTGCCATGAGAGCAGCCTCGGGTGTTGACCAGGAGTGAAAGGATCCTGGGGAAGTGGATGAAAAGAGCAGCAGCAGCAGCAGCTGCAGCATCAATCCGTACAGCAGGAACATCCACGAGCAACGAGCGACAACGACGAGGGCAACAATAAGAACCGCCAGAGACAACACCCGCAATCAAATCAAATTCAAAGATGCAAATTACAATTTGCATACAAATGCATGCGCTCCAGACGACCAACATCACCAGCACAAACTGCAGCACAAACAACAAAGGCCTCGCAAATTGTTGTCAAATGCTATAAAATTGTACAGAATAACTGTGGAGCAGGGCACACTTGCAAACATATCATTGAGCGGGTGTAAGGTTCAAAGCAACAAATCAACATGATCAAGGGCATTCTGATACAGCGCAAGAGCCAGGAGGATGCCAGCTACGCCAAGCAGCTCAAGATGGAGCACGCCGATCTGGTGGCCGAGATGCAGACGGTGGAGAGCCTTCCAACCCACGAGCGACTTCAGCTGGCCAGATTGTGAGTTCATTATTTTAAATATTAACTAAGACATAATAGAATTATCACAAAAAGAAAACCTCTAAATATAGGTCATTGGGTTATAAGTTTACAGAATAAATTTGCAGAAAAAAACATATATTTTATGGGACATTGTTATTTTATTGGAAATTTTAATAAATCAAAATGTTAACAACAGCCTCTTGTTTTTAAAAAAACAAACCAAACATAAATCAATAAAATCTCACAAGTGTCAAGTATAAACACAATTTTAAACTTTTTTGAAATGTTTGTTAACTTTCAAGTTTTAAATTACGATAATTTAATATTATATATATTTAACAGTGGAAAAACAAGTTGTTTAAAAAGGAAAAACTCTACCAAATTTTTTCATATGCTTGCCTAAAATAATGCATATTTTATTAAATATTATTTTGTATTTAATTTTTCCTCCTTTTATATATTTAAATTTGATACTTTAAGGAAAAATAAAGTTGAAAATTAAGTCCTTCCGCATCCTTTAGTCAAACAACATTTTTTAGTGACGATAGGATACTTTGAATGCAAATATTAGTCTAAGCAAATCCCCCTTCTTCCTTGTGTTCTCCAACCTTTTGTGTGCATGCTATCGAATTTCCGCAACTAAAACCAAATCTCTTGCCCAATCTTTTCCTGGTAATTAGACGTCGTGCCCAGCAGCTGAAGCTTAACCGGCAGAAGGATAAGGAGTGGGCCAAGTTGCAGCGGTCGAAGGGCAACTCGGCGAGCGGGGGAAGTGGAACCGGAAGCGGATCCCTGAGCAACACGCTGATGAACGGCAATGGGGATACCACGCACCACTTCCGCACAGCCAATGGCACCGGAACGCTGAGCGGTCGTCGGCACATATCCTTCGAGAACAGCGTGGTGCTCCTGGAGGCAGCTTCCCGGAACGATATGCCCGAGGTGGCGGCTTTGTTGCAGCACGGAATCACCCCGGATGCGGCCAACGAGGACGGACTGACGGCTATGCACCAGGCGTGCATCGACAACAACGTGGAGATGCTGCAGTTGCTCCTCGAGTACGGTGCGAATGTGGATGCCCAGGACAGTGATAAGTGGACGCCACTGCATGCGGCCGCCACCTGCGGACATCTGGAGCTGGTGCGCATTTTAATCCGAAACGGAGCCAATCTGCTCGCCGTCAACACGGACGGCAACATGCCCTATGACCTCTGCGACGATGAGAACACCCTGGACTTTATCGAGGGCGAGATGGCGCAAAGGGGCGTCACCCAGGAGCTCATCGATGAGACGCGCTCCTCCACGGAGCGGATAATGCTAAGGGACCTCGTGGAGCTGGTCCGAATTGGCGGGGATCTCGAGGAGCCGGACTACCAGTGCGCCACACCGGTGAGTGATTCCTTTTCAACTATATTGTGACTCTGCATTAAACTGAAATTGTTATTAAAGTCTATAACTTTAACATATATTAATGGCTTATGGAGAACCTCTTACATTAAACAAAAAAAATATTCTTGAACTAAATCTTTAGTTAGTGTAAAATCGGATCATAAAAAATGTTTGAAATAGAAAATCTTATTGATTTATTAATACATATACAAAATACAAAATTGTTGGTCAGCACAAATTTTAAAAATACCCAATTTAATACAAGGAACATCTATGTTTGCTTTAACATAAACAAATTTTACGTTAAACTAAGAATAGATAAATTTATCATTTTTATTCAAAAATATTTCATATGACGTACATTCAAAGTAATTTTTCCCCTGTGTATATCTTTAATTTATCTCTATTGTACAGCTTCACATAGCTGCTGCCAATGGATATGTCCGTGTCGTGGAGTTTTTGTTGGAACAGCATGTCAACGTGGATGCCATGGACAAGGATCTGTGGACTCCGGTACATGCCGCCGCCTGTTGGGGACATGTAAGCGAAGCCAAATAAACCGTGAACAATGGTATAATATTTTTTTTATTATATTCTTTATTCAGCTTGAGGTGCTGGAGATGCTGGCCCAGTGTGGTGCTGATTTAAATGTTCGCAACAAGGACGATGAGACGCCCTCAGGTGAGAATATGCGAAAAGGTTGCTGCTCTACGCCACAGATATCCTTGCAGAGCGAAATAACCATGAATATGAAATTGAGCCATAAATTGTTCGTTATGTTAACATGGAAAACATGTAAATCATTGAATAATGAATAATGACATTGTAAATCAGTTGTTTAATAAGCAACCATTCCCAGTCCAAATATTTTTTTTTTGCACTGTTTTTAGTTTAGTAGAAAACTGGATTGGTTTAAAAGAGTTTTGACAGCTGTGAGTGAGCTTTGAATAATTTCTATTTAGTAAAATGGTATGAAACAAAAGGACGTCTAGAATTATTATGAAAACGAATAAAAAATGTACATAGATTTTTGTATACAAAAATGTTATAAGTATTGACCGTAATTAAAACTATATTTACTTGACCTTCGTAGATATCTGTGAAGATCCCGAGATCAGGGAGCGCATTGAGCAGCTGAAGACGGAACAGGAGAGCAAACGACTGGCCGAGGCGCAAAGGAGGCGCGTTCGACGCTCCCAGAGCAACAACACCAGGTCAAAACAAATAAAAACCATACACAAAAATAAGAAACTCACAATCGCTTAATCCACAGAGCCCAATCAGTGCGACGTACTAGTTTGCGGGACAAAACGCTGACAACCAAAAAGGATGCCGTCGAGGAGACGCGACTGCGTCTGCAGGCCCAGGAGGCGACGGATTCGGAGACTCCCTCCTCCGTGGGGGATCCACTAGCCAATGGCTATGGCTACGGAAACAACAATGGGGAGAAGCGACCCTCGACGGGCAGTTCGAATGGCCAACTACTGCCGCACTCCAAGTCCGCCGATGCGCTGGATAATGCGATGATTGCATCCTCCGCCGCATCGACGGCAACCGCCACACATTCCTATCAGTCCCGGCGTCCACCAGATGGCCGGGAAAACGATGAGCTGCTCCGCTTGAAGGCCGCCGGCGCCGTGGGGGAAATGCAGCGGGCTACTTCGGCGGCTGCTGTGATTCTCACCGAAAAGGGAACGGCGGCCAGTGCCGAGGCCGTTCAGATCCAGTCGTCCAAGGAGGCTGCCAACGGCAAGATCAATGTCCAGGTCACCGTCCTAGTGGGTGAGTCAACCACTGGCCACGAGTCAGGCTTCCGCTCCAGCTTTCTATCCACCCTATCCACCTAAACCACCCATTCAATCAACCCACCTTCCATCACCCCACTCGGCTCCCAAGGAGCGTATCAACGTGTCACGGAGAGTCCTGCTTAAGCGCCATTCTGTCCCCGTGTCAATGTCAATGTTTAATGTTTATTTAACGACTCTACTAAAATGGAAATGAAAATACTTCCAGCAAGCAAACACCGCTTACAGCATGAGTAGGGTGTAGAATGGGGGATGACCTGTAGAGTTGTATTTTGATTCCCTAAAAAAAAATATAATGAGGGAAGCTTTTAAAAAAATAGGTAAATTTTAATTATTGTATTATTTTGAATTTTCATTTTGTAAAGATTTTGTCGCATTCCATTATTGGAATACTTTATTGGTGTAACATACATTATCAGAATCGAAAAATATCACAATAGAAAAGGTAACACAATTTAAATTAAAAGTTGAAACAAAGTGAAAAAAGTTCGTAAATGTTTTTTCCATTTATTTTTAAAATAATTTTACCAGATAATTATCAGAATCGAAAAATATCACAATAGAAAAGGTAACACAATTTAAATTAAAAGTTGAAACAAAGTGAA
Source organism: Drosophila oshimai (assembly GCA_018150695.1). NCBI lineage: Eukaryota > Metazoa > Arthropoda > Insecta > Diptera > Drosophilidae > Drosophila > Drosophila oshimai. Next base: position 383,240 of record JAECWM010000304.1, on the reverse strand, counting down.
TAAAGTTTGTAAAAGTTAATTCCATTTATTTTTAAAATAATTTTACCAGAATAAGTTTTAACAGAAGGACTAAATGGTAGATTAAAATACTAAGTAATTTCTTTTGGTTCGGCCTAAATTTAATTAGTTAGAAAAATTTCCTTCTCATATGAAGTAATTATTGTCCAGAGTCTAGATAAAAGGCATGACTTGCATGTAACTTGCATCACACATGTTTAACCGATCACATCCACCGGGTCAAGGGGTATTTTCCAAACTTAACTCTGAGAAAAAAGAGAGAACAAACGTAAAATAACATTTGCTTGTTTCTGTTTCATTCTTTTTTTGTTGTTGTTGTGCCTCGTTTCGCCCGTTCTGTGTCGTCTGCCTGCCCGCATCATCATCAACAATAAAAACAACGACAACACACCCACCGCACACCCCAAAACACACACACACACACCACCCGCCTTGCCAAAAACACCAACATCCAGACACCAACAGCACGCACCACCATCAGCAACATCAACAGCAACAGCAGCAGCAGCAGCAGCAACACCACCAGCAGCTTCAGCAACACGCTTTGCTGTTGCAGCAACACCAGCAGCAACAGCAGCAACAGCTCCAGCAGCAGCAGCATGTTGCCTTGGATGGCTATGGTGCCACTTTGGCCAATTTGAAGAAGCAACGATCGCTATCACGCACCGCCAATGTACTCAATAATTTCGAATTGTCATCATCCCAAACAACAAGCAATGCCCATCCAATTGCAGCTGCAACTGCGACGGCAGCAACAGCAACAGCAGCAACAACAACAACTAATGGTTCTGTTTTAGGAGCCGGCGGCAACAACAACAACAACAACCTAAGCACCAGCAACAACAACAACAATGGAGCAGCACCGATCTCGACCCAACCAATGGGTATGGGTCACATGGGTCCCGGCAGCCTAATCTCCGATTTCGAGGGATCATCGCCGGCGGGAAGTTCGCTGAACAAATTCAGCGGAATCACCGGAGATGTGGTCACCGATAGCACCAGTTCCAGTCGCAAATGCTGCGTCCTGATGTAGAAGCTAAAATTAAATAACTAACAACCTAGAATCACAGGGTATTAAACCAACAAGAGGTGGATATGGAAATCCACATTTGTCACGAAGATTAGACCATTATTTAGATGGGATTGTGTAAGCAAGAAAAAAGTGTCTTTTTTTAGAATAGCCGAGAATTCAGTGAGAATTGTAAACGTTAAAAAAAAAACACGCATGCAAGTTGGTTTAAGAAAGGAGTTCAGTTCTGTGAGCTCCCAGAAACGGCTCAAAGTCGTTGCATTTTCCTAGCAGACACTACACAACACACACACAACCAATTATACGATAAAATTTATAAAAATATACAACCATATGTATACATTTAAAAGATTATGAAAGAAAGAAAAAAAACAAAATAAATGTGAGCAGTTTACCTTAGTTGATATGTTAAAGCTAAATCAAAACCATTTAAAAACATCAACAAATATTTATATAGCAGTGCTAAGAACTTATCTTTATAGATTTTGCTTGGAGTGCGTTGAGAATGTCTTTGGTTCAGTGTGTGAGTGTGAAAACCGAAACAGGCAAAGTATTATGCAACAAGTATGAAATATTTAACTAAATATACGATAGCGAAATTGTAGTTAAAACGCGACAGCAAAGTAAAGCAAAGCAATGAAACGAAATGCAAAGCACTTAAAGCAATTCCCCATATAAGTGTCTAAATGTTTGAATTCGAAAGGATGTTTAGCATCAAAACATTGCCTTGTCCCATCTGGATTTATTTTTGAACGCAATTACCTTGCTCTGCATTATGTGAATTGAGTTTTGTGTAGAGATACATGAAGATTTGTATTATTTATGTAGCCACTATGTTTGTATATAAAAACAATTCCAAAAGATGAAGATGATAAAACGCAAAAATACAACGCGCAATTAGCAAATGAGACTTTTTTCGATTTAAATGTCAAGGCATTAGCTGAACGTTTTGTAAAATAAACGAATGAATTAAGAAAATTCCTTCAAAAATGGTTTGAATTATTTGATTTGGCGCTCAGGGAAGAGCGCCATCTAGCTGGTATTTTCAGTGTTGGGAATGTACTAGTTAATTGTACCCAGGTAAGGTAAAAAGTTGTTGGAAAAAATATGTACCCAGTCAAGGTTAGAGGTACACCATTTTCCCAGTATCTAAAATAAACATAAATTTATATTCATGATATTGAAACTTTTCTGTTAGAACAATTCTACAAAAAAAGGTCCAGTTTTAATTTTTTATTTGAGCTCAACAGTGCGTATGAGTAATAAACATCGCTTGTATCGGATAAATATCGTTTTTGTTCCAGCACTAAACAGCTGTTTATTGTTTTTGTTTAATTAAATGTTTACAATCTTTTTGAGTTTCAAATAAATGCAATCCCTGGCCAAGTATCGTTATAGCTTGGTGGCTGGGTCGTTTGCTGCTGGGGGAAGTTTCTTCGGCAAACTCCCCAGCCACCTCAGCGCCCAGAAATTGCTGAAAACATCTGAAATTATTGTAGACTCCTCCTTTTTAGGTAAGTTATTGGATTTTTTGCACAATAAGCTATTTGTAATGTTATATTCTTTAAAGAAATTGCGTTACTGCGAGTTTTACCATTAGTCCTAATGATAATCTGCAATGTAAGCAATCTGCGATGTTTTTTGAAAGCTCTTCAAATGACCGATCAAACTTTAACCTGCGTTGTTTTGACTGCTGCCTCCAATTATATCTTATCGGTGAGGTGGTCCCCTTAACTGGATTTTTGTTTGCTGAGTTATGACTAATTTTTATTACGAAGTTTATTTTAGGAGCGCTTGTTTACCGGGAGCCACTAACGGCATTATCTGGAATTGGTATAACTCTAATTTTGGCTGGTCTTTGGTTCCTTTGCGATAGTGGAGCAGTTGAGACCAGGAAAAAGGAACTAGAAAAGGATAAATAATTGAAGATTTCCTTATTATCCAAATTTTTTCCCATCTCAAATATATATTCTTTGAGATGGTTAAATTTCGAAAATACTGGCACTGTAGCCAAAAATGTTCCTTCAAGTTACCGGCATAAAAATGTAAAGAAAACGACTAGTTTATATAATTTTTGTTTAATGTATGTACTATTTTGCAAATACATAGTTTTCATTTCATTTATAATGCACTGTTAGTGTGCACGCTTCTTCGTCCACGCAGTGATAATTACAACTATTATTTTCTTACGTGGTTTTGTATTTTTGTATTTTTGTTTTCTTCGTTTGTGTGTAAAAGTTTGGCAAAACAAAAAGACTGTGTTGAAATGGGGTAGAGCATGACAGTAAGAGCACAAACTATAAATATATTTATCCTTCGTTTATATATATAGGTAATAGTAATTAATTTGTATATTTCAGAATTGTTATTTAATTGCTAAGACGTATAAATACTTTATATTTTCTTTCTCTCGACATCTGTAATTATCGCATCAGCTTCAACGCAGCCAAACAGGGATATAGTGAAGTCGGACGAGTAGAGACTGATCCCGAGTTATATATTTTGCCCATCTTCTGTTTGTTTGTTTCTTTTCTTTTTTTTGCCGAAGTCCTGTCCTGTCTGGGAGTTTTAGAAACCCTTGGAGCGTTTACTTTCCTGTATGTAGCTGTAATTCCTTTTTGTTTCTAACAACTATTTTGTTTTATTATTAGTACATTATCAAATAAACCAAAATCAAGGGAAATAATTATAAACTGTATTCAGAAATGCGCACGAATTGTTTTTGCTGCTGCTTCATTTTCGTTTCCCTAGTTGCGTTTTAAAGGATTCTTTTGATAGATTTCCATTTCTTCTGGTTGAGAGTTTTTTTTTACGTAACGATAATTGTACGTCTACGTGGCCATTACTTGCATTTGGATGATGGGTTTCCTTTTTTGTTTCTTTATGGGTTTTGTGTGTATGGTTTGTATGAAATTTATGTTTTTTGTTTTGCGGTTAATACGTATTTGCGTGCTCAGTTTTTATTCTCCAGTCCGAGAGGCATGCGCTGAGACTGGTTTTGGCGGTTTATGTAGGTGCCTCCCTGGTTGCCCGCTCCGCCACGCCCACGATCGCCCATAGGCCTGCCGCCTCCGTACGAACCATTGACATTCCTCTGCTGGTTGCCACCGCGCTGGCCTCGATAGCTTCCTCCACCTGAGGACTCGTAGCGCGACTCCTTGTTGTACGTTCCACCACCGCCGCCTCCTGCTCCTCCGTTCTGATAGTAGCTGTTGCCGCCTCCATTTCCTGTGTCGTTGTTGCGGAAGTACACGCCGCTGTTCCCCGAATTGCGTCCGTTCGATGAGTTTCCGTACTGACGCGACCTGTAGTTGCCTCTGTCGCCGCCATTGCGCCTCTCATCGCCTCGCCCTCCCTGATCACGATCCCGGTTGTCCCGATCCCCTCCACGTCGCTGGTAGTTTCCAGAGTTGCGACGTCCCTCGCCCTGCGAGCTGTTCCAGTGGTTGTTGCCCTCGTTGTCCGCATAACCGCCGTTTCCACCGCCTGCGCTGTGGTCCCTGGGCGTGGCCCACTCCTGCTTGTGGCTCGTGTTGCTGCTGCCGTTGGATGCAGCGCTGCTCATGGCATTCATCTCCGAGCTCCACTTGGTGGGTGGTGCCGGGGGTGTGGCCTCGCCCTTAAGCACATTCGTCAGAGCAGCCGTGGCTGCAGCATTCGTGTCGTTACTACGGGCATGCCATTCATTGTTCTCGACATCTCCTGTAGCTCCAACGCTGGAGGAGGTGTTCCCCGATGAAGGCTCTTCCAGCTGCTGCTGCTGATGTTGGTGCTGTTGCTGCTGATGTTGCTGCTGTTGTTGCTGCTGCTGCTGCTTCAACTGCTGCTGGATCTGCTGCTCATAGGTAACCACAGCAGCTTCGTACGGGAACACTGAGGTAACATCGCCCGGCTGCATGCCAATTCCCTGAGGAGCCGGCTGCTGGGGTGGCTGGTTGGGCAGTCGTGGCATAATCAGCATGGGTTGCGGTGGCTGTGATTGCTGCTGGCGCTGTTCGTGGATTAAAACCGGGGAGAAGAGCTGCTGCTGTTGCTGCGGTGGTGGTCCCTGCTGCTGTTGCTTGGGCGGCTGCGAAGGGAATGACTGGTTGGTGAAGGTCAGCGTTTGTATGGCCTGCGGTGGTTCCTCGACATGGTTGGGCTGCTGCTCAAATACCAATCCCTGACTGGTTTGAGGCGGTGGGGCCAGGGCCTCAGGGTTGTCCAGTTCGCTGTCCTGCAGGAAGTGGAAGCTTCCTGTGCCCAAGACCTCCGCCAAGGGGCGCAGCTGCTGCATGAACTGCTGCTGCTGCTGGGGCGTTGGTGGTGCCTGTAGCCCGGGAGCCTGCGCATGCGGTGGCGGCTGCTTGAAGTAGTTCTGCTCCACGGCCCGCACATTGGGAGCAAAGTGAGGCGGATGCGGCAGCTGCTGTTGTGGCGGTGGAGCTGCAGCTCCCGTCTGCAAGGCCTGGAGATTCACGGGGCTGCTTAGCAGCTGGTGAGGGTGCGGTGGCTGCTGTTGTGGTGGCTGCTGCTGCTGCTGGGGAGGCGGCGGTTGAGCATACAGCACATGCACTGGCGTGGTGGTTCCTCCAGCCGGTGGAGGTGCCTGGTAAACCTGCTGCGGCTGCTGCTGCACCACCAAGGTCGGCTGCTGCTGTTGCTCCAGAGAGGGAGCACGCTGGTGCTGTTGCTCCAGCAGAAGATGACCCGGACGCTCCAGCTGCTGCTGTGGATGCTGCTCAAGATCCGTTTGCACCCCCAGATGCAGTTTGTCCAGACCCTCCTCCAACGAATTGCGAGCTGATGGCTCCGATGGCAGTTCCGTGTCCAGTTCGCCAGAGCCATCATTCAACAAGTCACCCACCTCGCCATCGCCGCTTCCAGTGCCACTGTCCGTGCTGTTGGCCACCGCGTTCTCCGCCAAAGGCACCAGGTAGTACTTGTCCAAGTAGCCACAATCCTGGATCTGCTGGAAGAGCGCTCGCAACTTCTCAAAACTCACATCGCCAAAGGACTTGGGTCGGGCATTGATGGTCGAGGCAAACAGTTCAGCTGACTTCTGGGCAGTGGCAATGAAGCTAACATCGTCTGCTGTTTCGGGGCGACGGGTTTGAACCTCCAAGCAACTAAAAAATGTGAATTGCGGTTTTAATACAAAAACTAGTCAGTTTAACTTGTATTTTAAATCAACAAAAGATTCAGTTTTAAATTAGTTTACTTTTTAAAAGTTTTTACAAAACCAGAAAGATCTAGCCAGTTATTAGGTACATTGTCTAAATGTGTTGTGTTAATTTTGCAAGAACTTTTAAAAATGATCCCAATTTCCATTTAGAATCGTATAAGTCACTCAAAGTCGACAAAAAAACAAATAAAAATGTTAGTAAGATACTTACAACTTCTCCAGCACATCTAGTTCGGAGCTGTCTAACTTTTTCGCTCCATTCTCACCAGCCAGGAAATCGTTGCGCACTTGTTCGTCATTAAAGCAGTTGAGAACGTTCTGGATGATCAGAACCTCCCGGATCTTGGCCGTCTCAGCAAGCGTCTTTGCCTGGTTGTCCTATAGCAAGAAATATTGGAAAACCATTAACATTAGAGGATAATACAAAGTGAAAAAAACTCACCTTGCGCGCCTGCTTCTTCTGCTCCTTTTCGGCCTCCTTGGACTGCTGCTGCATATGCTTAGCGAACTCGCGGGCAAACTCCAAATTGGCCAACACCGCATCGTATTTGGCCACAGCTGAAGCCTGGTCGCCGCTCAGTTCCTTGCCGCTGCTCTGGATGGCACGGTAGGACTCCAGTTTTGTCTGTTTAAATTAGGGGGATTGGGTAAGTAATAAACTCTTTAAAGATGTGTTTAAATACAGAACAAGTACTTATTTGCAAATACATTAGATACAAATATTTGCAAATACATTTCAGAAACAAATTTTTATTTACATTTCCTATGGAGAATGCTTGCAGACAATTTGATTTGGTTGTTGGTAATATATATAAAAAAAATAATTATTTTAAAGTATGTGTACATTAACATAATCAGATAATTATCCCAGAACATTTAAATTTTATATTTTTTTTATATAGAAAAATAAAAACTTCAGAAAAGCAACAACAACACAGCTTTTACATATTGCACCGGTCGATGGCGTTGCCAGACCGCCCAGATGCCCACTCAGCTGTTGGTTGCGCTTGAGTTTAGATTCCAGAACTTTCAAGTACTAACACGTTCACCGAGCTCGACTTCAACACTTGCTCAAACCCAACGATATAAAATATAGAGCACGAAGCTTCTAAGAGTAATGTTTTTCAGTTCGTTCTAAGCGACATGCCGGCAGCCGCGTCCGATCCGGCAACGCCGTGCATCTAGAAAACATGGCGTCGCGAAAAATCTGCCAGCCCCCGAAAACGAAGGGTGAGCGGGGAGGTGCGGGGTGCGCGCAAAACGAAACAAAGCAACACGGAGAGAATGAAAATAAAAATGGTGGGCCATGCTGCCGATCCGAGATCCTTTGTCCCCTTCCCACAGGCAGGTGAAGTCCCCCTCAAGCCCCTTGCACTCACCTTGCGCTTCTCCAGGTTCCGGATCTTGTGCTCAATGGTGACCAGCAACTGCTTGAGCGGATTGTACGGCTCCGGAACCGCGACAGTGGGAACAGCGGTTGCCTTCGCCTTGGTTGCGCTACCGTTGCTCGCATTGTTGTTGTTGTTGGTGTTGGCCAGGTCCGTTTGACTGCCGTCCGTGGCCGCCAGATTGGTGGTGCTGCTGCTGTGCTGTCCATTGGTGGCAGCAGCTCCTCCGGTTCCAATTCCCACTGCGCCTCCCAGCGAGCTGACCGAGGCGCGCTTCTCCTTGGTGGCGCTTGTGTTGGTGGCAGTAGCGGTTGTTGCGGTGGTTGCAGCCGAAGGCATGGTGTGCCGTTGTGTTCTTCCTGGTTGCTCGACGACGACGTTGTTGCTCGAAATGGGGAATGATATTCAAACGGCTGCTGTTTCCCAGTCCAGTTCGCTTGTCTGCTCCTCTCAGGAAAAAAAACACTCCGCAAAAACTGGCAGGGCAGGCAAAAAACGATGACAGTGGGACCGCGGCTGGCACGATCGGAAATACCGTCGGTTGGGGAAAATATACCAGACGAAGCCGCAAAAATATACCACGCAAATGGTGTGAAACTTCGCTAGGGTTTCTATTAATTCAAAATTTACTATCGATAATATCGAAATAAAAAATTTAAAAACTAAAAAACTGGATAAAGTTTGAAGTAAAATCGAAGTATATGTCAATCATCAAAATCATTCACGTTCAATAAACTTTTTCATTTCATAAAGCTTATGTCAACGAAAATAATCTTATCATTAAAAATTTTTTAAACATATTATCGGCAGGTAACTTTAGTTATCGTCTTGAAAAACAAAAATTTGTAATGCATTTGTTTATACTTAACACCATTTTGTTTTAAACTCAAGTTATTTACCTCTTGAATAAAAAAAATAATACAGCAAATTCTAAGACTCTCAAACGAAATTTATATTCCAATACTTTCAAGCTGCAAATATTTGTTGTGTCAGAATTACTCCGCATAAACCCTCACATAATCGATGATCATGGCGCTTTGCCTACCCCAAGTGGGAGCCCAAGAATCGCGGTGCTGCCAAAAGGCGAGTGCAGCACGAGGTTCCCTGTTTTTATAGGGCTTCACGTCCTTGGGCAATACACTATCATCGAAATTGAGGAATCCTCCCACCGTTACGCCAAAAATTATAAAGCACTTCTCGTTGAAAAATGGCAATCCATCGTACAGCTCTCCATAAACCTCCTCGTCCACCATTAAAGTGATTTTATCCCTCTGCCAGATCATGGTGTAGTTGTGGAAATCATCCCCATAGTGGGTCTTGCTCAGTCGGTCCTTGATGAACTGAACCGCGTTGCCGTGATGCCAAACAACACTGCCGCCGTACAGATGATTCCCGGAGATGTCGTCTCCCTGCTTAGTGCGTAAATTAGCGTTTCCTCGGGCGTATGCGATTCCTGAAGTTACAAAATAATATAAGGATCTACCCAGACTTAAAATGACCAAAAGATTGATGAAGTCAAGTCATTGTAAATTCGGTTATTAAAAATTCTGATTAACTAGGACTGTATTCTTCCATGTAAAGATAGTAATAATAATAATAAAGAGTTTTTTTTGTATAAATTATGAATAGGAAATTCTCATTTGAGATCTTTTAAAGTGGGAATACTTACGCAACTGCTTGGCATAATGGGTCTCCGCATAAGTCGAAACGGGTTGGAGCATCAAGTCTTTAAAAAAGTATAAGTCAAAAGTGATCCATGTAAAAACTTAAACATACTTACAGGGAAAAAGCCAATCTCCCTTGGGCAACTTGGCTCGAACGACGATCTTGCCAAACTTAAAGCTAAACGAGTTTCTGGTGTGGATTTGGGCGGAGAAAACTGGAGGTTTGATGCTATAGAAGCTGCCCTGGGCAACGTTGCACTCCTGGTCAGGACTTTCGACGGCGGTGCAGCGATCTCCCAGCTTGAAACTGCCTTCGGTAACCTCACTGGCCACGGTGGGAACGATGTGGAGCTCTCCTTCTTTGACAAAGGAGTTTCGAACGGCATCGTCGAAGGCCACTAGCTCCTCCTCCACGTGGTACATGCGCTGCCTAATATTCACGTTACTCGGATTTAATATTAATGTTAAAATCAAATTTTCCCCTACCGTATGTCGTGCTTCCAGATGCTTCTGTTCAGTTTCGCCTCCGAAAAGTTGTCCTCGAAGATGAGTTCACCCTGGCAGGTGTGGCGACCACTGCTCACGATCGTCTGGGCTGGCTTGCAGCGTTTGGTTTGCTGTTGAGGAGCAAGGAATGCCTGGCACTCACCCTCTCCCGAGGGAAAACTAATGGTCCGGGAGTTGCTGTCCCTGGTGGTCAGTATCCTCTTGTTGAGGATCACCTTAGTCTCACTCTTCTCAAAGATCTCCTCGTTATACTGCACCAGCATTGATATCTGAAGTTTGTCGTTGTTCTGGAGACTCGTCTTCTGCTTGGTAACCCAGCTACCGTTTACGGCTTCGGTGATATAGTCCATTAGAGCTGGACAGGTCTCGTCTATTTGGAGCATGTAAAACACCCGCTGAATGCCAGGTTCATCTGGAAATATATGGATTTATCAACTTTTTAATAAGTTTTCTTATGCTTGGACTTTCAACCCAATGTATATATTTTTAAAATGTTATGTTTTGAAAGTCTTTTTAAAAACACATTTCTGAACATTTAATTTAGCCCAATTTTTGTGTAAAACATTTATGTACTATTTACTTTTTATGTAAATATTAATTTTGATCTTAACAATGATTTTTTTTTAATGTTGCTGTTTTGTTAATGAGAAATAAGAGCTTTTTATAAGCGTATGATAATTTAATGCGTTTCCTATTAAAATGTAATACGTTCAACCTCGAACTTGATTTAAACTTTACCTGGTATGGACACCTCAAATCCTTGTTCATTTAGCATTTCAAAATCAATGCTGGGTACTTTAAAACCATAAATTTCATAGCTTGATATTAGCAATAACAAGCATGGCAGAGTTTTCCAGCGCATGACGCAGTTGTAATTACTCTTAGTATATGTACTAACTAGAATCCGATTAACGTATTAATCTGTGAAGCTCTGCGGTTGAACTGCTGCATCAGATTGAAAATCTTGATGTTGGAAGCTTAACCCGCGATTGAAGCTCTCCTTGCAACACTCGTATCAAATGCACTTAAAAAAATAATACGATACGATTAGTTAAAAACATATATATTTTAACTTAGTTTTTAATAAATTTGACAAACGTTAAACAGAACTTAAGAAAAAAAACAATTTGTTTTTATTCGTTTAGGATTTAGCAAAGAATTTCGCAAATATACTTTTTCGATATAATAATATTTGTAAGAACACAATTTATTTTTCAGATCCTGAAGGTTTCGAAAAAAGAAATTATGACTTTTACTAAAATAAATACTGTTTTACAACATGTACATTTTTGCAGGCTAATTTCAACATTTTTTTTAAAGTGTAAAACCATTTTTTGTTATCGCATCAGCTGTTAAAAGCTTTTAGTCGAAGGTGGATCACTGAGAGAAGTGTCGTTAGAACTAAGATTTTGGGGTCTATTGGGGGCTTAAATAATGTTGAATTCCCAGAGAAGCCAGATCGAAGCCGGAGCTGATATGAACGGGAATTTGCATACGCCGATCCGCGATTGTCCGGGCCAACTAAAAGTAAACAAATAATCATCGCCCAGCACCAGCACCAGCGGCAGAAACCGGTCTGCCAGTGAGATAGAGACACAGGCTGAGTCAGAGGCTTCGGATTCTTGAAGAAAAGTGTGGAAATCTAGGATTTAGAATGCCAGGACTGAGCATTGGAATAATCCTTATAATAGCCTTTGGGTACACTAATTGCTACAAGATTCCATCGCCCACGGTGGAGCTGCTGGAGAATGGTTTTCGCATCTCCATTCCAGGTAATAAAAAAGCGAAATATTTTGGAGTCAGTCTCTTTTTTTTTTTCTTTTCTTGTGTCTTCTGGACAGAAGGAAAATCATTTACAGATTAAAACAAAAACAACCTACTTATTAATTTAAATCTTTTTCTTATCTCAGATGAAATTGGTGTCAAAGTGGTGGCTTTTAATGTGAATCGCAATCGGATTTTTACTACGCTCAACCAGGGACAATTCAATGTGAGATTAACGGAGCCCCAGGATGGCAAATGGATAAGTAACTTCACTTCCGTGCCTTTGAGGGCCCAGGACATTTTATATCTGTGGACGAGCGTGCAGCATCAGAAGGCTTTATACCAGGACCTACAACAGCCCTTGGAAGTATGCAAACTGGGGGGAAACTTTCTACCCAGAGGTTGTTCGGGCAACGATGAGGATCCCACGGATATCGGTCAGCTGACGACTGAAGAGAATGCATCAGATTCTTCAGCTCCCACCATCTGTGAACCTTCTGCTACGCTGGTTTCTCCACCAATCGGGGGTCCCATCTGTGCGGGACAACTCCTATTTGAAGAGACTTTCGATCAGCTGAATGAATCTTTATGGCTCCATGAGGTTCGATTGCCCCTGGATTCTAAGGATGCGGAATTCGTCTTGTATGACGGAAAGGCTCAAGTTCAGGATGGCAACCTGTTGATTGAACCTCTTCTGTGGTCCAGCTATCGCCCGGACTTGTCCATAACCAACTCCCGGCTCGATCTCTCGGAGCGTTGCACAGGAACCCACAACCGACTGAAAGAATGTATGTTCCACTCGACGGGTAGCGGTCCCAGTGGAATTATGCCACCCATTGTGACACCACGGATTAGCACAAAGGAGTCCTTTGCCTTCCAATACGGGCGGATTGAGATACGGGCCAAGCTACCCAAAGGGGACTGGATTGTACCGCTCCTTTTATTGGAACCCCAAACGGAGTGGTACGGACAATCGGGCTATGAATCCGGACAGCTCCGAGTGGCCTTGGCTAGGGGTAACTCGAAGCTGAGAATGCCCCGTGGAAAACTTGTGGATGGCAGATCGCTGTACGGCGGACCCGTACTCTCCTCGGATGCCCATCAACGGGAGGATGTGTGGTTGAGCCAGCGGAGGAACTCCCACTTTGGCGACGACTTTCACACCTACAGTTTGGACTGGAGCAGCAACAGACTCCTGTTCGCGGTCGATGGACAGGTGTACGGCGAGATGTTAAACGGATTTGCGGAATTGGACCTGAACCCCAGGTGGAAGCAGGGCGGTCCCATGGCTCCGTTCGACAAAATGGTAAGTAGCTAGTTTTTAAAAAATTCTATAACTATTATTTATAGTGTGTAAAATGTGATAAATTTCTTTTATAGTTCTACATTACTTTGGGTCTCTCTGTGGGCGGTTTTGGTGACTTTGTGGATAATTTGCGCACCGCCAGTTATGAGAAGCCGTGGAGGAACTACCATCCCCAGGCAAAGCTTCAGTTCCATCAGGCCCAAGAACAATGGCTGCCTACTTGGAAGCAACCCTCCTTAAAAGTCGATTACATACGTGTCTTCGCTAACTGATAATCTATTTCATCTATTTATATAAGAGGCGAATAAAGCTTTGAGAGGAACTAAGAAAACTTAGGTACCTAAGTGTCCGTCACTCCATTTTAAGTAGCTTAAACATGTGCTCTGAAAGATGAATTTTGTTCAAATTTTTAAAATTTAAATTCCGAGACCTAGGACAATTGTAAGTATGTATATAAGAAACTGGAACACAAAACTTTTGAAAATGCTAAGTTCTACAAAAAAATATGTACATCCTAAACAAGATCTAAATGATTTACCATAAACTTTCCATTTAGAAAACATTCTTGGATGATGTAAAAGTCTTCATTTATGGCAAATTACATAATAATTTCTTAAACCAGCATGCTAGAAGGTTTTGCCATTGTTCTTCTTGGAGCCATTGTTGCGGGAATTCTGGGTGGATTTCTTTCTGCGCTTATCGGACGACCAGTCCACGTCGTCCTCGTCATCCGTGCCCCCGGCATTTCCGCCAGAGTGAAGGTGGGCGGAGGTGGCACCCTCTTTGGTGGCCAGCCGTCGGGAGGCGATCCGCGACGATATCCGGCCCATGCCCATGCACTTCTCCAGGTGCGGAGCGAAGCGGGCGGCGGCCACCAGGCGATCACAGTTGGGACAGGTGCAGTCCATCGGTTTCTTGGCCGTCGAGATGCCGAATATGTCCAGGTTGGGCATCTCGCAGATTCGGTAGGTTGAATCCTCCGTAACACCATCTAAAGCGGCCAGGTTCCCCGTTTTTCGCAGGTGATGTGTCTCAATGAAAATCCCGGCCACGGCGTCATCGAGGAGCGTTTGGTACAGATAGTTGGCCGCCTCGTCCAGGTTCTTGGGCTCCTTGATTAGCTCCCGGAAGTTGCTCACAATGGCTGTGCTAGTTGTGGGAATCTGGTTTCCCGATCCTTGGGCACCCGGCGTCGGCGTTGTTGTTGGCATGTTGGCTGCTGCAGTTGCATTCGCTGACATAATAGTCGGTGCAAACAGTTTGTTTATTTGCGGCTAGGCTTCTTCCGGGTCGTCTGCTTGGGAAGATTTGTTTGGCATGCCGGTTGTTGTTGGTGAAAAAAATTAAATATGCAGATTTGTTTATTTTATTCTACTCCGCTGTTTGCAAAATTAAGGAGTTGCCAGATGGTCGTGGGTTAACATATGGAGAAACTAGTTCCAAAAGCCTAACTTAAACTGTAGGTCTCGTATAGACTGTGTCAGACAAAATTATTTTTTTAATAATTGTTTCTTGCAATTGATACTTTTTAGTTAACTTTAATTATTAAAAACCGTTATTTACTTTGAAAATATATTTCACTTTTAAGAAAGAATACTTGACTATAAAAAATTTGATTTCTTGGTTTGTTATTTTGTAAAAATTTGTTGTCCCTTGTTTTTTTTCTGTGCATCTTTTTGTGAATAACGGGTTTTCTTGTTAACCGTTATAAGTGAACTGGCTGAAATTTAAATAAAACTGATATGGCATCGCTGCTTTTGCTCAACCAAACGAGTAAAAATGCCACCGCCTGGTCACACTGTGTCATGGCTTCAACCCGTAAAATAAATTAACAATAACAAATTGATGTATAAAATGTTGCTCAATAAAAAAGACACTTATGTACAAACAGCTAGTGGAAAAACTGTACGACAAATGTCAGAGGATCCAGGCGGAAAATGAGCGCTGTGTGATGAGGTAAACAGTGAAGTCAGGGCTTCCTGAGAAGTAAACAAACATGTGCATTACTCATTTTTCAGGGTAAATGGAATCAAAAAGATAGTGAGACGACGCAATCAAGATGTGGAGCTGCTGAAGAAGCGACTGGACAAGCATGGAGACAATTGGCGGTCTGTTCCCATGGTGGCACCGCATCCCAAGGGAAAAACGGAGCAGAAACGCCGGGGACCTAAGCCCAAGAACAAACAGGCAGCTGACGGAGCACCCGGATCTGCTCCTGGTTCCAATACTCCGGCTGCTCGTAAGCCCCGAAAACAGCGGGCTAAGCAGCCACCCACAAACCTCAATATCATTATCCCGCCTCCACATCCGCAACCTCAACTGGGGACCTGAAATTAAAACGATTCATTTGCACACTGTATTTTTAAGAGTCAAGGCTAATATATTTACTACTTTATTAAGAAAATTAAAAAACTATAGTTATTGTAAAAGCTAAAGCAAACCAAATAAGCGGTGTCATAAAATTCTTTATCGGTTAGTTTACAATTTCTTATTTTGTTGGGTGGTTTAGTGAAGTTAACAACGTTCTTTGGTATATCATTCAGTTCATTTAAACTTGTTTATTTATTATTGTACTATACAGCGTTCTGCATTAAAGTCTTTATTAACATTCTGCGAAAGCGAGCGCTAAAAACGTTGGGAACATTTTTTTTTTGAAAACATTTACTAATCTGTAAAACAAGGATGTTTTAAATGTGTGAGCCAATTTAAAAGCACCTGGGCCATACTTTTATGTCATAAGAACTAAAGAAAGTCCTATAAGGATCTGACAAGTATTACACATTCTCTTTTTTGTTTTTTAACTGGTTTGTTGTAAGTTTGGCTGGGTTAAGTTTCAGCTTCGTGTAGTTCTTGACCATGTAAAAGCGGAGCGTTTTTAATCACTGAATTTATACTTATTTATATTTTGGATGTAGTACTTATTTGCTAAAACAGAGAAATTCAACGGGCAGGGATTCGCTTCTTTTATTCGGCCTGACGGAGGCGCGCCAGGCGCTGGGTGAGTTCGTCCTGCTCCTGGGACACAGCCGTCGAAGCTCCGACCGTCTGGCTCTGTACGCCGCTGGGCAGCTCCATGTTAAGCTCCAGGCCAGCCTCGTCGGCCACTTGCTGGAGGAGATTGTCGACATCGCCCTGGGGCACCGAGGTGGTCACAGTGTCGGCCATGGTGCCCTCCATCACGGAGCTCTGGACGTCCAGGTCCTCGAACTGCGACTCGAATTTCTCCATCAGCGAAGAGATCTTCTCCAGATTCATGCCCTTCATGGCCGCATCCATGGCCTTGACGACTCCGGCCATGGAACCGGTGACCTTGCGGGTGGTCAGTGCGGACTGAACGCGGCTGGCCACCGCATCCACGCGGGCACTCATCCGGAGGTAGTTAACCGCCTGGCTCTTCTGGCGAATGGCGTTCTCCGCATGGATGCGTGCCACGTCCATGTTGCCCTTTTGGATCGCCTTCTTGGCCTTGACCTTCTCCAGCTTCTCCTCCTTCTCGCATTTCTTGGAGTTGCGTTCCAGTTCCTTCACCGCAAACTTTAGATTGAAGAGGTGTTCTGTGGGGAAAAGAAGGTGTGGGTCACTCCAGTTCAGACGTCTGGCGTCATCGCCCATCTCCACTTACTTTCCATGGAACTCGTAGACATGTCGTTACCCAGCTTGATGAATTTTCTTTAGCGACTGAAGAAGAAAGAGTTTCTGGCAGTTGGCTTGCAACTTGGGGTGAATTTTTATCAATTTACGTTGTTTTTTATTGCTATGAATCACTTCTGTTTGTCAGAATTGGTGAGACCAGTCGCTGGGAATACCCTGTGCACAGCTGTTCCCGTGATTTACGTGCTGTTAAGCGCCAAAGGTAGTGCTGTTAAATATTTGAATGTCGCTGTTACTTTTTTAGGGCACTGATTAGCTTGGTTTGGCTTTTCATCACAGTTTTCTTAAAATAAAAACAATGGCTTAAAAATTGCACTTTATTATAAATATAATTTGTAATGAAAAAGTAGGGACACTGGCTTGGTCTAATAGCTATTGCATACAAACGAGCAATGTTATCTTCATTTAGTATTATTGTTTCTTTAAAAAGTTTAATTTACATACAAATTTTCAAATTTCAAAAGTTTAAAATAAAACTCTGTCATACTGAAGCCTATATTCAAAAGTATCTTGTTTTTTAATAACTGACATCGGTGAATTTAAACTTCAGAGGAATATTAGGCATAAAAAGAAATTTGCACTTAAAAGGCTTCTCTGTGGGGTGATTATATTCTATGTGGAAATTTCGCACCAAGTTGGCCACCGTAAGTTCGAGCTCAAGATCCACGATCCGCTTGCCCACGCACATGCGAGGTCCAAATCCAAAGGGCAAGTACACAAACGGATTCATACCCTTGTTCATCAGGACATCTGAACTGTCTTCGCATCCATCCTTTCGACGTAGCCATCGCTCCGGGAGGAATTCCTCTGCCCGGGGAAACAGGCGCTCATTCTTCAGTAGAAAATTGTTGTTCATGAGAAGGTGTGTGCCCTTGGGAATGCGATAGCCATCTAGCACTACATCTGCTCCGGCGGATCGGGCATTAGCAATGGTGACAGGATAAACACGCAGCGATTCCTTGATGACGGCCCTCAAATATGGAAGTGATTTCATATCCTCCAAAGTGAAGTCTCTATCTGCCGAGGGCAATTTGGTCAATAGTTCCTCCCTAAGCTTTTGCTGCTTCTCCGGATTTTTGGCCAAGTTCAATAACAATCCCACAATGGCCGTACTGGTTGTATCCACTCCACCCATCAGCATGTCCATGGCCATAACGGTGGCAAGTTTCCTATCAATTTGCAGCAACTGTTCCAGAACACTCTTATGATCCTTTAAGTTTCCTTGCTTCGATTTCTTGTCGATCCTTTCTATCGCCTCATTCACGTAGGTGGAACAGGTGTCGAAGATTTCATCCATGGCCTGGCTAAATTTCCTATAAGTTGGAGTGGAAATGTACTTGTATATCGAGGGCTTGACGCCCAGTTCAAAGAACGATGCCATAAGGACTTCAATGTTCTGGAAAAGTTTTCTGGCCTTGGGTGTCTCATTGCCTTCCCGAAGGAGTCCCAGTTCCTTGTCCAGAGCCACAGTGGCTACCGATTCAAAGGTCAGCTGGTTGATTGTGTTTAGGAAGTCGCCGGGTACTTCTTTAGATTCCTTATCGCGGAGCTCTCGGATGCGATTGATGAACTGCCGGTTGACCCGCTGCATGGGGCTCAGATAGACAGCCACGTTGCGATGCTGCATCAGGACCGGATTCACAGCGCTCCTCAGCTTTCCCCACTCGGGGCCACTAAAATATCATTTAATTATTTAATTGAACAATTTTGACTTTGTATTACAATTAGGAGTAACTTTTAATGAAAAAACTCATGATTTAGGGGTGTTGGTATCCTAAATCCTCTTTACTCACTTGTTTAACAAGCCCCCGCAGTCCTTGAAGAATCCATCTTTGCGATTATTGCGATAGTGGAGCAATGGCTCGGCGCCATCTCTCACTGGCCACTGGCCCTCCGTCCGATAAACCCTCTCAAAGGATTCCTCATTGAACGTGAACACGGTGGAGGGCATGCCGAACATTCCGGGCACCTTGCATATGTCACCGAACTCCTCCCTGTACATTCCCATCACCTCATCCATTCCCAGTTGATGGTACTGTCCGCCCTTTTGGTATCCACGAAATAACTGCCATCGTGTGGGACCGGGAACTTCAGAGAAGGGTTTGGCCGACTCCCATTCCGACTCCAGCTGCTGAACGTATGAGGCTGTCTCCGGATTTCTGGTGGAAGCAAACTGGGAACTGGCCCTCAAGCCCTGTTTCACTGTGAGACGTAGCATTTTTGAGATCACTCAGTAGAATGATTTTCTGATAGGTGGACAACTCAACAAGAAAGCTTGACTAATAAGCTTTTGAGTAATTACACAAGTTTTGGCAATGGATGAGAGAACTTTCCCATATTGTTATCTTTTGCTGAAAGCTTTGCTCTTGAGAACACTCAACCTGATTTTGTTTGTAATCATATGTAAACAGAAGCTTATCAACAATTGATTGAATTGGAGTCTAGTTAATAGACTGATAAATTTAATTTAAAAAACAAAACAAAACCTATTGCATTTTTTAATTCATGTATCTTTTCAACAGCCTTATTTTAGTTAAGTAATCATTGAAAATAGTTTAGGTTTATTCAGAGTTATATTTCAAATAGTAGACTACAAAGCTACAGTTGTTTATTTACATTTATTTAAGATAGTTAAATTCTTTCTGATCATTAATACTTAGTTAAAGAAATCGTAAAAATGTTATAAATGAAAGCCCCCTCAATTCTATAATTTTACCAAATGAAATATTATTTTTAAAATACTCTGGTCAATGCTTTGCAGCTGATTAAAATTACTGTGGTTTTACAAACATAGATCAAACTTAAGCGGCTTAAATTGGGTTTCCCGGCCTAAGCTCATTTTGTGAATTCGGTGGTCCACAAAATGCGAATGCACGAGTGTTATCCACTCCAGTCCACTGTTCCCCGCCGTCTATCAATAAAATATGAGTCTCAAACGCTTGCATTGGAACACAGAGGACAAAAGCAGAACGCATTTTATGTGCATTTCAAAAACAATAAGCCAAAACAAAGGGCCATATCGGCCGCACACACACACAAACACAGTCGAGCGGGGGGGTTAAATCCAAAACAATGGGGCGGAGGGGGTTTCCATTGTTTTGGCCAACTTTGTGGAGCACTCGACCCTGCCCGATTGCCATACTCCCTCCCCTCCAAACTGACCAACAGAATGTATTACATATTAAGTCTGATAACACGTTGCCGGCTTAAATTATAGCCTAGGCCCTTTATGGCCAAAGCCACAGCCACGCCCACCAGCCAACCCTTCCAAAATGTGGAGTATACGTAAACATCAATTTGCCTCGACTGCCACATGTCCAAATATAAACCATATACACCAGCTATCGCTGTCCTTAATCGGAACTAAAGTGTGCTAAACTTTTTAAAGCCTCTTGTAATGAATTATATTATATTTTTCAATCAGTTTCAATTTAATTTTATAGCTCTTTCAATTTTTCATTAATATAATTCAATTAGGTAGGCTCGTGTTAGTTAAATTGAATTAACATTTTCTTTCCAATTAATACCGTTTTGGTCAGCCTACAAAAGAGTTTAAAATACCAATTTACTTTCATTTAATTTATGTGCCACTAATCATCATCATAAACTGTTTAATACTCTGAATTTAAACCAGAACTGAAAACATGTGTCCCTGATATAAACAATTTAACTAGCTCTCAGGAGGTAGCTCAGATCTTTATAATAAAGTGGTCAGGTGGAAAAATGCAAATCACACACCCTGGGTAAACCAAGAAGCCACCCTTCAAATTGTAGATATAAATTGTACAATTGACCGCCGAACAAGCCGCAAAACTTTGCCAAATTAACTGCGACTGTGTGGCACAAACACATAAAAAAGTTTATAAATAAATTTTGTAAATTATTATAAATATTGTTTGGACCCTCGCAAGTTGGTCAGCCCGAAAATAAAATATACACACTTGTGTATCAATATATAAAGTACATTGTTCACGTACTCGTATGTACATATATTTATAAAATCTGTAGATTGTTCGTAGTTTTAATAAAAAAGGAATTATCTAAAATATTTCATTTTACGATTATGATTTACTAGGAAATAAAATTGAACATAAGAATTTATTAAAAAAGTTTTTGTGAGAGTATTTCTTATTGATTCTAATATTTTCTTGTACCACAAAAGCCATTTTATATTTTATTCAAAACGAAAAGTTGACCCTTTAGGCAAAAACTTTCTAAACAAGTAAATGGTTTACATTCCCTTGCACCACAAAAGCCATTAAATATTTCAACGAGCCTGAAAAGTTGACCGATTAAAGACTAAAACTTGCCATTTTCATTCAACAATTACTGACCCAAATCGATGTCGGGCCACTCGAAGGGCTTGCATTAATTTGCAATAACTCTTCCATTTGCCTGTCATAATCGAAATCTAGCCAAACTGTCACTTGAGTGGAAATGCTTTGACATTATCATAACTGCATCAGATGTTCAATAATTTTTCTCCCCACTTTTTTTTGCCCGCCTGCACTCTTCAAATGGAATCTGCCATGAAGACACCTAGAGACCAAAGGCAAACAGCCGGATTTCATTCTCCCTTTCTTTTTTTTTTTATTATGTGTATTTTTTTCAGACTTTACTCCATCTTTTCCTGCTCTTTATCACGCGCCCAATTTAGTGAAGGGAAAGGGGAATGGGAGGGCATTCAGCTATCCAGATCCCACAATCGGAGCCCAGACAGTCCTCGCCCACTCCCACTCCCACTCCCAGCTCAACCCCACAGCCAAAGGCAACGAAAAGATTAAATCAGCGCAAAGTGCAAACACTGTGTCAAGTGTAGACCAAGCGTTGGAACCCGGCTAAAGACACACGCCACTGAGCCATTGATATGGCCAGGGTTCCATGGCTCCATGGCTCTATGGCTCCTGGAATAAAAAAACACACGCTCACAAAATAAAACGGATAAATGTCAATCAAATTAACTGGCAATGCGATATGCAGCGATAGTGGATCAGGTAAGCCAAACGGAAGTCCTTCTTTTCGAAGGGAGTTTGCCTTCGTCGCAATAAATTAGTGCGCTGAGTTCTTTTGGGAGTCGTAAAGGGGAGTTTCTCGGGATTGAATGGGATTGTTACGATCTGGTGTAAACTAAATTAAATAGTGAGCAGGACAGAATTAAGTTGCGTTATCAAATTATTGGAACTTCAAAACAAATAAAAGCAGCATATAAAAATTGTGGTAAGTGGTAGCTTGGTTGTTAAGAAAATATATATAAATATAAACTATTTATTTCAATTTTAGTTCTAACTTTGAAATGGTTTTGTATGTTTATTTTTCATGAACAAATGTTGCTTATTTTAACAACATTTTCTAGCTACTAACTAGTAAAACAAATTTAAAAATACCAAGTATTTAACATATGCAAATAAGGGAAGAAATCTAAGTAAATTACACACCTTGACCCTTAACCCTTGGTTCAAACAAATATAAGTTACTAATTAGGGCGAAAAAATCAACTGTAAGAACGCGAGGCAAACATTAATTATTGCAGTTTTTTGCTGTTTACGTATAGTAAGCTCCTCTGTTTGCGCGGAACTAAAGGCAAACAAATGTGAAAAGCACAGAGTAATTAAGTTGAATATCAGGGACTGAAAGGGAAAACTTTGCTAAATGTCTGTAAACAGGAAATGGGGCCTTTCCCCTGCCTGCGATTTTTTTTTCAACATTTTAAATGCTCTTTGATGGAGTTCCTCCTGGCCTGGGGCAATAATTTAAGGCGCATTAACTGCAGGCAACAGGAAACCATTTCAGATATTCCTCTGATAATTACAAACAGACAGTGGAGAGTCAATAGCGAATTGCCTTCCCGCCTCCTCGAATCCCCCTCCTCCTCCCCTCTTGTCCTGTCAGTCATCAATCGCAATGGAGCTCACTATCCGATGACATCCCAAGCCGATGGCCACGCCCCTGGCTAACCATAAACCATCGATTGTGGGTCAAATTGCGTTGATGCGACATGGGATGCTTGGACTCTTGGGCCTCCGCCCTGCCCCCCGGATGGAAGTCAACAATCGAAGCCGCATCTTCGTTATTGCCATCAGCCACGCGTATTTGTAGGTCGATAGCTATCTAAACTATAGTTTAACTTTAGCCTTGAGGGATTGTTTATTTGGTTTGTTTATTTAGATATTTTAGATAACTTTAAATAACAACAATATTTTATGTTTCTGTTTTTATTTTATATTTCAAGTTCACTGCTGTAAAAACACATTTAATTTGCTACATAACTTTAACATGTTTTATTACCCTAATAAAACACCAACAAATTTTCTCACTAATTTCTATAATAATTAATAATAATTAAACTATCGCACATTGTTTTGTCTTCTTTTATTTCTATACATTTATGTTCCTATGTTTTGTCCATTTTCTTTAGTTAAGAAATATTCTTATTCTAAACTTATTTTCCTTGTCCTAAATTCTTTCACAGTAACTACCCAATTTTCCTTCTAATTTTTGTGCCAACAACGCTGTCAAATGTGTGGATGTCCTCAGCAATTAGGTGAAACCCTGCTGAGAACCATCTAGGCTTAGCACGGATGCCGAACAACCCGTTTGCCCCATAGCGGATGCAATGCACCCACGCTTAGTGGGTGTTGCTTCAAGGGGTTGAGCATGGGATGGCTGAATGTCTGACTTGGACCGCCCGTTTCGGAGGCGCTGCACGGCACGACATAGTTCCATTAAACTTTCCACGATAACGCGCCAAACTTTGCGCCCAGCAAAACTCTCAGTAATTTGCAGGGAGCCAGGAAGTCCTCCCTGCCACCCCGAGAGCCGATGGGAAGCCTCTGGCCATAAGTTAGGCCCTGCACTAATCAAGCGCTGCATATCAGACCAAAGGCAAGGCAGAGCGACTGCCCCACTGAGGCATTTATTAATAACGCGAACTTTAAATAACCCAGCGGAACTTAAGTCGGGACCGGGAGAACTGGTCCGAAGTCAATCCAGCGCTTCGACTTCAGTGAAGGTCTCGCCTCGCAGTGGTTGCCTGATAATTGCGCATACGCCGCGTTGCCGGCGCTGCATGCTAAGAGCCACGGGGCTCGAGCGCTTGTCTGGGCATTTGCGGAATATCCGCCACACTGCGGGCCAGTGCACTGCTACATAGTATGTTTTTTGGGGTTCCGGATATCCTGATCGTCTGGGGCTGTAAGGAACTTGAGTTAATTGTTCCCATTTATGGGAGGTATTTGTACTGAACAAGAATTACTTTGCTATAAGTCATTGAATAGGTAAAGCAATTTTATAAACTTTAAAATGTTCTGTTGTAGAAAAATGCATTTAACATTTTTCTTAAATGACTTAAAAGTTAAAACTAAACCAGACCCCATTCATCAACGGGATCAAATATTTTTAGGTAGTTTATTTAACTAATTGTCAGGAAAGTTTAACTTAAATATAGTTAATAGTCTAAAACTAAATGATTTACACTTTATTATTAAATCAATTTTGTTCCTTGTTGAATGAAAAGCTAATCTCATTCGGGATTCAGATGTAATATTAAAAAGAAGTAAGAAAAAAGTTTTTTAAAGCGAAATAACAATATTTTACAAAGTGTTCCAAAATCGTAGTTACTTACATTTTTCAGTTTTCGATCAGTTTACTTGGCTAACAACTGCAGTGCATTCGCAGCTGTTTGTATTGGGTGTTTGTATTGTTATTATTATTGCTGCACATGTTGCCCAGATGCCCGAGCAGGCCAAAAAGCTGGCCTTATTCGGACCAAGGGCCAACTTGGCTCGTCGGCACTATCAATCTTTCACCATGTTTTTTCATTACTTTTTTTTTAGTTTGTGTTATTTTTTTTTTGTTGGCTTCCTGCCAAGTTGCATTATCGTAAAATGGAATTTGGAATTTTCGTAGCTCTGTGCGAGGGCTCCGGTTGCTTCGATTCGTGACTGGTTTTTTGGGGGTCAGGGATCCTTTGAGTGACTCCTGCGACAGCTTTGACCAGTTGATTGTCGCACCACCGGGGACCTCTAACCTTTTAGCCTCTGCCCTGCCCAGTTTCCCCGGACTTTGCTGGGTCATTTGCACTTGTGCACCTGTGATCCCTGTCTGCAGTTGTTCCAATGTTGATATTTTGGCCAAAAACATTTCTCAAAAGAGTTCAACACGAAAATTGGCCAAATGGGGAGGAGCAGGAAAAGCAGGAGCGACCAGACAAGCCACAAAAGGCAAAGCAGAGAAGAAAAAAAAACGGAAAAACTTGATAGAATCTTCCGACACCCCCCTCCGCCTTTGTCACACTTTCCCCGTTTTCCTTCGCCCAATTTTCCCTGTTTTTTCCCGACTGAGTTTGCCAAGTTTGTCGGCTTGCAGCTGCATTACATGTGGTCGGAGCGGAGCGGAGCATCGACAGCCGTTGCAAGCTCTTGTTTGTTATACTTGGGGAAAGTTTTCCTTGGGACGGGGGAAGGGTACGTGCTATATAGTATGGGGAATGTGATGGGGCTTAGCAGGGACTTGCGGTAAAGATAGCTTTGGCGTACTTTGACAGACTGTTGCATGCGCTGCAACTGCAAAAAGCGCAGTCTTTTGGTGCAGTCTTAAATGTTTCTTTGAAAATAATCAATTTATAATAAACAAATTAAGGTACTTTTGTATTAATATTAAATCTAAAATTCTTTAAGCAGAACTCAAGCAAATTTGGTTTGTTTTAAATTGTAAGTTTCTTTATCTTTTTATATATATTTTTTTGTTTTATTTTTTATCTCAAAGTATGTTAATTTTCTTGATTTGTCAACCCAAAATAATAAACAATTTATTAATTTATCAATTGTTTAATTATAAATTGTTAAAATTTAAATGGAATTAAGATTAATAATTTAAAGACTTGCTTCAGCTTAAAAGTTTTACTATAAAAATCCAACTAAAAAGATTTTACATTTTTTAACTTGGGTTATTAAGCAAATTACCAATAAAAATGTGGTTAAACGTATTTTTTTTAATGTTAATAAGAAATATTTAAAGCAGAAGGTTCATAAAATTTCGTAGTTTTTTTATGAATGACTTAATTGATAAGTAAAAAATAATTGAGTTAACAATCTTGGATTTGTAGATACAAATTTTGAAACAAACTCAAGATAAGCTCTTTTTTTTGGAGCTAAAACAAAGTTGGCTAAAAACTGAACACCAACTGTTGACATCCAAAACTAAAGTGCCAACAGATCCACCTAAGATCAGGTCCCAGGCTTCTCTTCATCGGTTGTCCGAAATGGCCTAAACAACTTCAATATGCAATTTTCTTCGACTGCCAACTTTTTGTAGCCCCTTAGTCAGGCCGCAAACTTTTCTAATAACCTAAGATACTTGCAAACAGACACGCAGAGGACGTTTTTTTGGGGTTAGGGAAGGGGTTCACAGAATAATATGTGCTACCAGAAAAATTGCAGGCCAAAAACAGAGAGCCGAAGGACGGACACACACACACCGTCGATGTTGAGGCATATCAAATTGACGCGTTATTTGGAAAACTTTCGAGGAGAGAAGCATTAAATTTGCAAAAGTAAATTTGCGGAGCGAGTTAGCCGGAGCGTGGGGAAGTGCATACGTGATATATTATTTTACATTACGCGCAAATTGAAAAGCTCAATGAAATAAAAAACAAGAAAAGAACAATTCCAAAGAGAAATAAAGTAGGAGAAATATTATGTGTAAGGGAGTAGAGGGGTTGCGTAAGTTTAACTGACTTTCCCCCACCACCGCCCCCTGCAGTTACGACTAACTGTAAAATGAGATATATCTATGGAGGGACAGAAAATCGAATGGCTTATTGTGTTAGTTTATTTGCGCAGTAGAAATTTATGAATCAATTTTTTACTGCTCGCTCATAAAAATTCAAATAAATAAATTTGTGCGGAAACAATTTTTGTTGATGGTTTTTTTTTTTTTTCAATTGCAATTTGGCGATATGCACTGAAATTGCAGGCAGTAAAATAAATGGGGAATTGATTGATTGAGCGCTTGATTGATTGATGTGCTTTCGAGGCTCAATGAGGAAAGCATTTGCTGCGCTGAAAAGTAGGCCATAAATATTGCAGTTGGTTAATCATTTAGCGGTGTCCGGGGATTTACATTGTTTGAAAATTGGTTTGTGCTTCACACAGTCAATTTATATACTACAATCGGAGTGTTTTACTTTGCGGGGGAAATCAGTTTTTAATTTTTTTACATTAAATTTAAATAATCCAGATTAACAGGCAATTTATTCCGATCGATTGGCCGCAAAACAAAATTGTTTCCATTTAGTTGGCTAAAATGTTACATTATTTCTTTAAATTTTTGTTTATTAACTTTTAAAATTGTTGAATAGCTTTTAATTCTTGTATATAACTTAACTTTCATTTCGAATAATTTAACTTAGAGCTAAAAACAAAGTTTGATAACTTTGTGTGCCCATTTAGGGACTTGATAAATAGGTAATGCATACAATTAAAATACAATTTGAAGCACTTAACTATTGTACATAACTTTCTAATTTAAAGATGGATCCACAATTTGAAAGCCACTCAACTTGTCCGTGGGGCTATCCACGAATCCCGTATCCCACTAGCAACCGAAAATAACTTTCTGCGGCTCCCCCGCAGTTTCGCCTCTAATATGTCCAAAAGTTGCTACCAATTTGGAGCTGCAACAAGGTGGTGCTGGTACACACACTCGCATTGGTGCCCGATGCCTAATGGGCGTGATAATGCCATGACAACTGTGTGAGCATCGGAGGACCTCCGAAAGTTCTGCAGTCTGCCGGGGGGGAGTGTCGAACTCGAAGCCACGAAACTATGCCAAATTACTCAGCAACGTTGCAACACCTGGGTGGCAGTCACCACCTTCCCACCCCCACACCAATGCCACGTGGAAAGTTGGGAAAGTGCGGAGCAGGAAAAAGGAGGAGCTGGCTCAATTAGTTCGGACTCCTGGCAAGCAATTAGACAACGTGGAGTGCTCATGTTAATGGACGGATGCCGGGAATGACACATCCGAAGGAAGAAGATTGCTGCAAGTCCCACAAGATGGTGAAAGTTCTGGAAATGCAAATACAAAATGCAACTGTGATTTCAAGAAAAGGCTCTATGTAAACCATAAACAAATCATTAAGTTCGTGATTATTTAACTTCATTTTTGTCATTACACTTTATTTAATGTAATACATTTTGAAAAATTTAATGTTTCATTTAATAACTTAAATTAAATTATAACAAAAGAAAGAAAAGTAAACATTTTTACGACTCCAGTGGCTGACAGTTTCCGTTTCGGCCAAATACACAAAAGTAAACATTCACTTGCCTGTCAAATTAATCCAGTTCGGAAAAGTCTCCCATTAGAAAGGATAAAAGATTGATGGACACGCGGACAGAGAGAGGTATAGAGGCGAGAAAAGGACAGATAGAAGAACAATCACAAAGCTGGCGATTCTACAGAGGAACACCGATGCCGAAAAGATCGAACCGACGTGAGATCCTTTGGTGTTCGTAAAAAGTGTTTATATCTTTTGATTTAAGGATACTTCCGCGTTGGTGGAGCGGTGGAGTGGCGGGGGCTTTTTCGCAATTTTGGACGGCACCTTTCGATCTTCTCGAATCGCGAATGGTGATCAGCAAGAAGTACGTGGGGTTGGCTACCAGTCTGCGGAGCGCTCTCCAGACCTATGGTAATTACAAAGGACTCACCCCAAAATTAAAACCAAAGACAATAACCCTTTCCTAGGCTTCTTTTCCCTGTACGACGGCCTGAGTGCTCAGTTGGTGAGGCAGCTCACATACACGACGCTGCGGTTTCACCTCTACGAAATGGGCAAGCAGCAGATGGAGGACCCAGTCGACTGGCTGGACAAGATGTTCGTGGCTGCCTTAGCGGGATGTGTGGCGGGGGTAGTGGGTATACCCACGGAGCTGGTCAACACCCGAATGCAAGTGGATCGTTCGCTGCCCAAGAAGCAAAGGAGGAACTACCGCAACGTCTTTCATGGACTGTACCGCGTGGGAAAAGACGAGGGCTGGAGAGCGCTCTACAAGGGAAGCCTGCTCTCGTGTGTCCGCTCGGGCTTCATCACCATCGGCCAGAATGCGGCCTACGATCAGGTGAATATACAGTGGTCGTCTTATATAAGTTTCTCATGGCTTTTGCAGGCCAAGGAGATCTACATGGACGTACTCGAATTGAAGCACGACAACACATTCCTGCATCTGATAAGTTCGGTGACAGCAGCCTGTATCTGTGGTCCGATCATCCAGCCCATCGAGAACTTGAGGACTCTGAAGATGGTGAACTCTAAAAAACTGATAAACTCCATTGGCTATATGATGCGCTTCGGCCCGCGGGGTCTCTTCCGCGGAATGGTGCCCTGTCTACTGCGACTGGTCCCCAACACGATCATTACTTTTTTGACCTTTGAGCAGATTCGTGTTCGCTTTGGATACTATGAAGTCGAGGAGAATAACAGGGATTTGTGAAAATGGATCTGTGTCTGTGAAAAATATATACTTTTAAGGAGGTGCGCTTCTTTTTTATTAATTTAGATTTCAACATTTCCTAAGCGTAGCTTATATTAGTATAGGAGCGTTCTAGATCTCCTTATTAAATAAACAAAACATTTCTGATATCTTACGCTGACATTTCTTATGTCTAAGGGATCTTCCCATTAAAAAATAAACTTACTTCGTTTTTAGCAAGTCTTCGCCTAAGTACACCATCAGACTGAAGGCTTAACAAGTGTTTCATTATTTAACCTAGTCGTGTGCCAACATCACCCAGCTGAGAGGTTATTCAAACAATGTCATCCTAACCCACTTGTTCTAACCTGTGACCTCAGTGGTGTCCTGTCCACTAGCCAAATAATTGGTCACTTCCTGACCTCCTGGCCTCGGACTCGTGTTTATTTGCAAAACAATCTCGACCAGAGCAAGCTTAAATAAACGGTGCATGCACCTTCATAAAGCATTCAATGCAACATTGATTGCACACACGAAACGACCGCAAAACCCACACCGAAAACGGGTCAACAGTGCGTATGCGTTATATTTAATAATGCAAAACGATGCGAGCTTGCCACGACCAAAGCGGCTGCATAAATACAAACTATGCAAATGGTTTTAATGGTAAGCGAAATGTGCTAGTCGAGCGACTAATAACCTGCCAAGCGGCACAGAAAACCATGAGCCCACAACCCCTGACCCCTAGCCATGTCTTTCGCTTTCGCCAGCTGAGGCCAACTCATCGTCGATGCAATCGCAAGTCAGTCATAAACTTGGCTCTAAGCATTTATGCAAATCGTGAGGCCCCGTCCAAGTGTAAGTTTGGGCTACAAGAAGAGTCAGGTCTGGACACTCCACAAAAATTTGGAACCCTATTTAATAAAATTACCTAAAAACATTTGAGGTAAAGTTATCTTTCAACATTTTAAAATTTATATTTGTAAGTTTATTGGCAACTTTGATTTTTGATATATATTTTTTTTCAAGCTTTTTCAATGTAAAAAAGTAATTATTATGAAAGAAAATAAATCTTCGCAACAACTTTTTGTTTTATACAATTTTTGTTAGGTATATTTTTGTAAGGAAATATACTTAGAACATATTACTTAAGCTTATGTAAGTGTATTAAGGTGGTAAAAGGGGTACAAAAACAACCCAAGAGCTCTAATTCAGTTTCATTGCGTCGCATTATTCTTATTTTTGCGCGTTGCCATCGTCCTAAAATTGCCTACTTACAAATTCCAATTTCCACAATGATTGCAATCACGATTAAAGGGTAGAAGAGAGTGGGTGCGTGTGTGGTGCCCTCCACCCATATGTTCCACCGACCCACCCACAACAATGTCGTCCATACGTGCAACATTTCCCGACGTTTACGTGACACGACACCCACACAAGTGGCGCTGGATGGATGTACGAGGATAGCGGATTCCGCCATCGTAGTCTGGGCATTGTTGCTCATACGCCTAGTTGTCATCGTGCCGACATCCCAACTAGAACTATACACACAGCACGTGCTGGCATTTAGCCCCAACTTTGCTGGCCCAACTGCGTCCTCCTTGTCAAGGAGTTGGACAAATTAATGTTCATTAGTCACGTTGCGAGTTGTAATCAATTTATAATGCGACCAGTTGTGGTTGATGTTTCGTTCAGCGGAAGGAAAAGGTTTCTTGGGTCAATGATCTGGGGCACACGAATTGTGTACAAGAGTTTTAAGTCTCTTGGCTTCAGTATCAAATAAATTGTTCTTGAAAGTTCACTCTAACTTAAAAGTTTTTATTTATTTTAGTCAAATTTCAAATAAAAAATGTACATAAAGGTTCTGCTAGCATTTCCAAGAGTATTACTCCAACTTTACTGGTCCCAGGGAGCATATTCCGAAGCGAAGCCTCAGCTGTTCGTACAAAACAAATAGCAATGTGGTTGCGGGAGCTTTACGCATTATCGTGGGCACCAATCCGCGAAAGGGTCCCATATAGCCGAATCGCATCATGTAGATGGCCGCGTGGAACAGGGTGCGGAATTCTCCGGGTCTGGAGTTCATCATAAGCGTCTTCACCACGTCCAAGGGATGAAGGATCGTGGACGAAATGACGGACGTTACCAACGAAGTGAGGAAATGCAGTGGCACTCCATCATTCACGGAAGTCCTCTTTCGCATTTCCGTTTTGATCTTGTAAGAGAGTACAAACAAAAAATAACAACATTAAAAAAATCCAAATATTAGTTTTTGATTAATCAGTAGATAATTTTTTAAATGTTAAGCTATTTATATATAATAAACTTTAATGAAGATTGTTTTAATCGAATCTTTGATTTTTTTTATGTCTATATTTATGTTTAGATTCAGGAACTCACAATATCGTACAATGCAATCTGAGTGCAAGTGCCCAGAGATGCTTTCAATGTAGCCACCGATCCACCTCTGTAAAAGGCCTTCCAGCCCTCCTCTTTGGGTATTTTTATGAGGCCATCGAAGACGTGCTTATAACTGAAATCGAACCGTATGAAACTCTAAGATTGATGGCGGTTATTTGAGGGTTAGCTAAAAAATACTTGCGTTGCTTGTCAGCCGACTCCTTCATATCGGTCTGCATTCGGACGTTGATCAGGTCAGTGGGTATCCCACAGACGGCTCCACAAACACCAGCCACGCAGCCCAGGATGATCTTGCCCAGGTATGCATTTTCATCGACGAGTTGATACCTAATGCCAGCTTCATATACGATGAACCGGATATTGGTGCAGGTCATCTGTCGCAGGATGGCAGCCGAAAAACCGTCGTAGAAGCCCAAGTACCCTGTTATATGTAAGGCTAATAACAACAACAACACCACCATATTATCAATCACCAACCTCTCAGCCTGTATATATTATGGGCCGTTTCCAAAATAGTCTTTTTCTTTATCTGGGTTTGCATGTGCGTCTTCACGATGTCAATGGGGGCCACCGCGAAAGCCACGCAGATAGAGGAGAAGCCACCGAACCACCAACGCGGCAAGCGTACCTCCGGCGCGTCGGTGCATTCATCGCCCTCGAGAACGATATTGTCATCCAAAACCGGCATTCCTCCTCCAGGTGATCGCTGAACCTCAGTGCACCGTGCATTCGGATATAAGGTTGGTATGGAATTGGTCTACCTTTTCTGTGAAATATTTTTGATAGGGAGGGGAATGCCTATGTGTTTTTTAGCCTTCACTGACAATTTAAAAAACATATTGTTGAAGCTGTGATCGATAAAAGTAACCAGATGAATTTAAACTCAAATCAATTGAGGAAACTTGTAATCGTATTAAAAACTATTTAATCAATTCTAAATAACAAGAAATGTTTTGCATATAAAATGTATATTACTTACTAAGGGGGGAAATACAATTAGAAGGCCTAAAATGAGGCCTATCTTTGGGAGTGGATTGCAAGTAGGGAATTAAATGAATCTTAGCGATTCTTTTTGCATGTTATTAGGAAATTATTGGGCAATGAAAATCAGTCAAGTTTTTTAAAAAATATTGTAATTAAGCCCATTTATGATCAATAATGTGGAGTCGTGTTTTGAGGGGTGAACTTTGCGCCGTGCAGTCTCCAGGCCCAGGATCACGTCTATAACAAAAAACAGCAACTGGGCATTAATCTTAGAGGTACAGCGCACAACATGAATTATTTCATATGTAAAAAAATGGTTTTTTCATGAAAAAATGTGAAGTTGGAAAATTTTTTTCAAAAAACACACTTTTTTTTGACTTTTTTCGTAAAAAAACATGTTATAATAAACAAGTATGAAAAATCCTTTTATTCATGTTGTGGAAAATTTCATTTCAAACATAAAGCAAAAAACCGCATTCGATTAAAATGAAATCTCTGACCTGTACATTGCACGGCGACTTTGAAAACACGACTTTTCAGTAGAAGCGTTTAAAGTTTACCTTTGTGAATAAGGTAAGGTGAAAAGCACTCACTAAATTGCGTATTACTTTGAAAATAAGTCCCGGACGGCTTTATGCTTTTAAAGGCTTATTCCCAGACATATTTAGAGTACATTAAGACAAAAAAATTTTTTTCGAAAAAAATAAATTTGTAATTGTATTTCCCCCCTTAACTTCCCAGTTTACTAGAACTCCATTTAGAAACCAAATAGGGGACCTCATTGTGGACGTCTTCAAAAGAAGCTGAGCTCCAATACCTGCTGCCCGCTGATAGGAAACATCAACTCCGCCCTTAACTTTTTCCTTCAATGCATTTACCAGCGACCCCCCACCGACCATCGTCCATCGTCCATCCAAGCACAGTGGCAGCTTATAAATCTAAACAAGCTCAGTTGCATAAGTTTACAGTTACAATTCCCTGCCACCTCCGATTTCTTTCGCTGCACGGCGGAGACCCCGATGCGACCCGCTGCATTCCAGTGGGTCTCCAACTACAACTACAACTACACTCCACCTGTGAAACTTTACGTCCACGCGGTTTGGTCGTGCGCACACTTTTACGCCTCTGCCCCAGGCACGTACCTCCGCCTTTACCCCTTTCTTTGCCTCTGTCCATCCGCCCCCCTTTGCCACACCTGCCCAATCACAATCACCTGTGGGGGGGGCTGCACCACCCCATCAGCCCCGTCAGCCCATTCGCACCACCCGCCGCGCCGTCGAAATGGTTTCACCGCTCGCTGTCCCGATGACATAATAAACGAGGTTACCAGCAGCGAACTTGCTCCTCTACTTTGTCCTGGCCAAAGTTCTCACTTCCATTTCGACGGCATACCCTTTTTCTACGGGGGTGCTGAGATTTTTATTTCCAGTTAGCAGCTGGAATTTGGCCCTAAACTATTGAACTTTATGTGTAATTAATTAATGTGATTTTTGTTTCGGAATATATTTACCTTATTGATTTGGGACAACATTTATTTAAATCAGAATTTGAGAACTACCACTTCAAAGCTTACAAAAAATGTAATGTGCCAAATATTCTCAGAGTTGCAATACTAAACTATATTTTTAATAAAGACCAATTTTGTTCGTAGATGATAATTTTAAGTTTTTTAACTTTATAGTTAAGGTTAAACCACAAGTTCCTACACTAAACTGCAAGTAAAAAATATTTGGTTGTTGTATAAAATATTTTTTAAAACATGAACCAAGTTAAGTATTCTATTGCTCAACTATTATATATTTAAAAATTTACCAAGAAAAAATATAAACCTCTAAAGGGTACATTAAGTTTCGGGCCCAAAAAGCTGACATTATTCTACCTTTTTTTGAGTTGGCTCTCCGGCTAATGTCGGACATTTGTCGCTGTCCTTGCAACCCATCCTATTTTGCATACTCGACACGCTCCGTTGGACCTCTTCGTCCCCCCCCCTCCACATTTCTCGACTCCTTTCCACTTCATATGCATTGACAAGTTTTTGTCACGTTTTCGGTGGCGCTGGAAATTCGAGCAACTTTTTCGCAACACGCACTTATCAAAAGTGGCTTCGACTTTTGTGCTAAAAGAGTAAATGAGGCGTCTTCAGCAGCTCGGTAAGTGAACAGTGAGTGGAGGAGCAGTGCGGTGGAGTGGAGTGCACCTGACCAGGCCCAGCCAACTTTTCTAATTAAATTTTACAAAAATAAAACCACAACACACATTCGCTTGGCAGAGGAAGCTGAAAAGCCAGTTGGCAAGTTGACACTCGCTTATCATTTCCGTTTCCGGCAGGCAGAGCGGGACAACCGCATGACGTCCGCTGTCCTTTTTATGCACGGTATTTGTAGATAATAAGGGTATACTGTCCTCGTTCGTACTGGGAAAAAAAAATAATAAAATACATAATCAATCTCTCATAACGAAAATTGGATTTTAAAAATAACAACTTTGCCAGCAATGTTCTCACTAAAGTGAATTTTGTTTGATATAAGTGGTAATTCCTTCTTTATGTGGTCAAAAAATAAATTTTTACAAACTTAAAATTTGATTTTAAAATTTACTGAAGCGAATTTGAATTTTTTTTTTAGGTACCAATATAAATGCTAATAGATTTTTTATGTGCTACACTAGAAGTTTGCAATAATAAAGCTGTTGTTTTTGGGTTTTATAATAAAAAGTTCTTTGACTCAATCATTTGGAATGTTTAAAAAATGCATAAATTACTTGTAAAGAACAAACTTTAAAGAAAAATGCAAATCGTTTAGAGCTACGCCAATGAAAACTATTCGTTTTATTGATTTGACGAGGCTGGAAAACTTGGACACTATTTACTTTTGAAAAAAACTTATTGGCAATGCGTTCGCCTTTTAAGTACTAAATAATTTTATAACTGAACTGTACAAATAATAATTATTGAAAAAGGAAAATAAATAAGAAAAATTCCTAAGATACTTTGTAATACTTCTTTATTTCTTCACACATGTTTTCTATAAATTTTATTGCCTGGATCGGTTGTTGGTACAAAGAAAAAGCGGTAATTTTAAAACCAAATAGGATTGTTGCATATAAAATTCTCTGTTAAATGTTTTTTAATTTGATACTGTAAAAAAAAAGATATTTTAAGGTCGTGATACTCAACTCTTCCATTTTTTCTTGGCTTAAATTTCGCACTGCTGGACTACTGTGCTGTACAAAAAGAGAGGAGGTCGACGAGGAGGTGGCGAAATGAGGGAACATTTTAATTGTCAACGCTCAGAGTGTTTAAGTGGCTCGAGAATGCGATTGCAGCTGGATAATCATTAATTGGCATTACCAGTGTGTGACAAACTCTTTTTCGCACTTGCAACCACTCGCACATGGCCTGATGGATTGTGCTTAATTGCAATCCATTTGATATTGACACTTTCGAGAGGCTCTTGTCCGGTTTGCTGGTCCTGCCTACTCGAAGACGCGCCTGGCCATGCCAAATTGTCATTGATTAATGTCAACATGAGGCAGCGAGTGGGGTGAGGGGAGTGGGTGAACACTGAAAGTTGTACTCTCGAGTGCAAAGCAATTAATTTTCCGTATGCACTCGAATGGAAACTGAAGAGCCGCCGCACATACGATTAAACGGGAAATATGTATTCAGCCAGGAGGGTTTTGGCCAACTTCAACTAAATGAGTGGGGTTCAGTATGTTTATATGTAATCGCTGGTTGGCATGCCAGCTGCATATAATCCTGCGAATTATGATGCTATGGCGTGCCCAAATTGTTTGATTTGTTGCACGATGCCTATTACCGAACTCATCACTAGTACATCATGATAATCCCCCAGGAATGACGGTAAGCCCATTGACTCTATTCACTCAAAATGTGTTTGTTGCGAAGAACAATTGCAGTCATTTATAAAGAGTTATCTTTCTTATTATTATTATAAAGGTCGGTTTGTGGGATTAGGGAAAAAAGAAGGATGTATGTGAATTTCCGGATTGATAAAAGCAAGAAAATATTAACACGTTACTAAGGTCTAGTCAACATACAAATCATAAAAATTAGTTAAATAGATATTTGCTTCGGTTTTTATACACTTTACCATTAGTAAAATAATAAATAAAACGAAGTGGAAATAAAGTGTGAAGAAATTCGGAATGGTTTTGTCCTTTATGTAATAAGTTCTTTAAATTTTCATATTCTGTGACTGACTCACACGACAAAAAGCCTTTGATCAGCTATACATAAATGTTCTACAATGTTCTACACTTAACCAAATATTTTTCAGAACTCTAAATTTAATTTAAAGGAAATTTAAATACAATTAGTTGATTCAGTAACGACACGGCTTACTTCACAACTTGGCCATCAAGTTTTAATTATATTAAATTAAATGATTTTTCTCATTAAAACTGGCACTGCACTTACTACGTATATGGAACCGATACCGAAACCCAATTATCCCGGCAGCGATAAAAAAAACCCGGCTAGATCAGTTTACCTGGGTTAAAGTGCCGGCTGCAATTGGAGATGGTGAGTTCATTGTACCAGCGTCAGCTGCCAACAACAGTTGGCTGTTATCCTTACCACTTAAGTGGGCCCCGGAGGCAAAAGGACCAGGACGAGGACGAGCAGAGCGAAGCTCCGCTGCATTCCAAATGTCAGTCAACCTGCGATTGCCGGCAGCGGCAGTGGCGGCAGATTTTCACTCCCTGCTTTTCCAGCGCTTTCCTTCACTTTTCCTCCAAACGATTTTCCATTGCATGGCATTTTTTCCTCGTGGCCGGATGATGAGTTTTTAATGCTGCTTTGTTTTTGTCCGCCTGTCGTGTTTAGGGGACTGGCACGCAGCTTTCCCGGCTGTCATTCTGTCGACTGCTGGATGTCGGCCCAATTTCGAAACTTACTTTCCCGGTTTACCCGATTCGCATCCGATATGCGTGCCACACTGTTGCCAATGTGTAGGAGCGTATGTTGACGCGAATGTTTCCTGTGCCTCCTGCCAGTTTCCGTCGCTGGAGAATTGGGTTGGTTCCTGAAATCAATTTCAAATCGGAGTCCACAGTCCACAGTTCACCCAACTTTGGCCCAACTCGAAGTGAACTCAAGTCGAGCGAACCGAGTCCTAATTCATCTGATCAAGTATGCAGCAAACAGCTTGAGCTGCAGGAAAACTTTTACATCCAGTTAATTTACATTGTAATTTCCAATTGGTGTCCTTAGCGAGGAAGTGAATAAAAAATGACGGATAGGGAGGGGGCACAAAACAAGCAGAAATCCCAGTAAAGCCCGAGGATTCGCCCCAATACAAATACATCAAAATTGCAATTTGCATTAATTATGCCGAATTATGCAGAGTTGACCCATCTAGGCGGAGGCGACCCCATTCCCCTTCCCCTTCCAATATTTATACATTTTATGCGTCGTTAAATGTTTGGCCACAGTTGCCTTGCCTTTCGGTTCTCGAGGGCTTTGTTCCGCTCTTTTGAGACCGTTCAACTGGAAATTATGCTAAACTTCAAGTCCGAAACTTTCTCCAATGGTTGTTGTTAATACAATTTTGCGGGCCAAAACGTTTTTTCGCATTGTCCTTTGATTGGTTTTATGGCCTTTTCATAGCTTGACATATTTAAGTATTTAATTGCATTTGTTGAAGGATTTCCGATGAATGTTAATGGGCTTTTATTGATCTAATCCGACTCTTTAAACGGTTTCAGTAGTTAAAATGGATTGAGGGTCAATCCTTAACCTTCTTTAATATATATTTCTACATTTAAATAAAAAAAATCAAAGACAAGTTTAGCAACCAAATACATTTCAAAAATGTTTTATCAACTTGAATTATTTAAATAATTATTGTTGTAGACTATAATTTTAATGACAGTTTTCTGTGTTTCGCTAAGGACGTTTAACTATCAGCCGTAAAGTTAATTTGATTTGTGGAATTCTCAGTATTTCCCTTATATTTCGCAAATACTTTGTTGAAATATTATTCATATTATATCTGGTTAAATTAAAATTGGTATACAAAGCTATTTTCTCAACCCGGTTAATATTCGAACCATTAGATTATTCAAATTTGTGCCTCTTGTTCAGAATTTAGATTATGTCATTGCGTGGGCCTATCGGCGTTTCCTCGTAACCCCAATGCCACGTTGTGCTCCACTGGGCCCCTGATTAAAGTAATTTCCTGCGCGCCCCGAACAAGTATTTGTGATTACGTCCAACCTCAGCTGCGGATGCGGAATCCTTCACATCCACCTACTCCTTTATTTAAGAGGCGGCAACAAACGAAAGCGAGTTAGGAAAATGCCACAGGAACACCCAGACAGGGAGCACAGGATCCACAGGAGCGGCAACTGACGGCTCCTTCCTTCGGAACTCCCCTTTCGTCTCGCTTTTCCTTTGCATTCACCCGAAACAAGATGAAGTATGAAATATGATGTAAAATGATGTGATTACAGTTGAAAATGTACAAAAAATAATAAAAGAAAAGCTGAACGGAAGCAGGGTGAGAGAAAAGGGGAAAAGCGAAGACACATGGCGTTGTGTAGGTAACCTAACCGAAGAGAAAAATGGCGGGAAAAGGCAAAAGGGCTGAGGAATGTGGCTGCCAGTAGCAACAAGAACAACGAAACATGTCAGGCCATAAAAATGAGCGCAGCTCGTTTGGTAAAAGAAAACATAAAGGAACGATGTAGTCGACCATGAAGTACCTTGTATTCTAAGCATATGCGCGATTTGATGAAAACTAGTAGAGGGTGTTATAATTTTGAAGGAGGTACGTACAACTCAGATGGAACTGCAAGAACCCAACGACTATATCATTAAGTTTTTAAAAATATATTTTATAATATTTGTAAAAGAACTACCTGACCAGCGAAAGGAACAACCTGGTTAAATTAACATAACCATATTGCGCGTAAATTAAAAAGTGGTCAAGTGATACAATTTTAAGGAAGACGGTCAAGTTAAATAAGTAAATTGACTTTAGATAGTATGAATGTAAGGTGGTTTTTTTTCTAAGTGAGCTATAACACCCCTGCTAAAATAAGTAATTACACGATCACCTCATATCTATATAACTTGACAAGTAGTGGGTATCAACAGAGCCATACATTCAGCCGTTATTGTGGGCGTGGTCACTGGGGGAGGAAGGAAAATGGAATGGGATGGATGGAGCAGGCGAAGTGTAGGTGTTCGTGCTGCCGAGATTGACAGTTTGCGAAATGGGTTGAGTAATTCATATGATGAATTATCTACAACTGAAGCACAGAAACGAGATAAACGTAAGGAGAAACTCTACAATAAATAGAACGCACAACTTTAAGTAAGATGTTCTTATTATCCTTGAGTGGTAGTTGGGAAAGTATACAGCTTGACTATAAACTTGAATATATGCAACAATTTATAGGTACATATAACGTCGTTAAACTAGCTTGAACAATTTTAATTTTTCCTAAAAGACAATATTTTAAAACCTGTTTTTTATTTAAAACTATGTTGTGTCAAAATATGGTTAACAAATAGTTCAACTAATGACAAAAAAACATATTAATCACAGTGTTTTTACAGCTTTTTATGATTAATAACACTAGTTTACAGCCAATCGCCTCCAAAGCCAATTATACCAATTTCTGGTAGAGTAGGACTCCTAGATTACGAAAATACCATTAAAAAATTTTTCTATGGAACAGTTTTTTTTTAAAGATTTTTTAAAGTTTAAAACAAAAAATTTCGGCTGTCTCTTTAAGTTTTCATTTATATCTCGAGTTTTGGCCAACCGATCCCGGTGCATTTTACAAAATTCTACTGCCAATAGATACATCTTTAACATTGTCATACTAAACAATTGGATTGGATAAGTCATTTATTTGCAAGAGCTCGACAAACACAAACTTTTTGAAAATTTTGGGCTGTTAAAGGACTGTAAAACGGCTGCTATACCCTTAAAAACTCGAAAAAAATCCGTTGAAAAATCACTATTGGTTTTAACTGAATTTCGGTAACCGAAATAATCGGACAAGCTAATCATGCAAGAAATTCAATGGAATTTAGATTTCTAGTGGATTTTTAAAGTAAGTCATTTTAGTTTTTTTCGGCCGTTAAGCACCGAATTTGAACATTATCCCAGTAGGCCTAGCGCTTACAGGACTGTTAAATGTAGGCAGTGTTGGCAACTTTCGGATATAAAAAGAAGCTGAACTTAAATTGAAAAAGCTAAATAATCAGGAGTTGTGTAAGTGTAAGTTACACCATCAAAAAGCGATGTAAATATGAAATCTTTCTTACGTTTTAAGAAGAAACACTATATCTTAAGGTGCAATTGATTTTTTATATTTTAAATGGTTTAGTTTAACATTGAGTTGTGATTTTAGCAAATTGTAGCAAGTTTTGTATTTTTTTACTCATATGTAAATTTTTACTGATTTTT
The DNA here is from genome assembly GCA_018150695.1 of Drosophila oshimai. NCBI lineage: Eukaryota > Metazoa > Arthropoda > Insecta > Diptera > Drosophilidae > Drosophila > Drosophila oshimai. The sequence continues at coordinate 342,426 of JAECWM010000304.1, read as the reverse complement.
TCTAAGACCCTATCTATAGAAAATTATCCTGAGTTTCCCTTTGTTTTTAGATATTGCCTTAACACACTCAAGTGCTTTTGCACTTTATACAAAATAAATATTTGTTTATCTTTATTTCTATTTGCTTTTTCTAGCTTTTTTTATTTGATCCGACAACACTGTTAACAGTTTACAGTTCATAAGCCTACTGGGATAAAGTTCAAATTCGGTGCTTAACGGCCGAAAAAAACTAAAATGACTTACTTTAAAAATCCACTAGAAATCTAAATTCCATTGAATTTCTTGCATGATTAGCTTGTCCGATTATTTCGGTTACCGAAATTCAGTTAAAACCAATAGTGATTTTTCAACGGATTTTTTTCGAGTTTTTAAGGGTATAGCAGCCGTTTTACAGTCCTTCAACAGCCCAAAATTTTCACAAAGTTTGTGTTTGTCGAGCTCTTGCAGATAAATGACTTATCCAATCCAATTGTTTAGTATGACAATGTTAAAGGTGTATCTATTGGCAGTAGAATTTTGTAAAATGCACCGGGATCGGTTGGCCAAAACTCGAGATATAAATGAAAACTTAAAGAGACAGCCGAAATTTTTTGTTTTAAACTTTAAAAAATCTTTAAAAAAAAACTGTTCCATAGAAAAAATTTTAAATGGTATGTTCGTAATCTAAAAGTCCTACTCTACCCGAAATTGGTATAATTGGCTTTGGAGCATTTTTTTTTTTTAATTTTGTAAACTAGTGTAACCTGTTAAAAATGTGTCAAACGAAATAATATAATTATAAGCCTTAATAGATTGTAGCAAAAATGTAAAAAAAAAAATTGTCACTCATCAACGTAATTAAAACTGAGAGATACATACATACGAGTATATCACCCCGCTACACGTTTCCTGCTGCTTTATGACTGATGAAGTGATTTTAAAGTGCGTGCGAGGTTTGTAAATTAATTTCCCGCCGAAGGGAGAGAAGCGAAGGAAAAAGCCACCCAGCTGCTAATTAATTGCAGAACATTTTGGCCGATTGGTCAGGTGGTTGTGACCCGAAGGCCAAAAGAGAGATAGGGTGAGGTGAAAAAGTCAGGTAAAAACTTTTCAGCTTTTCGGGATGTCAAATGAAAAATTACCGATTTAAATGGCGGTCGCTTTCGCTCTTTTGCATTCTTTTTTCAACTCTAACTGCCAGTCGTTTGTCGACTTCAGGAATATCCTTTGGTCCTTTGGCTCACCGACTGACGAATGCTTCTGTGTGTGTGTGTGGGGTGTCTGTATGACTGTGTGCGTTTGTGTGCCTGTCGGTGTGAGCCACATGCTGATGAACACGTCTTGTCAGCGGCTAACGAGCGCCACTTACACGCTCAACAATCACTTAACCTCAATTGTTGCTTCTGAATAAAAAATACAACAAAAAAAAGCGTAAAAAAAGGATGAGAGCACAACAACAAAGCGTTAAGGGAAAAGTGTAAAAGGCAATGCCAATGGCTCTGCATCTCTGTCCCTCAATTTACCCATCTCCCTTCATCCCTGCCAGTTTCCCTTTTGTGTGTGTTGTGTGTAAATATACTTAATTAATTAACTGATTTTTTCCCTCTGCTTGATTTCTGTCGGTTGTGGGGAATACTCAAAAAACGATTGCACAGTGCAAGGATGTTTTTCACACGAATCTGTATAAGCCCTTGACAGTTTTATTTGGTTTTTCATAAAGCTTACTTCATAGACCATTTTGCAGCAAATTGTGGACTAAATGGATTTTATCTAGGAATGGTAAAAGGTTTAATTATATTGACAATAATTTCTCTTTTTGCAAATGCCTTTAATTGAATGAAACATTTTAATAGTAGGGCCTTTTAGGGCCTTGACACTTTTTGCTACGAAATATTTCAATGTTAATTTGTGTCAATTTAATAAGTTTTTGCTAAGATTGCCTACTGCCTTTATTTGCTACCTTCAATTAAATAACTTATTCATTCTACTTTTGGGAATCAGTCTGAAAGAAGCTTAACTAAACTACTCTCATGGGGAATACAGACTCAGCCCTTTTAAACGGCTTTTCAAAGAGTATAAAAGGGCCCATCGTGATAAACAAGCTGGTCCCTTGGTTTTCCACTCCCTTTTACATGGTAGGATTTTTTCTTTTATCCAGGCACCCGCTTAATGCAATCAAAATGCCTCTGGGCGAGTGCTGGAATGCCAATTGCTACTGCTTTTGTAACTGTAGCAAAAACTGCTGTTACCTATGACACAGGAAAAAAAATCCAATATATCAGATTATACATTCTGTATTTTTAATGGATTATATCTGCTACTAAGTTATAAAACTTTTGGGATATGAAAATAAAATTTGTTCATATTTTAAGAGAGGTTTTATTTATCAGTCGTGAACTTGGATTTTTGCTGTTATGATTGTAAGTTTCTTTTATCACAAAATGTAGATATATAATACGTTGATTTAAAGTCAATATAAAAGCTGATGTTGCTAAGCTTTTTTTCCAGTGTGTCTTTGCCTTTCCGGGGCCATGAAGTTCCCACCCAACAAATTGACAATGACGCAGAAGGGTGTCGCATGCGGAGGCGGATGGCAGAAGTCTGTTGTGGAGGAGCTAGAGCTTGCTGGGACTTGTGAGTTAGTTTTCCGTGTAATAAGCAATTATGGCGCTCAGGCAAAGCTATGCAATTAGCTGGATTTGTGCCCAGTTGAGCCTAATCGAGTGCAACTGCAACTGCACCAGGCTTCACGTATGGAACTCAGCGGAGGCAACGTCCTTCAAGGGTAGCCAACTTCATTTGGGTATCGGGCAGAGCCTAGTAAATCCAAGCTCTGCTCAAAACGCTGCCAGCTAATGCAAATTGAATTTACCCAACACGAGCAGCGCCCCTGGCTAATGGAATTTAAAAATATGCACCCCCTTCTGCCACTCGCTGCCCCTGCACAAAAACAGCAATCAAGCACAGCTCAAGGTGAGGGGAGCAGCAGCGAAAATAGAAAAAATTAGCAATTAAATTGTAAGGGCAACCTGAAAACAGTTTCCCCAAGCCAAGAGCAGAACGGCTGCGTTATGATTTCATTAATTTAAAGGTAGCACACTGGGAGAAAACATTTCGAATTTTGTTTGCACAAATAAAAGTAAATATATGTGGTTCTTGAGACCGCAAAACTTTATGAGAAACATAGTAGGAAATTTATAAAATATCTTTGAGGATTGGATTGGAATCGCTTGACATTCACAACAAATCCGTTTTTTTAGGAAGTTTTAAATAAATGTTTTGATATCAGGGACAAAATCTTAACAATTTGATAATTTTTTTTAAAAATTAAAAAAACATTGAAAAAATTTTTAAATCAGGATAATATTTAGAATGCTTAAAAATTTTGTCAGATGTTTAAGGAATGTTTAGGAGTAAGTTTGGAAAGAATTTGATTGATTTTAAACCCGTATCTTTATGTCCAAGGGATTATAAATTTTAGCTTTGTTGGACAAGTTTAATTTGTGTTTATTTAATTATTCTTCAAGAACTATTTAAGAATAGAAACTCGAAAGATATATATTTTTTGGAACGAACTAGAATTCTTGAATATTCAGAAATAACCAGTTTGTACTTGTCAGACCTTCTGTCTGTTTTCTGATTGCGTACTTTTCTCAGTGTTTTGAAAACAACCTGAACAACTATTTATTCAGAATAAAACAATATATTCCTAACCGAATTTTTTGTATCCTGTTTTTCGATAGTTACTTTTTTTTAAGTGCTTTGGGGACAAGAAGTGGCGAAAACAGAAGAAAGAGAGGGCACAAAGTTGTCGTGTCCTTGTCGAAGTTTGTGCCGCTGATGTTGCTGCTGCTGCTGCTGCTGCCGCTTGGCAATTAGCAAAATGTGACGCGGCTGTTGAGCAACCCGAGCTGAGTTTGGGCTTAGTTTAAGCAGCGAAAGGAGCACTGGGAGCAGCATGGAGCACCAAGAGCTGGAGGAGTACATGGCAGTACTTATGTAGGAGCTGAAGCAGCTGCGGTTGAATCGGCTTAGCGACTCGCTCGGCGGCTGCGGAAATGTTTTATTATGAGCGGCAGCAGCTGAAAGGTGCTCTTGAATAGCTAAGCAGTGTTGAGAAGCCTCCTGAAAAGTGTTGATAACTCAAGCAAGAGCATTGCATAATGAAACTTTCATTTTCGAGAGGTTAATTATGCGCGAAAGGTACGCAACTAATTTCCCCGAAAAGCAGGCAAGACTTTTTCGCTGCTTGTGTTATTCAAATTAAACTTGAAACAAGTAGTTGTCTGAACTTTTTTTGCGCATGTCCAAAAATGGAAGCCTTGCAAGGTAAAAAATTTAAGTTGTAATTTAAATTAAAGTTAGACTTTTGCATTTTATTAAAAATAAAGTGCTATATAACGGACACTGACAATGTTAATTAACATTTATTAATTAAGTTTAAAAAAAGGGCAATTTAACATTGTTTTATTAAATTGAATCTTAGGTGAACCCTATGAAAAATAAAAACACAAATACTTATTGGGTAGATTTCTTTTTTATGGCACAAAACAACCGCTATAAAAAGTTTTGTATAGTTTTTTCAACTCTTTTTCAAAAAGGATATTTTTCTGACATTTTTTATCACTTTGATATTTCCACAATAAATTTGTACAAAAAATTAATACAGTTTTTACAACTAAAATTACCCTTAAATGCAAATTCGAACCAAAATGTGCAACAAATTTGAATACTGGCTGATTAAATATTTATCAAAGACATTCAGCTATCAAACAAATACAGAAATTCCACAAATTATGTAGCTCGTTCCGAAAAAAAAAATGTATTTAAAATTCGTTCGTTCAACGATGCAATGGCAATGGCCAAACCAATCGGAATAAATCGAAATGGAATGATTTAATATTTAAGCAAAGTGAGTAAAACTGACTCCGGCCTGTGAATGGCTGTAAATTAAATTGCAAAATATTAAACAAATATTTGCACTCAATAAAAGCAAATTGCGTTTGTTTGTGCGCAAGTAAATACCGAGCATAAAGTCGCCAGTAAACAGAACCGTGTCTGCCCTGATGTCCCCCGCAAAAATACAAAAAAAAAAAAGTGAGAGATAGAGACGGGAAGTTGCCGGTGAAAGAGAGGGAAAACTCCGAGCAGCAGAATCAGATTCAAAAGGCAAATAGCATCAAACAATTTGTACATTTTGTTCAAATTTTCAATTGACAAAAATTGCTGAAAATGTTGTTTGTTTATTAGCCAAGCATTCAAGCGTATTAATTCCTTTTTTGGCCAGAAAATGTCGCAAAAACTTCAAGGAATCTTTAAGCATACTTTGCCTTTAGTCTTGTTTTTGAAGAGCACTTCTTTTAAGAACTTTTAATTTGATTACAAAGGGAAAACAACAGAGGGAAGACTTGTAAATTAATTTTTGCTGTATTAATCTATATTAAATGGCTTTCCCTGCTTAAGCTATTAAGAAAATAGCGGAGAATTTTTAACCAAAACATAGAAAAATGATGTATTTTTGTTTGTACCTTTTTGGTAAAAATTTAATTTAAAAATTAAATGCCTTATTGAAATACGCTTGCAGTGGTTCTTAAGATAACTTGTCTTCAAAATTTTTGTTATAAAATTTAATAAATATAATGATATAGTAAATTAATCATTTTTAGCTATACGCAAATTCTTTTAACGCTTAAAAAAAAATGCAATATAGTAGTCTGCTCTACAAACCTTGCACCTTCATCAACCATTAGGAATTATATATTTTTGTTTTTCTCACTGCCACAACAAAAACATTTTACCACATCCATTTTATAGTTCTACTTGAAGTTGATGGTTTCGGACCGTTTGCAGTTCGAAACTATGGAAATCGGAGCCATAACGATCCAAGAGCACAATCCCGAGTTCCAGCCATAAAGCATAATTCAATTTGGTCAATCAACTGCAACACTTGAGCAGTTAGTTTACTGCCAAACACATATAACCAACTCACATTTGACCGGCTGCCTATTGAACTCGATGAATTTATAGCTCAACATTTTAGTAGATGATTGATGGTAGTTTCGGAGGAGCTGAAGGTGGAGGTGGAGGTCGAGTCACTCCCATGTCCATGTGTGCCCTGGCCTGCGTCTCTATCTGTCTGCCCATGCAAATGCCAAATGCTAATGAATTCATTCAACATACAACTTCAAAAGTCATAAATACTCCGAGTGCCGACTTCATGCAACGTTAACTGTTTTGTGTGTATTTTCGGGGAATGGGAAGATGAAGCGAGGTCCTTGGTGAGGAGACAAACTCATTTCCGTCACTGACACAGTCACTGACTTCATTTAATTTTCAAATTTTCAACTCAAGAGTCCAAAACGAGGTTTCGTTTCAGCAATTTTGTATTTTTTTCTGCTCGTATGTCCTGCCCCCCATCCATGTGGCTGTCTTTTGTTCCAGGGTAGCAAAGTGCGAAGGACGAGGAGCGGGACCCGAAAAACGACTCGAGCGCCGAGACTCGGGCCAAACTGGTAAATTTATAGCCACGCATAGGTGCTGGGGTCGGCGACTGTTTTACATTTTTGCATTTTTCATGTTTTGCCCTGCCATAAAGTTGTGCGAGGGTGCGGGGGAGGGTGGCATAAAAAGTATGATAAATTAGCATATTACGCATACGCCGTGTGTGCATCTCCGTGTTTGCGCGTTATGTGTTTGTGTTTGTGTTTGGGGTTTTTTTGTGTGTGTGTGTGTGTGTCATGGGCTGGATGACTGTATAATTATGTGCTTAAAGCAATTAGTGCGGGAAGCAGAGACGGAGTTTAGCCGCTGCCAACAGTGCATTACGCATACGCCCCGTGGGTGGCTAAGCACTCAAAGAAATCTTGAAAGACAAATTACGAGTTTTAAAAAATTTCAGCAGAGCCCTGTAATGTTATTGTTGTGTAGCCTCAGGTTTAAGGAAGATTTAATATGTGTCAAATAAATATTTTGTTTTGATTTAATCAGGCTGAACTTGATAATTAAAATAATTTTGCATATTTTAAATCTGCGAAATTGCTTGATCTTAAATAAATTTTACAATACAATCATTATTTGCAAAATAAACTTAGAAACTGTAAGTTTCAGCTGCAATAGTTCCCCACAGCCAGGGTTTTTTTTAATTAAAATTAAAAATATACTATAAACTATAAAACCATCCGTAATTTGAAGAGCATAAACTTTTCGTCAAATATACACACCCTTAAATATACATACAAATAATTTTCACTTGCATAACTGCAACAAAAGTCTAATCCCACTTACATAACTGTTTTTCATAAAATCCTTTATTGAAATTCCTTGCCCCCGAAAAAGTTCACGTAATCAAAATTTATGCAACACACTTCGATTGCCCTTATTCGATTTAATTGAAAAGACAAAGGGCCAAACCGCAAGAAAATGCCTACTGTCCAATGACGAAATGGCATTTTCCATTTAATTCAACTTTTTGGAAAATTGCTCACGCATCATTTTCCCCAATGAAGGGAAATGGCCAATGGCAGTGGGCAAGAACTTTTGCATAATGCTTTGTGGACAGCCAGTCTCGGCACGTTTCACTTCATTTATCATCGATTTGGTTGCGAAAAACAATGCAAAAGCCAACAACGGCATAAGTATAAGAGTCATTGTGTTGCTTCCAATTAATCAATTTTACTGGCTGAAAAGGCAATCTGAAATAGAGCCAAATGCAAATCAAAGTCAAGTGTCTCTGGCATATCTGTGGCACGATTTAGTCATATTTGTCAGACTGCAGCACCCCATGCCACATGTGAAAATGGGAAATGGGAAAAACCAACCATCGCATTTGTATTTGTCTTAGCTGGCAGATTACGCTTATTGTCAATCAATCAGCGTGCATCAATTCCGTGTATTGAAAAGCTCAAAACGTGAACATTTTCGGTTGCCATTGTCGTTGATGGAAAAGCCTTCCATCAGCCGCCTATTGAGATGGATTTTGGATTTTCCAGCGGATTCCTTGTGCCCCAAAGGCTCAAAATGGCTCCGTTTTCCCACCCAACCCATCGTTTACCCAAATTTGCCTCGTTATTTGTGCTGAAAAATGGTGCGCGTGCCACAAGGGCCACTCGAGTATCACCAAGCACAAGCTCTGCAAAAAATGTAACAAATATAACAACTAGGAATTTGTTTACTTTACCACGCACCTAACATATATAAGTAGAGTGCTTTGACAGTGGACTCTACTGATGTTTACCTTTGAATAAAAAAGGCAATAATCCGTTGAAAAAAATTAATGATTAACTGCGTACACAATGTTAATCTGCTGGTACCTACTGATAAATGTAGTTAAATAATGTATTTGGTAAGAACGTGTAAATAAATTAAATTTAAAGAGCAAAGTAGCAGCAAAAAATCTGTATTTAAATTAAAAAGAAAGAGAAAGAAAATGTACCTACTGATGTTTTTTTATCAGTTTAGTTATCTTAAAAAATCATTTAAAATATAGGGTAAAAAATAGGGCAATTTTTTTATCTTAGAAATTTATAAATTTAAATTTATAGTTATAGTTATAGTTAAAATAAGTTAGAAAAATTGTTTCGGTAAGTTTTTTGAATTTAGCTTTTAGCACGTATGTTGCACATACTCCCCAAACACTTTGTCAACCCCAAGACTGCCCCACGTCTTGAATTTCAGCCCCACAAAATGCTCGCACATAGTATAATGAACTACAAATGCGAGGAATGCGCAAACCAAAACATTGGCAGGACCAAAAGAAAGTGAGCCAAGTCCCGGCCCAGTCAAGTGAATGCTAACGAGCTTGCCTTTTCTGGTTGCTGGTTGGATTTTGGTCGAGCATTCCCGAAACTGAACCACTCTCCATCTGCCCCATCATGCCGCCTGCTTGCCCTCCTTTCTTGATCCCCAAAGAGGACGCACAAGTGCACTTTAGTTTTCAATTTTTGTCGTCTCATAATGCGACGCTCCGGGTTCTCCATGTACATATATATCTTTTATTTTTTCCTGTGTTCCCATACTGCAGCTATTGAGCAAATATCTTCAAATGGATTTTAAAATCCCAGCCAAGGGGAATGGATGCGGCGGGAACTGGTGTACAGGAAATGTGAGTCAAAGGTTACCTTGGGGATGCATTCAACAAAATATCTGCACTAATGGAAAAGTAAAAGCTGCAAAACGAGTTAGCAGATATATTTATGTATATATCATAATACTTTTACCCTGTGCCACCCGAAAATCACTTAAGGACGGTTTGTTGGGTTCTCTCGCTTCATAAATGAAAATGAAAATGCCAAAATGGTTTACTCTGTGTTTTTGTGTGTTGACTTAGGATGTGAAACAGTTCAAACCCCCAAGCCCCGACCCCAAGTCAATCAGATTATTACCCCAGTCCACTCTCACCCACCCGGCAAAACCACTGACAGATGGACCAACTGACCCACTGACAGATTGGCTAACTGACCAGCAGACAGATGGACTGGCTGACAGCTTGACACACCCACAAACAGCTGGACCTGCTCAATAAAGACAAGTGCAAGGACTGCTAACTATTTGAGAATTTTTCACTCGCTTTCCCAAGCACGTGCCATCGCAAAAATGCCACCCATCAGCCCATCAGCCCATCACCCAGGAGGCAGTGGGACCAACTAAAGTAGACAATTTGTTGGCGGTCTGGTTGACTTACTAATGAGCCAGGTTCTGTTCCTGCTCCTTGGGTTGCATCAAACTGATTAGAAAAAATGTCGAATCTTTGGGGAGAAAGATGAGAAGGAATCACTTGAACAGTAAAGACAAATAAGAAGACATTTCCTCTTTACGGATTTTGTAATTGATTGACTTGGGTCGGGCAGAAAAACTCCAGGAACTGCAATCAAAAGTCATTAAATATTCCTATTGAAAAAAAATAAACCATCGATGGTGACAACGTTTTTCTTATAGCTAATTAACACAAATCGATCAAAATATTTTTGATTTTCAGACAAACCAACATTTCGGTTCAAGATTAAAGACTGTCTTCACTATAAAAAAAGAAAGATAATTTTGATTACAGTATCAATGATTCGTGGGTTTTATTTGCTAGAGTTAATATGTTTGCTCTTATTAATGATTGACAAATTTAATTTAACCCACAACTCTTAATGAAAAATAAGTTAACTATTTTGCCTTATCCTAGGGAATCCCCCAAATATTATATAATAGGAGCACTGAACTGAGAGATCTCATGGTTAAGTTCACACCCGCATCCGAATCATCAAAGCGAAATGGCGGCGACATTCAGGGATGAAAGTGAATTTGTTGGTCAAGCAAGCGTTAAATGGAAAACTTTGGCCCCAAACTTAAACTTTTTTGTGTACTTTTTATTTCCGAGAAGGAGAGGGATTTTCAGCGAATAAATTTTACATGGCGACCAAGAAAACACTCGAGGAATATTAAAACAAATGAAGCCAAGTGAGGGTCCACGACCAGCTCCATCTGGTTCCTGTTTTGCCGAATAGACCGATTGGCTAATGAAGCACCACCATTACGTAGGGCTCCAGGGTTTCCAACCAAGAAAACGGAGGGGTACGAACCCATTCACTCAACGAAATTTCTGCTCTTTTATGCAAACACGTACGACCCATTTAATTTGGCGAAAAGCGACCGCGTATATGGCCTGCCAGAAAAATACGTGATAAGCAAATTCATAAACCATTAAGACAGTGGCGCTGCCTCGCCCAAAAACGAGGGGCGGAAAGTGAGCTAACGTCAGCGCAAAAGAGCAACAATGAAGGCCTTTTCGCAGCTAACAATACATGTGGACTGAAAAAATACTCTAGACGGTTCAGGGAAATTAAAAAAATTAACCTTACTAAATAACAACATTATTAAAAATATTTTAATTTTAAATATATTTCATTTAATGACAAACAATATAGTTTATGCCAATTATTTACAATAGGTATTTGTTAAAAAGTTAATACTAACAATAACAAATATCAATATAAATTGTAAATGCATTATAATATAATATTCACCACAGAAAGTATGCAATAAATTCATGAACTGAGGGAGGGTATTTTGTCGTTCAAACATTTGACTGCAGCGCTTTTATTTATTTTTTAAATATTTTCTTTTATAAGTAGTACACTTTACTTGACTAAAGCAAATACACCCCATTTGCACCCTTCAACGTTAGGTATTCAAAAAATATGCGCTCCCCGCTCGTGTGCGGTTTCATTAAATTTTATAACAAGCATTTTATACAAACTTTTCCTTTCTTTTGCACTTTTTGGCTAGACTCGAGCTTGTTGGTTGGTTATGTTAAGTTGGTCGGGTTAAATTTGAGTTTGACTTTGGGCTCTTTGTGTTTGTGTGTGGGAAGCCGCCTAATTGAGGCAGTTGAAAATTGAAAAAAAGCACACCCGAGTTGGTTAATGGGAGATGGGTTTGCAGGCTGTGAAACCCTTCAAGTTTCCCTGCATGAATGCTAAATGCCAGCAAGTGATTCATTCAGGATCCAGTCAAAGCATTTTAAGCGACATCCAAGGTGGCACTTAGGGCAGGAAAGCTGAGTGCGTGGAGGGGTCCTTTTTTATCTTTTGACTCACTTTCCAATTATCATATTAAATCAGATGTAAGTCATTGCATGTGTATATATTTGCACAACTTATGCGACGGTGGCAGAAGGACATCAGCAGCAGCACGGATGATCCTTTCAGCCAAAAAGGATACACACGGGCAAAAACAAAAACACATCAGCAGCATGCCAAGTGGAAAAGTGGAATACGGGTACGAGAAAAATCCAGTTGACATTTCACTGAAATGCAGTTAATGGGAATTCGCTTGGCCATCTCTGAAGATAACGATTGCTAATGGGGCTCGCAGGGGTTTTTGTGTGTTGTGGTTGGCTGGACTTCCCATTGGCTGTCTCCTAAGGATAATGAGCTCAGGTCCATGTAGAAAACAAACTGAACAGTGACCAATGTTCTTTTCAGGTGTGGCTTAGAGTGTTAGAAGCAATTTGTCCGAAAGTAAAAGATTTGTCTACGAAATAGATTTAAAATAAAGAGCTGCAATTTGGGTTGTACAGAGTAAGAAAGTAATTAAGAAAACTAAAATTTTACATTAGTGTGAACAAATTTAGCACTCGAAATATAAATTCTTTATTTACTTAAAACTTTCTTTCTACAAAGCTATTAAAAGTTAATCGTACAGTAAGAAATAATGTCGATTTATGGGCAAATAGAATTGAAATTGTTATAATTTTTGTATTTTGTACAACACATTTTGGTTGTTCACTGTGAAAAGAAAACATCCCTAGCATCACAATTAAATGTATCGGAGATTCCCACTGTTCTGTCAGCCGTCAGTAAAGAAATGAAATCGCACAAAGCATGCTCTGCATATAATCAGCTTAAAATATCAGCGAGCAAACAATATCAATCAAAATGAAATCAAATGCTGCAGGTAGTCCCAGTCCCCGCAACCCCTGCACCGAGTACCGAATCCCTCCACCACCATTACCCGCAGTTATGTTCCAGATTTAACTTGCTACGTGCAACGCCAATTTGATTGCTCATATGTGTGTGCGAGGCGAAGGCGGTGGAGGGAATGAATAATAAAGGCACAGGTAGGTAGACCAGGTGCGAGGAGGTGTACCCGAGTCACTCACTCACTCACCCAGTCAGTGTTTCAGTCCTTCAGTCAGTCATTCAGTCATTTGTTGGGCCAAACCGAGTCAAGCAGTCGAGCGCGAAATAAGCTTTGTCTGATGGACTGAGGTAAATGAACAGAGGAGCAGCGCCAGGTGAGATGATGCCACATGACATGCGGGGGAGGAGGAGGAGCAGCAACCAGCGGCAACAACACCAGCAATAACGGCAACAGATTGATGACAAAAGATACAGGCCAAGAAATCAGCTTTTCAGCCAAATTACAAGAAATCGATTTGTCTTTGTGCGTATTACAGATCTTTACATTGAAATTTGTTGAAAAAAATCATTTAAATTAAGTAGAAAATATGAGTTTTTGAATAAAGATTAATTACACTCACTTATTGGTATAAGACAATTTGTTAGCTCTATTACACTTCTGGCTTCATTTCTGAGTAGCATATACCTTCTAAAACTAGTTAAATAATTCTTCTTTTTTAATGCTTAATACTTAAGTATTTAAAACTTTCTTAATAATTAAATAGTATTTGGCTTAACCTGAAAAAATGTCAAGCTATACAGCGCCATTCAGTAAGGACTTAAATACATGAAAGAAATGCTCTTTTGATTTCTGATCTGAACCATAAATCCGATATTTTTTTTTATAAAATATTCCAAAGAACCTACGTTTAACAGATTAAAACAATTTTGGATAATAAGTAAATAAATTAAAGGTATGACCATAAAAAGAGCATGCGTAAAAATTAAATTCTTTCAGTGTATCGCAGGTAGAGGAATTTTAGAGCCTTTTGTTTTTATTTTTCCGCTTGCGGGAGCCACATTTCTCAGCACTGTCGTATCGTGGAAATCCATTTCGGCTGTTAATGTGACATTTAGTCATTAAAATTTCAAGAGGCGCGACTCAGACAAAGCATAATATTGTTATTATTATACGCTTGTGTTTGGCCAAAATGCCAGCAAGTTGCTTGTGCGGGGTAACAGCTGCCAGCAGCTGCTGCAAGACAGTAACTGCGATGCCGCTTCCCACTTTGTGCCGTGTAACGTGGCGTATGCGTAATGTGCTCACTACTGATGCTGCCTTTGCTGCTTCGGCTTCGGCTTCATTCAAATTAAATTTGCCCTGGGTCACGCGAGTGTTGTTTCGTATGCCAAATGTGGAGAGTGAATAAACGAGAAAGGGGATGAAAAGTTGGCAGTGGGAAAAGTGAAGTGCAGAATCAAGAGCAGAGCAAATTGGCAAATAAAATTTTTACCAGCGCCAAAGAAATATAAAAAGTTGACTCGAGTTAGAGAAGTTTCGCTGAAGGGAGGGAAGCGACTGAAGCTGAAAAAAGACATAAACTTCCGTGTGTGTAATTAAATTTACTTGTTGCTGGCAATATGTTCTCTCCTCTGGCCCCTCAAACTGAGGCAATCGGAAGAAGCCCGAAGGAGAAGTGACACTAATTAAATGCCCATGGAGCGGATGTTTATTTGACGAGAAGGAGAAGCAGCAGCAGCAGAAGCAGCAAGACCATATTGCCATTTGAGTGGCTTTTAAATGATGGAAAATATCCAGTGCCATCTTGTTCATCCGGCCACCTCTTCTCTTGGCCCCGTATGCAAATTCAGGCCAAAAACTTTCAAAGCCGAGGAAGTGTCACATGGTTTGGCCCCTGACGTTTCTACACACAATTAAGTTGATTTGTTGCCTGTTGCGGTCAAAGCTAACGAAGGCGACTCGACTTGGCCTAATGGAAGGATGCGTCTACGGGAAATGCATTTTCAGCCCCCACACGTAGAAGTGAACCCGTATGTGGATTCCGATTGCAAATTCGCAATGGATGGAGGAAGGTTGCGATGGCAATCTCAATAAAACTTCTTGATGGACATCCGGTGTGACGAACTAGGACATTTCTCTCTAAGAAAATCCCAAGAAAGACAGTTCACATTAAGTCAGCTGAAATTGATATTTAAAATTGTTTGATGCGATTTCAATTAAGACGACAAAGGAAGTTATCTTTGGCTTGATTAAAATTTCGATTTCGGCTAATTGAAGTTTACATTTTAATCAATAAATACCTCATACAAACATAAGTATATGCAACAAAATTCTGTTAAAATCATAAAATCCTAAAAAAACTGCAATAAAAAATTGCGATTGGTTTAATAAGAACCTTGATTAAATACAAAGTTATATACCGAAATTACATAAAAATGTTATTTTTTTCAATTGAAAAGCACTTCTCTTCTAACCCAAAAGCTTAGCAATTTTTTTTAAAAAAACTTTATCCCAAACAATCATTAGATTCCCAACCATTAAACGTGTTTATATGTTTGCAATCACATCATCACAAAGCAAAGCAAGCGCGACAAAAACTTATGGCAATCATATAATAAAAGGAAAATATCTAGAAAAGAAGCTGCCGAAAAAAAAATAGGAAAATGAAAATGCAGAGACGGAAAACTTTTGCCAGCCATGTGTCTCAACTTCATTCGAGTGCTCTTTTTCGTTGTACGTGTCTGCAATGGCAAAACAAGCAATAAAAGCTACGCAAAGATCCTTGCCCAGGAAAATAGAGAGATGTCGGGGGCAAAAAGGACAACTTTAAAGTGCAGCAAATTGCATTTGAAATTTGCAGTAATATTTTTTTCATCCTTCTGAAAAAACAAGCAGCGTAAACAATTTCAAAATGCGTATTGAGTAAAAGGGCACAAAAACAGAAGGGAAACGAAATTTTGTGGAAACAATGAAATGTAAACGAAACTCATGAAACATACAAAAAGAGACTTGCAGTTACTTTAGTTCTGCTGTGGTTAAATTTTCAAACGAGGAAAGAAATCTTGTCAAACGTGACCAAGTGGAAGTCGGACAGTTAAATACCTCTTTTGAATGTATCCTTAAAAAGGAATAATATTCTGTATTTTCTTCTAACATTTAATTTGGAATTCTTAATATTGAGGAATAAAATCCTTTATAACATTGGATGCTTGGCTTTGAACTTAGGATTTTTTTGTAATATAGCTTAGAAAATAAAGCAAAGGAAAACATTATCCAAGATAGATTTATCAATAGGAAACGAGAAATTTATTCAATTATATATTTAAACACATTAAACCCCTTTAAAAAAGGGTATACAAAATAATTTAAAAGCTTGGTAAAACCACAAAGCAGCCAGAACGATGAGTAGCAAATTGTTTGCTTAATGGGAAGATGTTGCTCGTTTAAGTTGTTCATTGTTTAGTTGGGCCAAGGTCTGTAAGGGATAGAAACTCTGGAAACTCTGAAATAAAACTTCTGATAAATTGTACCTGGCAGAGAGCAATGAAAGTTAAATTTGTTGATTGTGTGAAATGCTGGAGTCATATGAAAAGTTTGCTTCTGGATTTTGGGGCCTTTAATTTGTACTTCTCAAAAAGTTCTTACAGGGTTTGATTTGCATGCATATAAGATTTGTTTGTGAAAACAAACTTTTGATTTAATTGCTTGGGTTTTTTGTTTGTAATTACTTATCATTACAGGAAAATTTATCTTAGTTGATTACGTTCTCTTATTTTTTACGTATTCAATACAAATCTAACTTAAATTTTGTCCGCTTTCAAAAACTGAGATTAATCAATTAGTATAATTTAACGTCCAACCGCTTTTATCACCTGGATGTAACTGAAAACCCTCGTGAAATCAGCTATTCTGAAACAATTAAAAGGACATGAAAACGTACACAAAGTACACGACCAGAATTCTCTTACTAGTCCTGGCTATTTGAGCTTTGATTGAATACTGCCAAGGACAACGACAATTCCGCTGATGATGATGGAGCCACGACTGATGGTTGATGGCGATGGCATAACAATAAACATGAAGGAAGGAGTGTAAAAACAAGTGATTCCATTCCTGACTCAACAACTGCATTGGGAGAAAAATCTTTAAATTATAACAAAATAATAAATTTCATTAAGAGATAGTTTAGAAACAAGTACTTATATTATGAAAACTAAATTTTGTGTAAGACTACTCATTTTCAAAAAGGAAAGATATAAAAATGAAGGAAGAAAGAAAAAATGTTACATGAATAAATAAACTGTTTTTCCCGTACACTTTTTTTTTTAAAGTTTGGATCCCCCAAGGATGTGTTCTTTAAAAAGTTTTAAATAACAAATATTTAAGCTCAAAATTGATCCATTGTTAAAAGGATTGGTGAGTAGTTTTGAATTTTATTAAATTTATGTTTATGAAAGTTTCGTATCTTCTTTTAAATTTACAAAGCTAAACATTACGCACTGCAAACGATAGAATGAAGTAATTTATTTAAGCTTGTGCATTTTAAGATTTTACCATTTATGACTAGAGAATTATGTTTTACATATTGTTTGTCTCAGTGCACACTAACCCACAGAGACTAAGTATTTTATGGGCAACACTAAAGTCCAAGCATCAAATGGAAACTTTGTCACACACACAGACGCAAAGTGACGCTGAGAGGGAGCAATTACAAGAACGAGACAGCCAAATGGAAATGAAAATGGAAAATCGGCAGAGGAAAGAGCCCAAATTATACACCACTGAGCCGTCGTCGTGAGTCGTCTTCATGTGGCAATGACGGCTCCCACAAGGCTATTAAAACTTATGCGTAGCTCATATAACACTTTTAATGCCAATCAAAGTCTCAACTCAGGCTCAGGCTCAGGGCTCAGGGCTCAGAGGAGCAAAAAGGAAAGCGAAAATATGGCAAAAAGATTCCAAGCAAATAGCATCAGAAACTTTCACCTTTTGTTTCCCAAAAAAAAAAAAAAAACACTCCGACACAGGAGGCAACAAAAACTACAAGTCAAGGCAAGTCGGAAAGTCAAACAAAAGCTCATTGAAAATGAGGAAAACAACGCAAAAAAAATGAATCAACTGTAATAGAAAGTAAAAGAAAAGCAATAAAGCCAAGGAAACGGCGCAAAGCGAAAAGAAATTGTCACAAATACAAATAGGAAATTGACGCGGAAAAACAATAAGATGAAGAAACAATATGAGGAAAAGTATGAGAGACGTGGGAAACTTTTCCCCCGGCTGAGAAGAAAGAAATTCCGTGGAATCTGAAGGCCCAAGGGGGCGTGGCCCACCATGTTTACCCATTTTCATTTTCATTTCTTATTTTTTTTTTGGTTTTTGTCATGGGCTTTGCTCATGTAACGAATTTAATCTTTTACGTTAACGCTTTCTGCCGGGAAATAGGGGCTGGGAAATAGGGGACGTCGGTGCGTAGGAAATCTGTTAGACGGGACCATTGTTGGGTTTATTTATAGACCTCAAATGGCCCCAGCCCGAGGATGTGGCATTTGTTTGTAATGACATGTAGGATTGGGTCGGGGACCAGGAGGGGGGTTTTCAGGGGGCCAGGATGTGAGGGATGCCCGAGTAAACAAAAGAGTTGTGTGTACTATACGTAACCCGAGAAATGAGGTGGGTCTCCATAAAAGACCTGATAAAAGCGGCTTAAAAAAGCTTTTAACGCAGCCAAATAAAAGAAAGCCAGAGATGAGGAATAGAACGGTACAATAGGGCCAAAACAAGGTGGGGGCCTTGGGGTTAAACGAGTGGGTTAAGGGTTAGTACACTTTTAAGCTGTTAAATTAATTAAATTTGAAGTGAAAACAGATTGATGTTATCTGATTGCAAAAGAATTACAGAATGTATTTGGTATTAAAATCAAACGTTCTTAGTCATACAATATAAATATATAAATGTTTAAAACAACTATAAGTTTTATTTTTTGTACCTATGAATAAACTGAAATATTCACTTTATAACTGCAATGTTATTAAGGCTTTGGCTATCTTATTGTTTTCTTGCGATAAACGTTTCTGGGAAAAGAAGATTCTTATTAAGTCGAGTCTCGTTTTTCCCTTCGCACTGTTTTTTCCGCACAAATTCCCAATTCCAATTAAATCTTGAAATTCCCCTGAAAATTATTTGCGACCTCAGATATGGCCACAATCCCAATCCTAGTCGCTTCCCCCTCTTTGGTGTCCAACTGAAAGAAGACTTCCAGTATTTCACCTTGACCCTGAGTGTCTTGGCATTTGAAGTGTTACATTTATTGTGTTTCAAACATCGCTTTACTCCCGCACTCGCACTCGCACCCTGGGTGACAAGTGTTGAGGGGGCGGGGTAATGCGGGACACAATGTCAAGTGGCCGGAGGGGACACAAAAAAAAAAACAGCTCGGAAAAGAGCAAAAAGTGGAAAAACAACGACTACAGCGACTAAAGGAGACATTACAAGCGTGTGGCACTGGACAAACATTAAGCACCGACACGCCCTATCCGACACGAAAAGGGATGGCAGTGGCAGCGCAGAGCCCTTGCAAAAAGGACCCAAGAAATTAATAATATTCGTAACGCTGCGAAAGGTGGCTTACAAGTATGCAAAATCGCTGGGCATACGCCCACGGAATGCATATTGATAAATTCCAGCACAAAAGGATCGAACAGAAGGCCCACACACAATGCAAAGTATTGCTCGGGTTCGGGCAACAGTGATGTCAAATAAAGATCTACAGTTTTTAAAGGAAAATATTCTGAAAAAATCATTTGGATTCATTAACGAATAGATGTTAAAACTGTTTACAAAATGTACAACTTTTTCATTGAAAATATTTATTTCAAAAAAGATTTTTGGATTAAAATGTATTTAAAAAAAAATATAATAAAAGTTGGGGTTTTTTTGTTGGGTTTTTATTGACCCATCAAATGCAATTTTTTTTGCAAATTCACTTATCTATTTAAAATCCTTTAATTAAACCAAGTGAAAAAATATACAGTACATAACTAAAACTAGCAATTCTGGGGTGTCCTTAAAATATTTTGGGCTTGAAAAATAAGATTTGTCTGTCTTTAAAAATAAATATGTTCGTTTTGGAAAGTAGTTATTGTTTAAGTATACATACAATTTTCTTGAATTAGATTATTTGACTAAAAAATTACCTTAGTTTTTGTGGAATTCTTTTAATAATTTTAAATAATTTTTTTGGCTGTCTTTAATCTCAACAAGAAAGAACGCTATAGTCGGATTTCCCGACTATAAGATTTGCGATACTCATTGACCTCTTTAAAAAAACAAAACAAGAAAAAACGACAGAGTCACTAGCCCTCTTTAAAAGAGTGTAGCCTGCTTTTAGGCACAATCAAATTTTAACGCACTTGTATACACAATTTTTGAAAATTACTAGATTTTCAAAATTTTTAGATATTTGGGTAGATATTTTCAATACAAACAACATTTATAAGGACCACTTTTCTCTAGTATTAAAAATGTGGACACCACAGAGTTTTGCGGTTTGTGGGCGTAAAAAGGGGCGTGGTCAGGTTTTGAAACAAACTTGATCTGCGCCTTGCTTATAGAAGTCTGTGTGCAAAATTTGGTGGCTCTAGCTCTTATAGTTCCCGAGATCTCGATGCTTGTGCGGACGGACGGACGGACGGACGGACGGACAGACAGACATTTGATCGTTTACAGTATTTGCTTACTCTTCGAGTATCGCAAATAAAAATCTATCCGCGAAAACGACAAGTTCACATCCCTGTCAAACCGAATATGCAATTTTCAATGCGAAACGTGAATGTAAATGCGAATGCCAATCCGGCAGGCTGATTCTCAGCCGGCAGCTCAGCTCGAAATGCATAGAACCGAGGCGGTGGGTCCGACATCCGACATCCGACGTTCGACATCCCACAGGCCCCCAGTCTCGGTCCCCCATGGATGTGGATAAATGCACCTCGCTCTCTGTACGCCTGCATATTGATTGAATGCAACTGTCATACATGCCAATGCCATAAACAAGCTGGAGATGCAGCTGGAACTCAAACTGAAAGTTGAACTGGAGCTGCCGCTGCGAAGATGCGGGGGATGCAGTGCAAATTTGATGCAAAAATGCCAATGCCGTGTCGTGGAAACCAGGAAATATTTGCTTTTTCATACTCTTTGGAGAGCATCATGCCTAATTGTTCGGTGTTTGTAAGTAAGCAGTTATATTATTCTTTCCTGTAATTTTAGGGGTAATCAGAGCTTCCTTTAATCTATAAATTGTTAAAATTAATTGAATAATGTTTCTTTAATGCAAAACCAGATTTTGTAATGAACATTTAACTAACTTTCAAGTTTAATTAAAGATTATATAAGTTTCTACATTTTACAAGTTTCTTAATTACTTATTTCCTCTTATATTGACCTGTTATATGTTTATTTTTTTTAAATTTAAGTTTCTCTTTAAACAACTTGTACAAAATTTAAAAATGTACATTGACAGTTAACAAGAAAAGAAACTTGTGTTTTTGACTAAGCGGTGTTTTGTTAAATATGACAATAAATATGAAAAAAAACTTATATAAAAAACATTAAAATCAATTAACATATTTGCATTTTTAACACACGTTTGTAAAGGATCCTTAACAATTTAAATTCCCAATTCTAAACTTTGTCCTTTATGTTCACCTATTATTGCTTTATTCTCTGGCTTTGCTATGCTTGTTGTGCAGATGCATATATGTACTATATGTATATCTGGAGATAGGTTTGCCGATGTGAATGCATACATATGTCTGGATATTTGCTGGTACGATTGTGAAATATGGCATAGTCAAAATGCTTAGCGTTGCGTGGCGAGGTCGAACAAGAAGGCAAAACGCGAACGGTATTTTCAGCTGCCGATAAGACTCTGCCTCTGTGCTTTGTAGTGGTTACACAGAAAAACAAAATTACTATCATACTTAAAAATTAAAATTGTTGTACTTAGAAAAGCCAGCTGTGTAGTAAACGAAAAAAATTTAAAAGCGACAAATATTTCTTTAGATATTTTCTTTAGATAATGGTAAGCAACAATTTGTTTTTTGATCTACATTTTTAATATTATTGCTCTTTAATATATGAACAAATTCAGATTTCATAATTTTGGTTTCAATAAATGTTTAAATATTAAAATCATAACCTAAGCTTTGATACAAAATCTTCTCTAATTAAAAACAAAAGCTGCAAAAGGTGACAAAACTTTTAAATATAGGAAAATAATATAGTTTTAACTATTTTTCACAATGTATTGCTGCTACATATGTAGGTGTATGAATGTGTGTCAAACGATGTTCCTGCAGATGAACTATTCGGCGATAGAGGGTTAAAGGGGTTGAATGGGTATGGAATTGGGAGTGGGAGACAGCAAGTCGAAGCTCAAACGATTTTTGCAAATTATTTGCAAACAGTTGAACTTTTGACGTTGATTTTTGCATGGCAAACTGTTATTGTTGTTTGTCTGGTAATTGCTACGCCAGTGGCGAAGGGTTCAGGGGGTTCGAGGGGGTCAAAGGGGCTTATACATGGATTGAGGTTGCACTTGGCAATATGTCAGCAGCTTATCGCTTCATTACGCTGAGTTGACAAGGCGCCTGAGTCCTCCGACTTAATGAGAACGTTGCACAGAATGCATTGTCTATCTCAGTCTGCCCCCCCTTTCACCCACTCACTCTAACTTTTGCATACATGAATACATACCCCATCGTCATATTTTTGATTTCCTTGCAAAATTGAATGCGAAAGGCGACAGCAAATCCTTATGCTCTTTGTGCAACTTTTCCATAAAGCGCAGACAGGCTGAATGGATAAATCAGAGGGACCAAAGGGGGAAGAGGACCTTGTCTGAGTAGTTCGTCATATTAATTTTTGATAAAAGCGAGGAGCAACCAGAAGGAGACGGGAAATGTCTGCAATCCGATGTAAGTGCTGCGACAAACGGTGGCAAAGGATTTGACGGATTGACAGACGGAAAAGTGGGAAAACCTGAGGCAAGACCCAGGGGGTGATCTCCCAAAACATCAAATTTCAACCAAAATCATTCAGTAAATTCACCCAGGGGTATCACGTCAAAATATGTCTTTAAAATGATTTCCTTTAGGTTTGAAATGCAATTTTTTCAAGGCTACATGAGGTGTTACAGGTCTATTGACAAAATAAAATTGTTTTAA
Organism: Drosophila oshimai; assembly: GCA_018150695.1. Classification (NCBI taxonomy): domain Eukaryota; kingdom Metazoa; phylum Arthropoda; class Insecta; order Diptera; family Drosophilidae; genus Drosophila; species Drosophila oshimai. Next base: position 319,819 of record JAECWM010000304.1, on the reverse strand, counting down.
AATATATTTAAACAAATGAACTGAGTTAATTTCCAACAATATAATAAATTTCATAAAGCATCTCCCTTCAACGCCTTTCGCAATCAAATTAAAACTTTTTCTTACCACAAACCTGATACCTAAAAATAAAACCGACCAATTAATCAATTTAATAGCTTGCCTCACGCTTAATTCCACATCCGGACACGGGGTTTCCGTTCCTTCATCATCAACCAAATCATTATTGAAGCTAAAATCAAACTTTTCAGACGTTTCCCCTCGAACCCGTTCTATGACCAACTTTTTTCACCATTTCCTTTTCAATTAATTTTTATTAAAAACCTTTTCTTTTTAGTATTGTTGTTGCTGTCGGGGATTCTTTTCACCTATCCGGCGAAAAGGAAATCGATAGCAGACTTTGTTAACTGAACCGTGTAATAAAATTTTTTCCGTGTTACCAACAACAACAGCTAGCAGAAAAATGGTTGCGTACTCCGCGAAAAAAAAGTTACAGAAATCGGAATATTAATTTTTTTTTTTTTTAAACTTTATTTCAAAGTTTTTCTTTCTTGAACGCTTTGCCTTAATAAAGTTCATTAGGAGCCAGGCAGGCCGATGCTTTGTTTTAATTATGCACGAGACAGGAGACATTAGGGGGACAGGAGCTGGGGCGAGTTTTAAGTTTTTCGAAATTAAATTAATTACGCGGGCAAGCAATTAAGAGAACTGTCCGTCGCACTGTCCTCTGTCGCTGTTAAAAAAGAGAGAGCGAGCAAAGATGGCTAGATAACTTTATAACACGAAGATAATAGTGCTGGGAGCCGAAAGGACAAAGGGGACCTCGATCCGAGCACGGGTTAATGAGCTCTCCACTCTAAATTCATTAGGTGAAAAGCTGGCAGTGCAATGTCCAAGAAATTAAAATAAGTTAAGAGAAAATTATCAGAGAGATAGGGATGAGGCATTAAATATTAATCACCGAAGTAATATAACTATTATTAATTTTATTCTCATATATAATATTACAAAATAAAATAAAAAAGTAACCTCAACATTTTAAAATTTTAAAATGCTATCATTGCGTCCAAATTAATTTTTGACTTATTACAAATAAACAATTAACATAATTAATAAGCTTTAAATATGATTGGCTTAAATAAAAATAAGAAGTATCATAGAACTAGAGGGTTAAAATTAATCCCACAATCACGGGCACGATCCATTAAAGCCCTGTTATCTCCCCCCACTTGAGCAGCCCTCAAAAGCGCATTTTCCCCGGTGTTTGCTGATTTTTAATTCATCAGCAAGTTAAGAGAGGAGGGGCTCATGTGCTCACGGCTAAGGATTCCAGCAAACCGATACATCTTCGTCACAAAGGTGCCTCCATATCGAGGGGAGCTCTTAGGGGGCTCCAGGAGGGCTACATAGGGTAGCATTCGTGCCCTCGGCCTTTTGTGAATGGCCCACGGTAAATGAACAGCGCGAAGACAAAGCGTCAGGACCAAACAAAAGCAAACTACAGCGGCAGGATAAGAAGAGGGGAAATAAAGAAGTGGTGGAAGAAGGGGAGAATGAGGGAGCAAGAAGAGAGAAGGACTATAAGCTCGTCTGTCTGTGCAACAATTCGACGAAGGACATGTCAATTTTCATTACAAACAAAAACCTAAAAGGCTCTTTTGACTCCCCGCCCCCCTCTTTGGGCCGGGGAAAAAGTTCCTTGCCATGATTAAGGTGCCTTAAAAGGGATATACCTTCAAACACCTCCTACTCTCCACCCCTCCCCTCTTTGCACCCAGAAGAGGTCCATAAGTCATTCCCACAAATCGGAAAATCTCTCCGCCGGCGGCTGTTGTGGCATTAGTCCGTGGATGTGGATGTGAATGTGAATGCGAACTCAAATGTGACGTGGGTAGTGCTGGCTTCACGCCTCAATGCCTGCCCAGAAACGGACGACAGATGGCGCTGCCCGATGCCCGGTGCCCCAGGCGTATGCGTGATATTTGCATAGCCTTTATGGTCGCCAGATTGGTGATTAATTAGGGCTGTCGGTAGTAAATTAGCGAATGAACTGGATGGAAACTGAAGCTAGGAAATTGAGGAAGCATCTTTGGGAATACTTAAAAGCCTCTCCTAGTAAATTTAGAAGGTTTTTATTGCACTTAAGATAAGTTTTATTTGTTCTTGTCAAATAGTATTGTATTTATTTAGGAATTGGAGCGTATATATTATCTTAGACAAAAGTTTTGGTAATAATTAGGTATATTGTAATTTGTTCTAGTTATGTATGTATTATGCGTATGAGTAATATAATAATAGCTATAATAATATTTTCAAAGAACTGCAAAAGCTTCTTCATATTAGAGGTATTGATATAATCAATGTCTTACTAGGGGCAATGTTGTAATATAATTTTCATAAAAAAATTAAGTTACCTAATACAAATTATTTACTTTTATGTTCTAAACATTTTAATAGAGACATAATAATTTGAAAAGAAGTCACAACAAAAGGAATACGTTTTGGGAAAGTGAAACCCCAAACTAACTTGAATATGTGCTACCCCTGTGATTTTGTTAAGCCAAAAGTCATGTACTTCCTTCCAGGACGCACTGACTCGACAACCTGCACCGTAAAATTAGTCAGCAAAAAGGGGAAAAACCTAAATTTAAGCTCTTACCCAGTTCTAAAAACAAAAACCGAGCTGCTGACGTGGCCACGCCCACAGATCCACCTACGCCCCACTGTTTAACAAACTTCAAAACCGAACTTTTCCAGCTACTCAAAGTCAACAACTGCAGGGTCGACCCTCCAGACATACGAAGATATGGAGCTGCAGGGGGATGAGGGAACGAGGGTACTGGGAGCAGCCATGTCACATGGATTGTCAACAAAATGCAACAAATTGGCAAAAAACTTTTTTTCGTATGACCAGCTAAATTAAAACCCCAAGCAAATACGAGGACATCCCAGCACACAACAACCGAAAGCAGAGCAAAAAGTGACCAACTGCCGAAAGCAACGAATTCTCAGAGAGCCAAAAAAACAACACACACAAAAAGGATAACAAATATGCAAGCGGTTCGGATTTTATGCAATGTAATAGAAAATAAACAAAAAAAACAGAGAGAACAAAAATAATTTCGGGGAAAAAAGCCCTTGCTTCAACCTGGCAAACAAATTTTATTCAATTTTTTTGTTTATCTAATGGCAAGGTAAAAATGCAAACAAGTCCTGGACCACAGTAAAGCTCTTGGTAGAGTAAAATATTATATTTGCTTGATTGGAAAATAGTAGGACATTTACGATAAAAATTACCTTAATTATTTAAAAACTTAAATTCGATTGCTCAAGATTTAGAAGAGACTGCTTAGTTTAAAGGTCGCTATCGAAAAAAAATTAACAGTTTCCAGAATAAGACTGTTTTAAGATTACGTTTTAAATATACAGTATACATAAATTAAAAAAAAAAATACAACTGTAAAATCGAAATATCGCCGAAAAATGGTGTTTGAATTAATTTTTAAAGATCTTTTTAACCTTAGCATCGTATCTTTTCATTTTAAGTTCCTATCATCTTGTGCGATTTAAAAATGTTTTAGTTTTCTTTAGTAAATTAAACCTGTGTTACTTTGCGTAGTTGCTTTGTCGAAAAAGGTTTTAAAAATGCTCTATTTGTCGCATCTATTGAATTCGTTTCAGTTTTCCACTACAGCTATTTGTTTGGGAACGAGGGCGCAGATTTATTTGTTTATTGATTGTGGGCAGGTATCGTTTTTGGAGGGGAGGACCTTTGGGCGCTGGTCGATGGGTGGTCGGTCGACAGGTAAAATAGTGCAGCATAAGGATAACCAAACTGTCGTTGACGGGGCAAAAAACAAAACTGCTCTACTGACGGTACTTAAAGAGCGGCATGGAAATTGTTTATATGATGGATATGTGTGCTGGTTGTGCTCACACTCGTACATATTTCCATTTAGAGCGCACGATTGCCCAGCAACACAAAACTGGGTTGTTATAAATTCTGGCAAAAATAAAAACTCAACTAAATGCCAAACACATGCTGCACAACTGAAATGCGTTTGCAAAAGAATACAAAACTCTTAACAAACTGCTTAATTTATACAAGTTATTAAAAATAACTTGATTTAGGCTAAGCAATACGTCTAATTAAGAAACTTGTTCGTTTTAATTAAACCTGTTAAATAAAATGAAATTTTGATTATGTTTCTTACCAAATAGAGAATGTCTACAAATTCACACATTTTCTTTGCTTCACTCAACCACATAAAATAAAAGCAAGCAAAAAAATTAAATAACTAAATAATTGCCATCCTTTTCAGTTAGGAATGGCAATGTTGAAAACTATTTGTTGAAATTTCCTTAAAATAAAGAGACAGAGGCTTCTTAGAGTGAGAGTGCTTCAAGCAAGAATTTTGAAGAATTTCAACGTTTTGCAAAGACATTTTCTAAGCATTACAATTATTCCATGAAACATTCAAGTGCAAAAAAATAAGCATTTCATCTTATCTTATTGCTTAAATTGTTTAAACTATATTATTTGCTTTCAATAAATTGACAAAATAAATATGCATTATTTTTTTAAAACGCTGAAAAAGACTGTTGTAATTCGAGGTGGTTATAGTATTTATGTAAAGATAATTTCATAAACTTTAAGAATTTATTTTATACATAACCTAATTATCCCTTTACCTCCATCTAAATAATTTTATATTTATATAATAACAGTAAACTGTCCAATTATGAATAGGTTTTAATATTTAGTAAAAAATAAGCAAGAAAATTTGGGTTTTTTTAATTAAAACTAAATTTAAATACTATTTTTTAACTAAATGAAGTGTAGCTATTCGAAAGTCAAAGTCTGCTTAAAAAATTGGTCCGCAATATTGTAATTAAACTCCTGGCCGGATAAGCCTCAACCAAAACAGAACTTGCCCAATTTCCCTTTATCCCTTTTTTGGCATAGAATATATATTGTATAGTATATGCATTTTCATTTCCATCGGAATGGCTGCAAACTGCTGACCAAATCAATTTCGCAATGCAAAATGAAAACGTTACAAGGGATTTTCGGGGATCGATGCGGACGGACTGCGGAAATTTGTTGCCGCTGCTTAGATGCCCGTAAAATTGCATGCGGAAAAGCAGCACAAACATTATGTACGAGGATTGCGAGCGGAAAAATAACGACTACGGGTATTTCGAAAGGTGGAGCGTTGTTGTGTTGCAAATTGTGCCAGCGTTTGAGCGCATATTAGAAGCCATTGAAATGGACGTGGGTGGGGTGTCGACGGGCGCAGGAGGGGTGGTTCCAGTGTACGTGCCAGAAAGTGGGAGATTTCAGTAGGAGCAGCAGATGCAGCTCCAACCAGGGATCAACAGGTTGGGATTCCGAGTGGAAGAACCCAGCTAGCTGGCTTATATTGGTGCATGCAACTGTGTAAGATAAGTAAGGTGGTAATTTCAATTGAAAGCAATTTATACAATCCTTTATTGCATACTTTGTGGGGTATTCAGAACTTTTGTAAGCTTATTCATGAAGTTCAACCATCAAGTAAACATCAAAAATAACTTCAAAGGTTTTTACAATCAGTTTAAACTAAAATACTTTACAAACACATACAAAATAAATAAGGCTTTTCATTTTCTATTTTAATTAACTAATGGCTGCATTGATAGTAATCACATATGTACAATGAAAATTAAAACAATTCAATATACACTTGTTTCATACATTTTCACCGCTCAACAGCTTGTGTTTAATTTTTGCTTTATATTATTTTCTGACAAACATGGTTTTGATATCGTACCAAAAACTTAAAAAAGTCTATAAAAAATGTAAAAAAATTAATTAAATGCAAACTTTAAAAGTCAAAGGGAAAATATTTCAGCCAAACAGGGCGTACCTATAAATTAATTCTATCGACTGAAACAAATAACTGAAATGGCATATTTAATTATAGAACTTTGCAATTAACTCTTTACGTAAATTAAACCCATTAAATTAAGCCCTTCCAGTGGCCCAGTCGATTATGACTTTTGCAATACTGACAATATTTAAGCCTGCAAGAAACTTCTTAGCCTGAGTAACGAGTTAAATGCGCATTTTATACTTAATTCACAAATGTTTCAATTTGAAAGCCACTCAAAGGAGCTGTCGTTAAGTTACGGGCATTGTCTATTGTCCTTGTTAAATCATCACAATCGCAATTATAATTAAGGGCACAAAATGGCAAAACAATAGTGGCAACAAAAACCCTTTGGCAGCACATTCCCATCGATAATACTCACCCCCATGCATGCGCACGGCAAAATAATAATAATATCACATAATAAACCATTAACTCGGAAAATACGGTGAAGGGGGGTGCGGGGCTGAATGCATGTGTAAACAAATTGCAATTGTTTTATCAAGCATGCTTTTGTCGTTTTCCATGACAACAGAAAGGGAAAACAAAGTATCACGGGTGAATCGAGAACAACTGAATGCTCTATAAAAAATTGAATCTTATTTAGGATAAGTTTGTAATCTCCTATAAATTTACTCTTCGATTTTAGAACATATTGAATTTAAATAAAGTGTTACTTAAAAATAATATTATTACTTATTAGCTTCTTCTAAAAATATTTCTTTTATTTTACCTTATTTGTGTATGTTTAACTGTTAAAATCTTGAATAAAAGATATAGCTTTAATTTGTCAAATTACCTTTTCTATTATCCACGTATTATCTTTACCGAATCATAGTGGTTTAAATTTATAGTCATTCTGTACACAATATTTTCCCTTAAAACTTAAATTCTTTCGAAATAACTAACAAGTGGCATCGGATTATATTGGCGAACCCTTCAACAATATCGTAATAGGCCACTTTCATAAGCGCATTAAACAATAAGAAGTGGCAAATGGGAAATTGTGTAAAATTGTTACAGCAAGCGCAGCATATTATGGAGAGCATTGATTTTGCCATAGATATTTACGGTGCACATATGTATATGTTATATATATATAGTTGAGTTGAGGTATTTTGCAACCCATATAAATACACATGAAGATGTATGTGGGACTTTGCTGATGCGACTGTTGAATGCATTAGCAATTTCAATGGAGGTCCTGGGGAGAAATGCTAGCTGGGGTGCAACAGTTAAAAGTGTTGACAATCCATGCGTGTGCTCTGGAAACCATCCAGCTAAAACCCAACCCACCCACCACCAGCCCTTTCTTGCCTCCTGGCAGCTTGAAATGATAAATATGCAATCGAGGCAAAGGTGAACAATTTTTATATGCATTTCTCCAGCTCTCTCTGTACCCATGGCCCCGACTGTCAGGCATTTTTCTCAGAAATTTTATGCAAAAACAATTTATTACGGGGCCCTGAAACCCCAGGTCTAAGCCAGGGCAAAAAAGTATTGTTTCCTATGGCTGCAGCTTCTGTTCCTGCCGCAGCTGCACTTATCGCCTTATACGATGCCATTTTGTGGCCCACAAAGAAAGGAAACGGAATAGATTTACATTGAAAAAAAAAACTAACACACAAAAGTGTTGTAAATTACAACTTTTAATTTATTTAAAGGCGTATTTGATTATTAAAATAATATTCTTTTAAAGAACTAAATAAGGAGTTAATCTATAATTCTTAAGTTATTAAAATAAAATAATAGCGTATGTCATATTTCTGAAATTAAATTTAATTAAAACAATGATTATTTTTAAAATTTTATAAACGTATACAATTTTTTTGCATTTTCAGGTAAAGATAAAAATTTCTTTTTACTTTTAAGATGCTAAAATAAAATGGTTTTGAATGCTGTTCTTATTTTCTAAGATCGAATATCAAAAAGTATCTTAGGAAACGATAGTTGCTCTCAACTGAAACAAGTTGTAAGTGACAAGGTAATTACTAATTAGGTTACCCTAGAATATCTAATAATTATTTGATCCAACTGATGTAATATGGAAAATTTTTCCTTTAAATATGAAATTAAAAAAAATTATACTTTAAGATTTTTGTTCTCTGTGCTGAGATAGAGAGAGAAGAGATGCGATTGCATTTGGATATGCTTAAATTATTACATTTCGCCTTTTGCTGTATGCCTTTATCGTCGAAGATTGATTGCATTTGCCAAGTGTTCGCAAGGATACAACCTATGGGAAGCAATTTCACTTGGCTCACATGACAACAGGCGCAATGTTCAGCCGCAATGTTTCTCAATCCCTTTGATTGAAGACCTTCGGAAGAGTTAGTATATGATAACCACCTAACTAAATAAAAGGATATCAGAAGGAGTTGGATACATAATGTTTACAATTCCAATTATGCAATTAATGTAATGGAAATGCAAATCTTAATGCACAGATAAGCAATTATAATAGCAAATTATTTCTCTCTCTAAATAAGATAAATGAAAATGTAAATGCATGGAACTGCATTTCAATAATAAGAACGCTTGAAAAAACATATTTAATTGAAAATGTTCTTTGTGCTATTAAATGTATAATTATTTTATACAAAAAATTACTTAATTTAATAATAAAAATAATTTGGTTGATTATTCGTAGGTAAGAATTTTTACTTACGAGAGTTTAAAGAAACAAAATTAAGGTGCATTTCAACAGTCAAACATTTTGGTAAGTTTCTCGCGACATTTTACTTAGTGTTCACCTAACTATCGATAATTTTTTTAAATGATTTTAAATTCATATTTTAAAAAGGTAACTTGGGTGTTGTGCCTGTTGCACTCCGCTGAAGCTGGTACATTTAAATCCCCTTGTTCAAGCCACTTGATCTAAGAATGTTTTGCAGCAAAATCCGCTAAAAGCCTCATCTTGCAAAGTCTTAAGCTTTCTTGAGCTCTTGCCGAGCACGTTCAATAAAACGGTTAAACAAGGAAAAACAAAACTTTCATACGAGCCAACCATTTTTGAGCGGGTGTCCTGGAGGAAAAGAAGACTTTGTGCCGAGAAAACTTGACGGCTTTGCAGGACATTAAGAGAAGAAGCTGCATTCTGGACAAAGCTGTGTGTGCGTGTGTGTGGTGTGTGGTGTGTACACTTGGCATTAACATAATTCATATTTTGTATGTATTTGCATAATAATAAAGCTGCTGATGTGCCAGAATCAGGATCAGAATCCGCACAGAAGCGTCTTTTCTCCTCTGGCCTTTTGGCTGCCACGTCCAGCGAGTCCCCAGCCCCATATATCCCACCCACTGCATCATCTCCTCCACGCTGCTGTTGACAAATGGAACACAATCGGCCACACCCATCCCACAGTCCCCTATTTTCTCTACAAGACAGTGTTGGCAGCGGTTTCAAGCGTAAACATTTGTGTCACAAACCTACACAATTGTTTAAAAAATTAAAACCATATTAAAATTTTTTAAACAAAACCAATACATTATGGATGAGTATAGATCAAGAGAAACTATGTTTTCTTATTAACGTTATTCTTTTTATAATTTTTAACGCAAGTTTTGTCAATAAATTCCCAATCAACTTTCTTTTAAATTTAAATTTTTAACGATTCAATTTTAGTTTATTATGAAGTGCTAAGCAAGAAATTGCGTCTTCCATCCTTAACACGCAATTTGTAAAGTATTTGCACATAATTTTCGTAGTTTTCGCAGAAATCAAGCTTAAGATATATGTTATACTTAAAAAAAACACATGATTCGTTGTGAGCGGAATCTTTTCAAAACTCTGCAACTCTGTTCTTTGGAATTTAATTGAACGGGGGCTGTCCAAAGTTTTTAACAAACTTTGGAGACAGAAAAGTCTGCCAAACAAGGCTTTCAGATTGCAAATAATTCTTTAAGCCAGAGGAAATTCAAATCTTTAGCAAATTTCGTTCTTAATAGTCTGATGACAGACAAAAACAGAGAGGACTCTTCATTTTTAAATGGACACTTTACAGTATTTTATCAGGAAAAACAAGTGCGATAAAAAAAAAAAAGTAGAAGTAAGATAAAAAACCAACTGACTTCCGGATCTGGTTCTTATATGTTTTCTGCAAGAGGAAAAAAATATGAATTGCCATACCTAAAAGCAGCAGAGATTTGTGCAAGAAAAGAAACAGAGACACATGAGCTTTTTACCAAGAAGTGGGTGGGGGCTAGGGATTTGGGTGGTGCAAGGTCGGGGGCAGTGGCAGTCCGCCCGCATAAATGCATGAATACTTATGGATAGTTCCCAGTGCATCACAAACTACTGCTGTTGGACTCCCTGTTCCTGGTGGGCGGTCGCAGGCGGAATTGTCATGTTCCTCGCTTGTATTGCACTGACATCTGGGGGACATAATTCGTTGACACACACACACAATGCCAAGAACAACATTTATTTGTGCGCTTGTGTCTTTATATACGTATAAATTCTGAGCGGACTTTGCTGGTTTGGTTTCCTTTTTTCCGGTTTGCTTACGTCGAAAATGCACTAAATGCGTTTAATACGAAAAGCTTTACAGAGAAACTGCAAAGAGCTGAATATGCAAACATACGTTCGAAGTATTTATCGGTTTTTATCAGCAGAGTAAAAGGTTATATTCGGGGGTGCCACAGAAACCGTTCCGCCCAAAGAGGGTTGGAATTTACATAGAGAAGGGGTTGGACATTCGGTTGGAATTTGGGCGGAACGGTTTCTGTGGCACCCCATTTAACTTTTAACAGGAAAAATGAAGAGCTTCTCAGCCAAAACATTTTTATTATTTTAGTTACCATCAACGAGGTAAAACGTTATTTCTTGTTTTCACCTGGGCTTGTTTTGGTTAAGAACTTACTTTAAACTCTAAGAAAACAATCGACCATAGAGCATTATAAACCACTATTGAAAAATGTTAAAAGAAAATAAAGTAGGGAAGTAAAAAACATAATATAAAATGTTTATTTGAGTGTAAAAATGTTTGTATTTGAAGGTTTTAAAGGATTTCAAATTGTTTTAAGATGCTTTAAAAATAAAAATGATTTATCTTGAAGTCAAATCAATATTATTAAAGGTTACATGATTTTCTATTCAATGTATTACCATGACTACCTGTTAAATGAAGTGTTTAACTTTTTCTCTTAACCAAATTTATGCAAAGGAAAAGCAAACAATCACGTGCACACCACCAACCCAACCTCAATAATTTATTTATTTTCCCACAGGTGTCCAGCCCCCTTCGATTTCCCTGTACACAGTTTGCACGTATCCTGGAGAGCTGTTTCCCATGCTCGACGAAGCGTTAAAATGCCACCATTAAAAATCAATGTTTAAGGATTTATGGGCTTGACAAAGTGTTAATTACCAGGTAAGAGCAAGGTTAAGGCGAAGGGCGGAGGAGAGGCTGAGCCCAAAAGTAAGAGTCCACGCATACAGACATAATAACGAATAAGCCGAAGAGATACCAACTTGACCTACAGAGATTAACCCTCTTGTCTACTTGATTCTATCTTTTTCCCTGTTTTTCCTATCTGCTTGCAGATAGATGGGAAAATAAATTAAAACATATTTGTATTATTTTAACAAAAAGCTATTAACGCTCATAAATAATTAAGTAATTGATAGTTGTTACACAAAGGGCGAATTTAAATGGGTCAGCCCAAATAAAAACTACTGAATGTTAATGCATAATTAAAAGCTTTGATTGCTGTGAGAGTAAGGTAAGCAAAGTGACAGGGGGTAGAAAGTCAATTATAACATACAAATTTAAGGCTTGATTGAAAAAAAATTAACTAAAATTTCTAAATCAATATGATAAATTAAACTGTGTTCGATCAATGAAAAATAAAATGACTGATTTTGTTCAGATTAGGTTTGTTTTTTAGTGTTTAAAAAAAATGGGCACGTGCGAATACGATATGATAACATTAATGAAATTATCAAATTATAAGTCAGTCAAGTTTGATTACAAATTAATTCCTTGATAGACAGCTGAATATTCCAGAGTTAAACGTTAAGATTATTCCGTCTTATTAAACTCTCTAAATATATCACCACCAACTTTGAGCAACCGCCTTAAGGTCGAAATAAAAACCTAAATAACAACAATTCCGGTTGTTATCCCCCTTCTTACCGTGAATCCCGAATTAAAATAGAATTCGCGGCCCAGTTACAAAAAAAAAAAAGAGAGCCCGCGAAAAACTTTACTTTTAATCAGACCAAAACAAAACGAGCGAAAATAAAAGCAAACAAAATAGCAGGGAAAGAGGCGTCAGGATGCCAAGACACCAAAGAACAAAATACTGACGATTCAGAAAGGAGAAGCCGAAAAGTAACAGAAAATGGGAAAAGACGAGCTCTCATAATTCCACGGCCAAAAGGAAAATTCAACGACAGCGGCAAGGGGTGAAATAGGAAAATCAACAACCGAAAACGTAAAAAAGATGCCAGGCAGCAGTTTTCCGTTACTTTTACTGTCGGCTTTTTTGTTTGTTTCTATTTTCATATATTTTTTTCCCCTATTTTCATATTTTTCTTTTTTTTTTGTAGTTCACCCACATAAGCTGCGAGGGACACGTGAGGTTTCTCAGCGACGAAAATACGAAATATGTGTGCTGGAACATATAGTATAAATATACATATGTAGTCTGTGTGCGTGTGAAGGACGCACGAAACGCCTTAAATATGCTTCAACTACTAAAGAAGCCATAAAGCAACAGCCAACAGCCATCAGCCAACAGCCAACAGCCAAACAGGCCACCGCAGGAATAAGCCTTCGGAGCTCCTCCGCCGCCACTTCATCGCTCACTTTTTTTGGACCCGGAATGGGAACACTTTATCCTGAACATAGCCCAAACCGGGTTCGATCTCAACCCTGTTGCACGTCCTTGTTGGAGTTGCAGGGGAAAAGCCGGTTGGGCAACAAGGATGTTAAAAAGTCGGTTGCAAAGGGTAATTTCTTACAGGGGCTGATTTTAAGGGGCGCTTCCTGGTTCTCCTTCATGTTAAGTAAAATGTTAAGAAAACCTTTAGCAAATTTACCACCAAAAATCTTCGTTACCATTTCCTACTACCCATTTAGCATTAAAATTTTTAAAAGTTAAAATATTTACCTTGCCATTTACAAATGTACCAAATTATTTGACTAATTTAAATTTATTTTATCTACTTGATTAAATTTCTTTAAGATAAATATTTTTCAAAACTAAAATATCCTATAAGTTGTACAAAATATAAATACTTTTTGAGTGTGAATCTAAAAACACTCTGATAATTTTTAAGATATTTTTAATACAAGCCATGATAAATTAGCCACATGTTATGTTTGTGTTGAATATTTAAAAATACTTTACATGCAACACAACCCCTTTTATCCTTCCAAATGTTTAATTCTGAAACCCATTACGAACACTTACTCCAATATTGATTTATTTACTAACGTAGTTTCCAATCTTTAAACTTATTTTATGAATGATTTTATATCAACATCTTATCAGAAGTTGTAAAACCCTCTAATCAGGCTTTTGATAAGATTAAAAAAATGTATTTAGTAAAACAAAATAAGTTTACTTATATACCTTTTAGTATGCCTTTGTCTGCCAACCACTGCGAACTTTAAATTTGCCGGCATTATGAATTCAAAAAGTAAAAGCACTTTATTGTATTACAATTCAGATGACGAAAACTGTTCTTCAAAGGTAAGGAATATGTTTAAAATCATATCTGTAACAATTTAAATTGTGTTTTATTTCTAGAACAAATATTCCGATAATCAAATGGTTGAACTTAAAAATAAATTGCGAAAGGCGGAAATGGATTTGTTGATTGCCGACGAAAAGATAGCAACGTTTGACGAAAAACTTAAGGACAAGAATGACATAATTGAAGCTCTGAAAATATCCAACAACCTCTACAAATCGAAATACACGGAACTGGTTGATGATTCAGAGAAGCACAATCAAAAAACTGGAAGGAGAGTTGTCCGAAATTAGGCAGAAAAAGTTAGACAATGACCAGAAGAATGAGAAAATAATGAAACAATTTAATGAATCCATTGCTCTCTTACAAGAAAACGAAAAGGAAATTAAAAATCGTGTCACCGCTTTCAAGACTCAAATGAAGGAACAAGAAAATAAAAATAAGAAGCTTATTACTTCTCTCAATTATCAGATAAAAGAAAAAGATGATCATGTTACCCTTTTAGAGATGGGACAGAGTTTGGACTCATTTAAAATTAAGGAGAAAGATGTTTTATTAAATGACCAGGAAGAAACTATATTATTACTGCAATCGGAATACAGGGAGAAGTTTGATACTCAAACAAAAACAATTAGAAATCTGGAGGAGGAAATGTTGAAAATAAAGCAGGAAAAGTTAGATCGTGGGCAGAAGGACGAAAAATTAATAAAACAACTTAATGAGTCTATCGCTCTTTTGAAAGAAAACGAAAAGGTTAATACACTGCGTATTGATGGTTTCGAGATGGAAACAAAGGTAAAAGAAAACGAATATAAAACGAGTATAGATTTTATCGAAGATCAGATAGAGATCATGAAGAAAGAAAATGCACTGCGTATCGATGGTTTCAAAATGGAAATAAAGGTAAAAGAAAACGAATATAAGAAGAGTATAACTTTTATCGAAGATCAGATACAGATCATGAACAATGAGAGACATGAACAGGAGAAAACAATATTAAAATTACAAAGAAAAATACATTATTTTACAGAAAACGTAAAGGCAAATAAGGTTATAATAGGCACATGTATCGAAATCTCTAAAGAAATTAGAGAATTTTTTGGGGAAGGGTCTATAGCAAAAAGTCTTGTAACATTGAAAGGTCTACTGTCTGCTGTCGATCTTAACATTTTAGATTATGTGGGTTGGATTGAGTGACCACGCGACTATACTCAGTTCATATCAAGAAAACCAGGAAAAAACCGACAAACTTATACCATAACTTTCTTTACTACTTTTTAGTTACTCATTAATTATACTAATTACAAAATACATCAAAAACTTAAAATATAATTATATGGCTAGGGATCTTCATACCCAAAAAAGTGAAACGATTTTATTTAAATTTTATATTTGGAAAAGAATTTAATCACATCAAAAGACCGAAATGTCCTTTTTTTTTTGGTTGTGCCTAAAAGTTCTATAAAAAATTTATAAAATTCGGTAATGTCCAGAGTTTATCAGTTCTTTTTTTATGGTTAGTGTTAGGGTTTATGTCTACACTTAACAAAAAGGACCTTTTTTCAAGGAGTTAGCAGAGCTGTCATCTGCAAAACTGTCGCAAGATGGCGCCACAACCATGTGTGGGTTTTAAGGATGTTTTGTGGACTTTCATTCGAATGTTGGAGGACCGTAAAAAATGTTTACCTTAAGAGCAGGGAATTTTTAGCAGATTGAATTATTCCTTGTCTTAGTTAATGTATTAGTCAAATTACCCTTGGTCATTTTTTTATGGATAATATTCTTTCCACTATGAAGTAAATTCATATTCATTTAAGTATGCTGTTCAAAATATAAAGTCGTCCTCTGTACATGCATCAGACACTCGCCTTTAAAATCTAAGTATAGCAGCGTACTATGAGACACCTGAATACAGAACATAACAAAATTCTGAAGCAAAAAAACGTAATAATTGAGAATAATAAAGAAAAATGCAACCTTAAATTTAAGAGTTTATATTGTTAATCTCAGACTTAAAAGAACATAAGCAACTTACTAGTTATTAAATGACATCACATATTTTCAAATTAATCGCAAATTAAATCCTGGAGTTACCCATTTATAGAATTCGCTTAGGTTCGCCTCTTTGATAATCGCCATGTTGGCCAGTTGTAGGATGCGATTAAAATCGATCTTGACGTGGGCACGCCAAAACTTACAGCGTCCCCAGATGACGGCCGGGAAATTGGGACTCATGATTCCGTGAAAGATGCGGGCAATGTTCCGTCCACTGAACGTGTTGTCCGGATACATGTTGATTAGGGCGTGAACATCGTCCGTGATGTGCTCGTCGGGCACATTGCTCGGCTGGGAAACAGAGGGAAGATTCAAATTTAAGTAGAGCACCGCAAAATGCTTGAGGTTCCAAAACACATACCTCTATTTCAAGCTCCAGATCCTGGGGATAGTCATTGGCAAAGTAGTTACGCACGATAGCTTTCAGCTGCTCGCCGCGATCCTTGGGGAAGTCCGCGTTGGAACACTGGGAACTAGAGCTGTAGGCTACCGCTGCCAATCCGTGGGCCACATACTGCAGCTGGATGAGCTGCGTGCGCTCCTGTTTCACGGATCGCGTGTACAATGTGTCCAGGGCGTTGTCTATCTCCGTTTCTGTAAAATCGCCCGGCACCTTGATACGGAATCCCAAATCATAGAAGCTCACCGTTATGGGCGATCGCTTGGGAAAGCCATTTACTATGAAGGAAAAAATAGTTTAGTATTTATAAAGGCTTGAATGGAGTACCGAAATACCTTTCACCCACTCCAGGTCCTTCAGTTGGTACTTGACCACGCCGCTGTTCCAGCCAATTCCTGCGGCAATGTCCGTCACCGAGAACTCGATGATGTTCGAATCCTCCTTGAAGGTCTTGTCCCTTATTTGCAGGGCAATGGCCATTGCCAAGGGTGGACATTCTTTTGCAGCGTGTCTGTGAATAAATAGTTTACATTATAACTGTCCTGACCCTGCACTTCCCCACAAAGTGTTTGTAAAATTTTAGATTACCTCAACGATTTTAGGAACTTACTTCAGATACTTGGGACCCCCGTAGGAAATCACCTTGGCCATCACGTAAGCTGAGCTGAGAACACTGATGCACCAGCGGGGATCCAGCTCCATGTAGCAAAGAAGCGTGGATATGTTCTCCGCTGGGATGTCCAGCATCTCAACGGTCTTTTCAACAGAGAAGCCGATCTCGTGCCCCGGACAAACGTGCACCCTTGGACCATCGCCTTCCATGGCCATTGGAGGAGCAGCTCCCTTAGACGCCTCCTTGTCGCAGCTGCACGGCACGAAAATCTTCTGCAGCAGCTTGCGAATCACATGCCTATCGATCGAGTTGGAGTATACGTGCCGACGCAACTCACTCTGATCGCCACCCTTCGCGTCCAAGAAGAGATGGCAGTGGGATGGCAATCCGTCGCGACCCGCTCGACCGATCTCCTGCACATAGCTCTCGAAGTTCCGCGGCATGTTGTAGTGGATCACGGCTCGAATGTCCGGCTTGTTGATGCCCATGCCAAAGGCTATGGTGGCCACCACAATGCGCAGATCATTGCCCATAAAGGCCTTCTGGACGGTGCGGCGCCTGGAAGCGGGCATTCCGGCGTGGTAGGGCTCCGCCTGCCAGTTCACCCGCTTGCGCTTCTTGCCCTGGTCCTGGGCTGGCTGCCTTCGGTCCTGCACGCACGTCCGTATAAATCCGGCGATTCGCTCACACTCATCCCGCCGAGTGCAGTAGATGATGATGGATTGGCAGGGCTCGAAGCTGAAATGATGGAATTGAGGTATCAAGTATATCTAATTTAAAATAAATTGACTTATTTATTTACTCTTTGAGAAACGTGTTAGTTTTTTATATGGAACTACAAAATTATTTAGATTAATTTGCCTACCGTTCGCTGTTAAGTAGTTGGAGCAGCGCCGCATCCCGGTTGTGATCCTTGGAGACGGAAAGCACCAGGTTGTCTGGCAGCGGGGTGTCACTGATGACGCCCCGCTCTCCGTCCGCAATGCCCAGGTGGTTGATGATGCTAACCCGAGTGGGCAGCGTGGCGGTAGCCGTCAGTCCGAGCACCGTGTGGACCCCGAGATTTTTCCGCAGCACCTTGCAGATCATCAGGTAACTGGGTCGGAAGTTGTGACTCCACTGAGAAACGCAATGCGCCTCGTCAATGCAAGCGAACGCGATGGGTGGCAGCTGGCGCAGAATGGCCCCGAATCCCGTGGCGCGCTCCCCGGAAACCACAGCCTCCGGAGAGACAAGAAGAATGTCAATCTCCCCATTGGCAATCATCTGCTGAATCTTCATTCGCTGCGGCGCAGTCTGGTTGGTGTGCAGGCAGTGGGCCCGTAGGAAGTGTGGCACCCCGGTCACCTGGTCCTCCATCAACGACACCAGGGGCGATATGACCAGCGTAATGGCACCCATTTTGCGGCTGTAGAGGTAGGCGGGCAGCTGGTAGCACAGGGACTTGCCACTGCCTGTGCTGAGGGTAACCAGCGAGGAGAGGCCGGAGAGGGTGCGCATGATGGCTCGATCCTGACCTGGGGATCATAAATGATGGGTAAAAATATAGTTAAAATAAAGAGTACGCGTGAAAATGCTCTTACCCTTTCTAAAATTACTGTGGCCGAACATGTGCAATGCTTCTAGCACCTCGGGAGATGTGTCCTGGACACTTCCGTCCGGCAGAAGGTCGTACAGCGGCTTAACACCACCATGCTGGCCGCGATTCGAGGTGGTGGCGTTGGAGTCCAGTCCAGCCTGCTTGAGAAACTCCTCGGGAATCTTGTGACCAGCGTATGATTTAATAGGCGAGGCTGGCTTGTCTTGGGAAGCCTTCTGACTTAACGAGGCTTCCACGGCAGCATCCAGGGCCTCAAAGTCGATGTCCGAATCATCACCGGACCAATCTGGCTCGCGTTGCGGCTGTCTCTCCTCATCTTCGCTGCTTTCTTGTTCCTCATCCCCGGATTCATCGGATTCCTCACCCTGCAGAATGGCCGCATTGGCCGCCTGGGGGAGTCTGGCGATGTTGCGACTGTGGGCCACCAATGCTCCCTGGCTAGCCATCTCCTGGGCCTCAGCTAGTGTTGGGAATGGCGAGGGATCTTCCTCCAGCTGAGCGGATAAGGGCAACAAGCTGTCCCCTTTGACCTTGCACTGCTGCGCGAAATGTCCAACTCCGCCGCACTGAAAACAGGTGAGTACTCCACCATCGCAGCCACCCATGTCCATTTCCGGGCCACTTAAGGCAGCAATTCGCTTCTTGTGCCGCCACTGCGTCTTCTTGTACTTGCTAAAGTTCACACCCTTTTTGCCGCGCACAAACTTCTTCTTTTGGATGTTGATGGTTACAAAATTCTCGTTTAGTTTTCCAGAGGCTATTCGCTCCTCCAGTTTCTTTCGGGCTGCAGCTCTCTTTTCATCCACTTGGATGTTGGACCCATCAGCTAATCCGTTTATGGGTCCTACCGCAAAGGTGCTTATATAGCGCTGAGCGGTGGCATCTGCTTTTTCGAGCTCCTGAGGATTGATGCGAGGGACGGAGGTGATGTCGCCTGCCTCCAACGCGAGCACATATTTCAGATCTTCGGGGTTCAGTGGCTGACTCTGTTCCTCTTCTTCTGGATCAGGAGGTTGTTCTGCAGCATTTACTTTCTTAGTCTTCTTTGGCTTATTGTCCGGCTTGGGCTTCTTCTCTGCTTTGGTTTTGGGTTTCTTTTCAGTTTTCGGTTTAGGCTCCAGGTTCCACCTTAGGTTTGGCGGTCTTTCTTTTCCCGGCTGCTTGTTTACGCTTGGCCTTTTCTTTCTTTACCTTTTCGGGTTCATAAGTGGCATCGTCCTCCTCATCGGCAGAGAAATCCTTCCCATATTCCTCCTCCGGATCTTCGGGGGGTAGTGTTTCTGATTCCGTTTCAGGTTTGTTGGATATTTCGGAGGGAGCATCTATTTCGGTTGCGACTGCTGTTGATGTTGGCATAATCCTGCGTCGCTTGGCCAGTTGTCTGTACTCCTGGGGCTCTGGCTCTTCATCACTTTCTGCCACCACAGAGTCGGAATCGGAATCGGTGTCCTGCTCTACAGGAGAATGATTTTGTCTGGGTACTGATGGCTTTGTGCTGGGTGCAGAAGGTGTTTGACTAAGAGGAGCAAGTTTCTGGTCTAAGATAGGACTGGTTGCAGTTTGCAGTACCTGTGTGCTCGACACCTGTTCAATTTTAACCGGCAGTTCCTCCTTAATAATGGGCTTAAGTTTACTCAAATCAAGATTAGCCAGCCCAAAGTTGGTTTTCTTTGCGGGACCACTGTTATTATTGGCTTCCGCAGCTGGTGTCTCCACCTCAAGAGTGTTTTCTTTGGTATTTCGTTGCAGCCAGCCGTCGTCCACTTGCGTTTTGATGGCTTCCTTGTTGTGTTCGCCGGCCAGCAGCGGATTGGTGGCCAAGGCCAGCTCCTTTTCCTTGTACTCCTGAGCCTTGCGTATTAAAATTGTCTCGAAATCGGGCAGTTCATCCGCCAGATCATTGCCTTTCAAGTGAAGAGAACTGGTGGAGCTGGAGGCGCTGACGGAACTGTGTGACAACGGCTTGCGGGGATTGCGCTTGGCAAATCCCCGCGTGGATTGAAATAATTTGGCGCTTAGGCTTGGCTTAAGACTGACGGCAGCTTTTAACTGCTTTCCCTGCATCGGCGCGGAAATAGAAGCCTCTAGAGGTTTCGGTGGAGGTGCTACTTTGTTGCTGACATCGGTGCCCCAGGCATTACGGTTGATTGACAACTCCTCCACAGCCTCGAACTTTCGGATCACATGGTTTTCATCGCGATTAACTAGATTGGTAAGGACTTGGCGATTGGGCAGGTCTTGAAGATTGGAAAATGACCCCTCTTCCGGCTGCGGATTAACCTGAAGATTGGCTGTGCTCTGTGGCTCCACTAGCGAGGAAATGTCCATCGGCAGCTGAGGACCTCCGTTCAGTGAGAGATCCTGATCCAGCAGGCTCACACCCAGATCGCTGGCCTGCGACATCTCCAAGATATCGTATCCATCCTCGCTGAGCACATCATTCAGTGTCTCCTCCAAAAACGATGTCTTCAGCTTGTAATACATCTTGTAGGAGTCGCGAATCTCCTGATTGGCCTCTCGAATATCGTACTGCCCCAACAAATAGAATCATTATCTTTTACCATATGTATATATTCTAAGATCCCAATCTCACCTTCGATGGAACCCGACCATTTTTCTTCTTGAAATCCTTCTCCCACAACTTGACGCGCAGCTTGTACTTCTGGTATTTCAGCTTTGAACACTGAGTCGTCCATCTCGGCGGCTGTCTCGGACTGTTATTAAAATGAATTAAACAAACATTTGGGACTGATTTTAGCAACTAATAAACTAACACAATTGCAGCTGTTTTTGCTGAGCGCGCGCTTTTCTTCGGCCTTGCCAGATCGATGTCAGTAGGTGGGAGTTGCCAGACTATTGTATGAAGGAACAGTGGGAAAAACCAAAATACAAATATAACCAAAAATACAAAAATAAATACTTTTAAAAACCTTTAAATTTAAAAACATTCTACATTTTGTAGTTTATATTAAATAATATGTGTACTTAATTTTCCTGTAACCTTTTGTTAATTTTAAAACTTTTAACTTAGATTTTGTTATTTTAAAACGTTAAACGGTATTTAAAAGGTGTAAATTTGTTCAAAATTAATAGAAAATAACCGGGAATGAAGACTCGAATACAAATAAAAATTCTACAGATATTGCTGCGCATTTTATTTAATTTGTGTTCGTTTTCTTTTAGTAGTAAAAAATATCCAAGCTTGGCCGTTGCAAAATGCAGTTTTCACAATGATGCTAGGTAGGTGACTCGCAAAGGTGACTCCCTCGCTGGAATAACTGAAGAATACGGGTAATACGGGTAGCTACGTGGATAGGAGCCAAGCAAAGCAGCAGCAGCCCGGGATTCCCAGCGGGGTGGACAAAGCGGAGGAGGGAGAGCGGCGAAAGGCAGGGCGAGAAGGTAAACATAGGTGTTGAGGTGCCTACATGAGTATCAGGGCAATCTCCTCCGGCTGCATCGATGGACAGCGCCAGTTGTACAGGTAGTACTGCAGGTTTCCATCCCCGGCACCGAACTTGAGCGGAGCAAAGTACTTCTTGTTCTCCATGAGGTCGAGGGCGTTGTAAACGTCCATCTGGACATTTCGTGCCGAGATCAGAGCGTCGTTCATCAGGTCCAGCCACGGCGTCTTCGTTGACACATTGTAGAACGAGTAGGCGGCGCGCACCGTCTTGTGCACCGGATGGTGCATTACGGATGAGGGCAGGCAGTAGTAGCTGGTCAGATCGGTGATGTTGCCCTTTTCGTCCGCCACCACAAAGCAGTCGATGATACCCTCCTTGGGCGTGAACCAGTGACGGAACTCCTCCTTGCTGAACACAGGACTCAGGTGAAACCGCTTCAGGTACTCCTCCAGCAGCTTGTGGGCCTTGTCCATGTCCTTGGCCGTGATCCGACGGTAGCCCTTTGTCTTGGGCTGATCGGGCAATTTGTACAGCTTCATGGTGCGCTGCATGGTCATATTCCGGGCCAGATGCGAGAAGCGCACGTCCACCAGTTTCTTGGGGTTCAGAGAACGGTGCCAGTAGCGACAGGTGGCTACTGGCGTAGGCAGCACCACCCCGGCTGTGTAGGCCGCTTGGAATATTCCCGTCAGGTTGACACGTCGCGTAATCTCACGGATCAGAACTGGAGCCACCCGCTTGCTGCGCAGCTTCTTGTGGACGCACAAAAAGTTGATGTCCACCACCTTCAGCACCTTGTCGTAGGACTTTAGCTTGCTGGGAATGGCCGAGATGAAGCCCACCAGTTTGCCAGACTTCTCCACACGCACGCCCACGTGCCAGTCGCGTTTCCAGCCCGGCGGCTGCAGCGACCACTTTAGGAACTCCGGCTGGTAGTCAAACCGGAACATGGCATCATCGTCCTCCACGTAGTTCTCGTTGAGCAGCGTGTACAGCTCCTTGAGGTCGTTGGCATCGGTCAGGTCCAGTGTCACCCACTTGAAGCCGCCGGGCAGGGTGTAGGGCTCCGCCCGAATCTCGCTGACCTCCTTGTTCGGCTCGATGCACTCGTTGGTGGTCACCTGCTCGTCCAGCTTGGTGACCGGCTGTGTGGACCAGAAGGCGAACTTCTTGGCCATCTGGCGGGTGCTGGCCATCACATCGGATACGGCCTGTAGCAAGGCCTGCTTGCCTGAAAAGGTTAGGAGGGAGTATCGATTTTAGTATACCATTGTGTCTCCTCCTCCAAAAACTAAAGTTTTGCTCTACAGTCTATTTGTTCTAACTCAATTTAAATCAGTCGCATGAAACAATCCAGGTTATAAAGTTGCAGAAGTCAAGGTAAACATGGAAACTAGTTTTCTATATTGGACAGCAGTTCAAGTCAACATTACGTTACCAAAATAGGGAGTTTAAAAATGTATTACACATGATAACATGAATTTAACGAAGGTTGACTGTAATAACGCTAAATAGAGAATACATTTTTGAACTTCTTTCAAATTATATTTCTTCATTAAAATAAATTTTAACTGAGAGTATTTACCATTATTATTTTTAATCTTTAGATTAAATATATATTTTTTAAATACAGAAACAACAAGTGGAACTTTAAGTTAAATTGTTTAAATTAATATTATTTTTATACAAAAGATTTCTTTTCCCGGCTATGTCGGTAAACTAAATCATAAAATAAATATGTATTAAAAAACGGGGGCTTTTTTTGAAAAATTATTGATGGTAATGGAAGTTTGATAAATACATGGAATCCTCTGATAAGTATATTTTATATTTGTTATAATTTGATAAAATCAACCTATCGAAGTTCAAGTTAAAGATGTTTGGCTGTAGTTGCCGACCAAACCTAACCTCATTTTTTCAGCCCTTGGGAGGTTCCTCCGAAAGGGAGGTTCCTTGGAACTTCAGACAACTTACTTGCATCTGCGGACACTGACGCGCCATCCTTGTCCTCATCCGCCTTCTCGGGGTCCTCGTTTCCAGCTACATCCGCCGAACCCGTGTCTTGAATCTTTAAGCCGGCAACAACCTTCTCGAGCATCTCCTCCGACGCGGCGGCCACCTCCTTGGCCTTCTGCTTCAGCTCCTGACCAGTCTGGTCGTCCGCATTGTCGTTAGGCATTTTCGCACTGTATTTCTGTTTAAATAGTGTAGCAAATTATAATTGCAATGAAATCGCAAAACTACAAGCAGCTGACTCAAAAAGCAGTGTGACCAAGGAAGAACGGCGCCAAAAGCTTGATGGGTTTACCGGTTAAAAGCTATGTTTTAAAACTCATTTTACAATTTATTAATTCTATAAAAAAATATTAGTAATACGGAATCAAAAATTTTAATCTTCCTGGTATACAAAATAATATTATTAAAATTGGTTGAAATAAAGTTCCCTTAAAGCACTAACTTTTATTAAAATGATTTAATTTATAGTTGATTTGATTTCGTGTTTGTAACTCATATTAAAGATATTTATTAATAAAGCCATTTAAATTTATTTACCGTTTAGGTTGAAGCTATTTTTATATATTTTAAAATTAGCGCAAACTTTGTCAAAGTTTAGTAGGATTTTGAGGACGCCTGGCCACTCTGAGTGATAACATACGCCGTATTGTTGTGTTGTTTATTATTTCTATTGTCAACGAGAATGCAATGTGGCGACTTCAGTTGCTGATAAGCACTGGGACCCCGCATCACACAACCTCCGACTCCGACGACAGCGACACCCGACGACGATGACTGCCACCAAGAAGCGCCTGAAGATCGTGGCGGCCGCCTCGCTCGTCCTTCTTCTGCTGTTCTACCTCTACAAAGCGGTCGTCGTTTCTGCAGGTGGTATGTCCTCCGTCTCCGCCGGCGACGACATCTGGCCCCCAACGGAGAGTCCGCTGCAGAGGAGCCTGCAGATGGCCTTCGAGGAGCAGAGTTCCCTGATCAGGGAGCAGAGGGCGGAACTGCAGCGCACCAGGGAGCACCTCGCCCTGCTGGAGGAGCAGATTCGCAGTTTGCAGACCAGCACACCCCGCAAGTACCGGAAGGTCAAGTACCTCAACTACAAGAACCGCAAGCGCATCCTTATCACCGGAGGAGCGGGCTTCGTGGGCTCCCACCTGGTGGATGACCTGATGGTTCAGGGCCACGAGGTCATCGTGGTGGACAACTTCTTCACGGGACGCAAGCGGAATGTGGAGCACTGGCTGGGGCACGAGAACTTCGAGCTCATCCACCACGACATCGTGAATCCGCTGTTCATAGAGATCGATGAGATCTACCACCTTGCGTCGCCAGCCTCGCCGCCGCACTACATGTACAATCCGGTGAAGACCATCAAGACGAACACCATGGGCACTATCAATGTTCTGGGCCTGGCCAAGCGCGTGATGGCCAAGGTGCTGATAGCCAGCACCTCGGAGGTGTACGGCGATCCCACGGTGCATCCGCAGCCGGAGACTTACTGGGGCCACGTGAATCCCATCGGACCCAGGGCCTGCTACGATGAGGGAAAGCGCGTCTCCGAAACTCTGAGCTATGCGTATGCCAAGCAGGTATGTTAATCTTTTTCGTTTTCTGATTCTTTGCATGTTTTTATCGCTGTCAGTGGGCGTGTGACTGCTACAATCACATTTTCTTAATGCTGAGAAATTTTTTCCTAATCTTACAAAACGAAAACAACCTTCATTTTCATTTCTTATCAAACAAAAACATCTAAAAGCTTAATTTTCAATAAATAACAATCATTGTTTGCATATTTAGAAAATACACGAATAGCAATATTAATTAAAAAAAACCAAAACTTATTATTTACATAACAAAACACTGAGAGAAAAAAAAGTGTTTCATATTTAATTTGAATTGAACACCGAGTTATTAAAAACCTTCAACATTTAATATTGTTTTCTAAATAAACTTATTTAAAGCCAAACATTCTTTTCGCCATCCACATTCCTTAAAGTCAGAGTGGAAAATAATGAAAACTAGTTAGCATCCAGAAATGTGGCAGTATTTTCCTGATTCCATCGGCAGCCGAGCATTAAATGATCTCAATTGAAATTCCATTAATTGATGTTTCGTTCCGCTGCTTGTCACAAGATAAGATTTCAAATCTCTGACCACATTTCTTCATCTGCTGGCAATCTGACACTCGTACTAATTGCTTTCGTATTGTTTCTGTGTCGTTAGGAAAAGGTGCAAGTGCGCGTGGCGCGGATATTCAACACGTACGGACCCAGGATGCACATGAACGACGGACGCGTGGTATCCAACTTTATACTCCAGGCACTGCGAAACGAAACCATCACGGTGTATGGAAATGGCCAGCAAACCCGCTCGTTTCAGTATGTTTCGGATCTGGTAGATGGAATGATAGCCTTGATGAGCTCCAACTACACACAGCCGGTGAATTTGGGCAATCCTGTGGAGCAAACCATCGGCGAGTTTGCCCAAATCATCAAGCAACTAGTCGGAGGGCCCAGTGTGATAAAGCAATCGAAAGCCGTGGAGGATGATCCGCAGCGCAGGAAACCGGACATCACGCGTGCCCGCCAGTATCTTCACTGGGAACCGAAGGTTCCTCTTGAGACTGGACTGCAGCGAACCATCTCCTACTTCCGCAACGAACTGGCGCGCAGCGATCGCTTCCAGGAGAGCTCCAACAAGTACTTCGATACACCGTAGCATAAATTTGGTTTAGCTTTAGTTGGTGATGATGCAACGTCTCTAGTCTGCAAATGTAAATATGACCATCGATAGCACTAATTGTAAGCCTTTAGGACCGCGTGTAATCTTTAAGGTCATGACCATGGTTCTTTTTTGTAAAGTTTTTGGATATATCTAACCGATAGACGTAGCGTTTATAGTAAGAATTTGGGAGCCATTGATGTACAAATGCGATCAAATTAATAGCACTGAAATCGAATTTCAAAATATTTTTGTTACACATTAGAAAAAAGCATCAATTTTGCCAAAACTCAATTTTATTTTATTTGAATCAACTAAATTAACTAAAATAACAATTAGTTTTTTGAAGCGCTAACAGAGAACCGAACAAAAAACCAAAACTTTAAGATCGAAGAATTTGTAAAAAGCGTATGTAAAGAAAATAGTTTTAGGACTTTTTAGTAATTCAATTTTAGTTTTAAAAGGATTATTTTTCTTTAAAGAAAAAACTAATAAAACAAGGTTTTAAAGTGCTATTTTTGACCGCAAGTGTACCACATCAACAACACTGGGATATATGCAACAAACAAACAGTATAGTCCATTGTATTAGAACTACTAGAACTTACTTTAAAAAAGACCAAAAGTTCCCACATTTCATTAGATGGTTATGTAATTGCATATCAAAACCAATGAGAATTGATTTGAACAAACTAATGCAGAACTATGACTCATTTACAATTCGCGGTGGACATGCAACACCTGTCTACGTCGTTATCCAGTGTAAACACGCCCCGTTTCTAGGCTTAAGTAGGTTTTTGAGTTGCTGTAGTTGGTAGATCATTAAAAAGAGGTTTTTCTCTGCGAACTAATCTTACCCGACAAGTATTTTACTATCTATATACAAGGCTTATCCTACGCTTAGTCTACGCTAGTATACGTCCAACTTAAGACTATATTTGCACCTTTGCTTATCAGCTAGATCAACTAGATTGGCCACCCGCATAAACTGTTTCACCTGGCCAGCGGCTCGAGCATCTCGAGGAACAGTTTCTTCATGGTGATGACTTCATCGCGTGCAATTCCTCGCCAGAAACGCCGCAGGATGTCGTCCGCCTGCCGCAGCGAAGGCAGCAGCAGGAGCAACTGTTGCTGGTGCGACACCGCCGACGAATGACGCAGCAGGTAGACAACGTCGTTAAGCGAATTGAGAATCGTGTCGCGAAAGGCGCGCAGAGAACTTTGATCATCCAGCAGGATGTCACAGTTGGCCAAAAGCAGCGCCTTTAGCAGGTAGTACTCCTCCCTACGCGGCGAAATCCTCTCCATGCGCTGCGCAATCTGCACGCAGTGGTAGTAGAATTCCGTGTAGCCGCACTCTTTAGCCAACAGCTCATCCATCCAGACGTCCGTGGCGAAGCACAATTTCCCATTGAACGGCAGGGACCGGAAGGTCAGCTGGAGGGTCAGGATCTCCGCCCACGACACCTGGAGCAGCTTCATCTGGTCGTTGAGAGGCAGCTCTATAAAGCCAGGAATCTGCTTGGCCCAGCCAATAACGCTGACCAGCTCCTTGTCGTAAATGTCACTCAGCACGCTCAGTATCTCATTGGGGTCGTTGTTGTTGTTGTTCTGGAAAATGCATGTCCCATTGGGCGTGACTCCAACGCTGGCCTCCAGCTTGACGCTTCCCGAGGAGGAGGACGCCTCATCGTTTGCAATGGTCGTCGTGTGCACCTGTGCTGGCGGCGTTTGGACGCTCAGAGCATCCGGCTCGTAAGAGTTGAGCACCTCCAGGATCTTCACATCGCACAGCGAGGTGGTGTTGGACTGGTAGAGCAGCTGCATAGTCTGGTACGAGTTTGAGACGGGATTACGCCGGTACTTTTGCCGTCCACCACGCACTCGATCCAAACGCACACCCTCCTAAAAAGAAATAATTGTTTAATAATTTGGTTATTATCTGGCTCGAGATTTACTTAATCGAATTTTCTGCCCCTCAAACAAAAGTGAGTGAAATTAATGTTAATTTTCCTAATACTTCAGATAAGATAATTTCTTTGAGCCCATTTGCAGACACTCAAAGTTTAGAAATATGGTTTCATTAGGGCAATTCGACTCCGGTAAACCAAAAAAAAAAAACTCTGGACTTCAAGGTTACCTTGAGCATGCCCATGAGCAGGCACTTTTGAAAGCGACACGCTTGGCAGGCCTTGCGCCTCCGCTTGTTAATCTCGCACTCGTTGTTCGCCGGACAGGTGTACTCGATGTTGCCCTGGATGGTGCGCTTGAAGAACGCCTTGCATGCCTCGCAGCTGGCCACGCCGTAGTGGAAACCGCTAGCCACATCCCCGCACACCAGGCACAGCCGACGCAGCTCGTCCCTCACCGATCCGGATCCTGCTCCAGCGCTCGCATTGCTGGCATTCCCTGCACTGGCACCTCCACCGCCTCCTCCGCCACTGGCCCCGCTGCCCGCTCCGCCGCCCTTTAGACTATCGCCGTCGTTGCTGAGCGATACGTTGTGCAGATCGCAGGAGAGGGAGGTCGTCGAGCTGCAGAGCTGTCTCTCCGGCGAAACTGAGGGTGAGGACTTCATGCCGTTGGTGGCGCTCTGCGTGACCGTTGCCTTGGAGTTGGGACTGAAGCAGGAGGCTCCGCCGCCAGCCGAGGATGTGTCTACCTCCTGCTTAATGTGCAGAATGCTGACGCCGTCGGACATATTCGAGCGTTGACTGTTGAAGACAAAGAGATAAAGATGATATAAAAGACCCTTAATAATGTTGTATCTAAGATAAGTTTTTTTTGTATTAGGTGTGTAATTTTGTTTGCGAACTCGGGGGGCTTGGTCAAACACAGAGAAAACCTTATCAACCTGATTTGGTTTGCTCTAGTTATTCTGTTATCTGGTAAATAAGCGTCTTAAAAAATTCAATTTAGATCTATAAGGTTCTGTAGGTATCGTTGAATCTCCAAATGTAGGACTTTGTTACCACAAAAGAGAGTCCATAGTATAAAACCAAAGGGTTAAGAGTATGAAACCACGTACATTTGTGTGTAAATATTTATAGTTGTGCTAAATCACCGCGATAAAGATCGCTTTTGCTAAATGTCAAATAGTACACGATTAACAGTGGCAAGCATTACCCCAGAAGGGGAACACCTATTAAATCTAGTCGTTGTTATCAGAATTTTATGACCTTACCCCACTGTGCGGGCTAGTCGCACGAAACATGGTCACAGAATACTTAATGAATGCAAAATGTAATTGTAATTAAGCCGGGCAATAAGCAAAACGAATGGCGCACAGCATAGTGCAATGGGTTGCGATCCCTAAATACAACCAATACTCAATCCGTACCCTTCTCCTTCGTAGAACTTCATCGGTGGCCGTGGAAAAGTACGGAACAGAACTGAGCACAAAAAAAAAAACCGAACAGCGCACTCCGAGTGCGATAACGGTACTGTGCGTGGAGTACCTTCCAGCTAACGGTACTGCAAATCACGACGCACAGTGCTGACATTGATTAGTCAAAAGCGAACAAAATTAAAAACGGAAGGGACTGTGCGAAGAACAACGAGCAGATACCCTATAAATGTTTTTATTGTAAACAAAGCATTACTTGTGAACGTTTGTACAATAAAGATTTTTTGGTAAAGTATTAAATTTAAAGGATAATTTAAGAATTTTATTCAGACTTTGAATTGTTTCTCCGCTTATAGAGAGCCTACTACCATAACATCGAGGGAATGGAACTACATGTTCTTAAATCAATGAAATATTGTTTTTTAAGTAAAATTAACAACTTTGCAGCAAAACCTCACTCAAAATCATAACACTCCACGGAAGGGTATAAAACGCGCGCTGCCAAAGACAATGGGGGGCAGCAGTTGTAGTGTAGTAGACAACGGACGACACCAGCCAGGTTGGAGATGAAAGATAAGCGCACTTTTCAGCTTATCAGCCGGAGCGAAGCCAGGCGATTATAGCCCAAGGTGGGCCTGTCCGTATCTGTTTACATACTTACATAAATGGTTTTGAGGATCTTTTGTGTAATCAGCTACTTCAGCTACTCGGGCAACGTCAATACATATCGACGACTGTCAGTATGTATTTATTTTGGTCCGATTCGAGCACCTTGTTATTGCTTTTGTTCGCTTTCTGCATCTTTTAAAATTCGAGTCTTGGGAGCTTTCAAGCGGTTTAATATTTGTTTTCACAGCACTTGTAACTAGGCATCGTGGTTTTTGACGACCGATTTAATGCACTTCTTATAAGAATATAGTGTGCGAGCAATGCAGACAGCATCTGCATCGATTTTGTGCGTCTGGATTGGAATTCAGTACACGCAAGGCACGAAATGTTCTGTGCGCAGACACACGTCACGTTCTTTGAGCGCAGTTTATTGTATGCATCCTGTTTTCACTTGTTTTTGCACAGATATTTGCATATTAGAACGATTGAAATGTAATTTTTTTTTTTTTGTGAATCTGACCAGGGCTGGCAATCACTAGACTACCTGACCGGGGATGCAGACGGTATTGGTCAGCGTTCACGACACGGTGGTTCCGTTACATTAATTAAGTTCATTTGATTCATTTACTTTTTAGTTCAAAACCTTCTATTAAGCTTAAAATCTGTCGTGTTAATTTCATGTAATAATTAATCATTATATTTTTATAAAAAAAAAGAGCGTATAAAAACACTACTGCTTGAAAGTTTACCTAAACAAGAAAGAACGCAAGTCGGTTTCCGACTATAAGATTGCGATACTCATTGCCCTCTTTAAAAACAGCAAGCTAGCCTCTTCAAAATGTGAGCCTACTTATGCGCAATCAGTTTAAGGCGCCCTCTAAAAAATTTTCAACTTTTGAGCGCAATAAAAATTTTCAACGCATTTGTATACACAATTTCTTGAAAGTGGTCAGATTTTCAAACTTTTAAATATTTGGGTAGATATTTTCAATACGAACAACATTTGTAAGGGCCACTTTTTCTAGCACAAAAATGTGGACACCACAGAGTTTTTCTGGTTGTGGGCGTAAAAGGGCGTGGTCAGGTTTTGAAACAAACTTGATCTGCGCCTGCTTATAGAATCTTTCAAAATTTGGTGGCTCTAGCTCTTATAGTTCCCGAGATCTCGACGTTTGTACGGACGGACAGACGGACAGACGGACAGACGGACAGACAGACATTTGATCGTTTACAGTATTTGCTTACTCTTCGAGTATCGCAAATAATTATTCAATTTAAAAAGAACCCAGCTCTTTTAATCCTGTCCACTTTTCTGGGCGTTTTATTATTTTAAAATATTTCTAACATACAAAAAAAGGTAACTAAAAAGCTCTTAAAATTTTAAGCAATTTTCTACATTATTAGCCGTACCATGATAACCAATTTTAAATAAATAAAATTATTTTTTTCAAGTGTAACTAGTCCGATGAATGAAGCAGACCCTTTCCAACACTGGCGAATGCAGCTCTGCAATTCTCACTCCCTGGTTCGCTCTGTTGCTGTTCAGCTTGTCTATGTGTGGGTGCTGGTGTGTGTGCGTGTGTGTGCAAAACAGAGCAAAAACAATTGCGCGACAAGAAATCCAAATATCATTAAATATTACGTAGCTTCAGTTAAATAAAAGCCTTGCAGCCAACCACTACTCGACTGCGGTGTCCTGCGAATAAAGAAAATACCGAACCAGAGGCGTCAGCGATACAAAGAGGTAAAAATAAACGATTCCCAGTCACGTATACTTGGCCTGTGTGCGTGTGTGTTTTGTTTGTTGTTGTTGCTTTTATCAGCAGCCCCTAGCCCCAAAAAGTGTACACACATTCGCACACACGCGTGCAGAGTTTGTTATTGTATTTATTAACATATTTATTGCTATGTCCCACGCTTTGTTTGCGCCATTCGCCATTCCGTAATGCGCAATCGAGGAATTTAAACGGTGTACAATATCGCTGAATAGTTAATAGAGTTTAACTTTTACTTCCAATCTGTTGCAGGACCTTAGCCCCTCCCAGCCGACACACAGCCGGACAGCCACAATGATGAGCCTGCTTGGGCGCCCTGACGTGGATGCGGGGGAAGTGTTCGTCAATTTCAACCAGAACATAACGTAAGCGCACACAAAACAGTGGACATCGGCTAAGAGAGATTGTAAATGAAAAGTATTAGGGTCCTCAGAAGAATAAATAGTTACACTTGTTAAACATAAGCTAAAGAATGGCAGCCTATGATTTTTTGTTAACTTTAAAAACTTACTTTATTTTTATCTAAACAATCTGATTCGGTATTATTAAATTAAAGAAAGCAGCGTTGGTAGGTTTTTAAAATATAGTTAAAATTATATTCATTGACTACAGCAAGTTATGACAAATTTAAAAGAAACCAACCC
This sequence comes from Drosophila oshimai, assembly GCA_018150695.1. NCBI lineage: Eukaryota > Metazoa > Arthropoda > Insecta > Diptera > Drosophilidae > Drosophila > Drosophila oshimai. Next base: position 287,035 of record JAECWM010000304.1, on the reverse strand, counting down.
ACTTTTTCAATTGAATTTATTAAGGTTTCCTAGCTCCATGCTTTTTGCCATTAGATAAAGAGATAATAGATAAGTTAAGCCTCCCAAAACCGTATCAACAGGCTAAAAATATAAATATTTGAATTGTAACAAGCCAGATTGTTACTTATACTTAACCTCTATAGATTAAAATACCATTGATAAAAGCAGAAACGCTTAAAACCATTGAACTTTATTTTTATTTTAAAAGATTGAGGCCATTAATAAATAAAGTATATATTTTTTCTTTATTTCGTCATGAGCCCATGACTCATAGTTTCTCTTAACCGAATGGCTCCCATACTAACTCCACTTGTTAGTCACAAACCTAATCACTTTTACCACTTTTGCAGTTCGCTGGCCGTGGCCACCAGCGGCGGCTACAGCCTGTACAGCCTGGGCTCCGTGGACTCCACGCTGGACAAGATCTACCACACAAAGAGCGACGAGCTGTTCCTCATCGAGCGGCTGTTCGAGAGCTCCCTGGTGGCCATAGTTTCCCAGCGGGCTCCCCGCAAGCTTAAGGTGTGCCACTTCAAGAAGCAGAGCGAGATCTGCAACTACTCGTATGCAAACACAATTCTGGCAGTGAAGCTCAATCGCGAGCGGCTAATCGTCTGTCTGGAGGAGTCGCTGTACATCCACAATATCCAGGACATGAAGGTGGTGCACACTATTCGTGATACGCCGTGCAATCCGCAGGGTTTGTGCGCCCTCTCCTCGTCCTCGGAGCACTGCTATCTGGCCTATCCGGGCAGCGTGACCGCCGGCGAGGTGCAGATCTTCGATGCCATAAACTTGCACGCCAAGACCATGATTCCCGCCCACGACACAACGCTGGCGGCCCTGGCCTTCAGTCCCTCGGGCACGGAGATCGCCACGGCCAGCGAGCGTGGCACCGTGATCCGGGTATTCAGCTCCCAGGATGGCAGCCGGCTCTTTGAGCTGCGACGGGGCCTCAAGCGCTGCGTGTCCATCGTTTCGCTGTCGTTCAGCACGTGCGCCGAGTACTTGGTGTCCAGCTCCAACACGGAGACGGTGCACATTTTCCGGCTGGACCGCAGCGCCACGGAGACGGCCGAGGGCCACGGCGGAAAGCAGTCGAGCGACGACTGGATGGGGTAAGCGGTGTTGGATTTCGATACCTCAAATACTATTGTGTAGCTCTGTGTAGATAGTTGTATTTACCGTACTATGGCTAAAGGTCAATTCTAAAGGTGTGGGTGTTTTGTACACAACCGCTGTTACCTCTAAAACCACTCCATTTCAATCCAATCCACTCTCATCCATAGCTACTGTTGCATTTTCATTGAAGCATATTTGTGTTTCCGATGTCTCTAAATTTAAAATCACAATTAAAATTTGTTCAAATGCAAATCTTAAATTAAATTCCAAAGTTGGGTGTCGTAAATTCATTGTTTTTTTGGGAGTATTTTTATTTAAGCCAATTTATTTTAAATGTATATTGAAACTCCATCTATTCATATGTACATTTTTACATTTGATGTTTTTATTTTCACTTCATTTAACACATGTATTTTTGATTTAAACATAGAATCATCGCAGTCAAAACAAGAGTCTAGGTTACTTAAACATTTCATGGAACAACGTCTAATACGGATAGTCAAACTGTTGAAAAAGAAGCAATTTTTAGAAAACTTGACTATTTTTGAGTATCTTTGGATTAGGACCTATGAATTTTTTGATTTTTCTCCTTTTTCTCTTGTGGCACTTGACATTTATCTATTTTTCTTTTCTTTCATTTTGCGAAACCACCAAACACGAACCAACCAACCACCTCAACAACAACAACCACAACTCAACCACTCACAAAATCTACTCTCTCATGCAAGTTACTCGTTTTTTAGATTCTTGAGCAAAACGGTCACCAGCTACCTGCCCACGCAGGTGACCGACGTGTTTAGCCAGGGCCGGGCCTTCGCATCGGTCACTTTGCCGGAGGCGGGAGTGCGCAGGATGTGCGCCATCACCACGATACAGAAGCAGCTGAGGTGAGTCCTGTAATGCAGTTTAGACTGCAGGTCAATTTGCACATTCACATGTGAGGAATATAAATTGCTTACCTACTTACTTATGTGCAGAACTTACCTTCAGTACCGTTTACCTAGGTAGGAAATTTAAATGTTCAATACAATTCAATTTTCTGCGAAAATTATGAAAATCGTAGCTATTTTTTTATATTTTTACCTTGAACTTTACCAGGAAGGAAATATTTTTACTCTCAACTTTGATACCTAGGATAAACCTCTAGAAAAACCCACAAAAACGATTACCTTAATAATTAAAAATATTTTGGTTGTAATTTTAAAACTGTTTAAAACTATAAATGCATTGTAACACACGTAGACATCTTTAATTAAATGTTAGCTTGCTTTCATTGTTTTAACAGTAAAAAAAATTGAAGATGCGATTTTTTTTAAGGTTGCTTAGGAAATTACCCGTGATTATAGCGCAAGTTGGGCTGCACACCAAGTTTGTGTTTCATAAGCATACCATCTACTAATTTTCCGATTTCTCTTGCCTTTGCAGACTGCTGATTGCCTCGCAGGATGGGTACTTGTATGTGTATTCCATTCCCACTGTCGAGGGCGCGGAGTGCCAGCTGATAAAGAGGCACGACCTGCGGCTGGAGGACCACTACGCCATGGATATCAAAGGTGCATAAACCGTTCGCTACTCGCACACACTCCACACTCACACACATCCCCACCAAACCCACAATCGAAACAAATTCTCTAGTTGATTCACCTCAAACTCTAGGCCTGAACAGTGGCGTGAGCATCGGCGGAGCAGCCGGCGTTCCGCCCGGTGGTGCGGGCGGATCATCTGCCGGCGGCGGCGGCGGGAGTGGTGATGGCAAGTCGACGACTCCCGTTTCTGGTGGTGGCGGCGGCGGCGGAGAGAAACCCGGTGCCTCCTACGCGTCGGCCGTGAAGGGAGACGAGCCCGCCGGCCCCTCCTCCTCCGCCTAGAGGGACAGATTGAACAAGAACAAGAAACGCAGAGATGGTAAACGAAACTCACTCCTCAAAGTACTAAGGACGATGATGCTAAAGTGATTGCGATTATGCTTGGCGACTGGCGACGACGGCGATGATGATGATAACTTAGCGACGGTGGCTTTGTGGCGTCAAGCGTATTTAAGTAAATAAATAGGTCATAGACTTAATTTAGCTCTTAACGTTGTCAGCGACGATTCTTCCTCGTTTTATACCAGCAACAATTCCTTTGTACCGCCTCCCTACCCAAGCAATTTTTTTAGTTTTAAGCCCCGTTCGTGGCGCTGCCATTGGAATAGGAAATGCTTTTGTCATACACTCCTAAGTTAGTTGTTAATTAATAATTTAAAACGATTTATAGATTTGCTTTGATATTGAGTTGCCTGCTTTTTATATAAAATAAACGGCCTTTGCAAATTACTTTTATTTCCCCCGCATATCTTTTTTAACCATACCCCATATCCTCATCCCTTGACAATCCACCGAACTCGATTTAAATGTAAAGTTCTCGCCTAGCTATTGTTTAATCAAGTCACAATATCTCGGATTAAGCACACACCACACCCATGTATTTAATCTTCAATTTGAAATCAAACATTCAGCAAACGACAGATGAGTGAAAAGAAAAATTCGAAAAAATTCGGAGTGTGCAATGGAGGAACAATTTTCGGCATATATGAATAGGATATATTTTGTACAAAGTCAAATATTTTAGAACATAATATTTAAAAAAAAAAACAGTTTACAAACGAAACTCATACGCTACTTTATTGTATTCAATAAATTATTTGAATTAAAATGTGTTGGTGGGGGACATTGAAATCTTTTTTTACTGAAATTTAAATTTCGGCTCCATATTAACTAGTTTTTATAGCTTTGAAAAAAAGGTTTAAATTTAAAATATTTGGCGGGCAAATATCCGTTCAAGGGGTTGTCCAACACTAAAACCATAAGTATCGATGACGATTACAAATATCTGAGGTTACATCTCTATAGCGGCATTGGGTTTCGCCCATCACTAGTAGCGGTGCTCAAAACGAAAACAGCGGAAAATAATTTTACTCGAAAAAAGGTGGAAAATACGGGACATAAATAAAGTTCGGACACTCCTTGGACGCGCGAGATGAAGGAGAACAACAAGATCCTCCAGCTCATCTATGTGGCGTGGCGCGAGCGCTGGTCGGACTCCCAGTGGGGCATCAACATAAAAAAGGCGAGACCAACAATCAATATTCGTGTCTGCTAATGTTTTTTAACGAAATGAAGCCGTGTACATTGAGAATTTGAAACACACAGGTGTGGTGTTTGTTGGGTGTTCAGGCCGCCTCCTTGACTTTTTGCTTGTGCTCGAACACCGGATCCTCTGCCTGGGCCAAAGCCAAGACCAGTTGTCGCTGCTTCACAGAGAGATTCCGCGGAATACGCACCTTCAACGTGACGATGTGGTTGCCCACGCCCTCCTTGGAGCGCACACCCTTGCTCCTGAGCAGCACCTGGGTGTGCGACTGCGTGCCCGGCTCCACGCGCACCTCCACGCTCTCGTAGAGCCCGCGCACCTGGAAGGTGCCGCCTAGGATTGCATCCGAAATGTTTAGGTGCTTGTCGGTGAGGATGTCGTTGCCCACCCGCTGGAAGTACTCACTGCCTGGCACTGTCAGGCGGTAGGTAACCTGCTGCTTGGTCTTTGGATTCTCGAGGGTCACCACATCCCCGTCACGCGATCCCGACGGCACATTGAGCATCACATCCACGCTGGACAGCACGTAGCCCCGATTGGAGCAGGTTTCGCAGTCGTTGCGATTGGTGAACCGCTTGCCCTTGCACTGGGTGCATGTGTTGACCGACGAGAAGGTGGCCGTCTTGGTGGTCACCTTTCCAGTACCATTGCACCGCCGGCACGGCTCCTTGCCCACATCTCGGTGCGCCATCAGCTGCGACTTGCCCTTGCAGGTCTCGCACTTGCGAAGGTAGCGCAGCTCCAGCCGCTTCTTGCAGCCCACCGTCGCCTCCAGAAAGTCGAGAGTTAGCTCAAACTCGTTGTTCTTCAGTTTGTTGATCTCTGAAAGAAATACCGGGTTAAAAACCAGACCCAGGTATTTTTCTCTTGCTCACCATCGTTTGTGGTCTTCTCGGAGTCGAACTTCTTGGCCTCCTCGAGGTCCACCCGCATGGGATTGCCAGCCTGCTCGAGAAAGGCGCGCTCGTCCTTGATCCCGCCCAGCTGGTCGTACTCCAAGCGCTTTGTTTCGTCGGTGAGAACGTTGTAGGCGTTGGACAGTTCTTGGAAGTGCTTCAGCTTTTGCTCGGAGTGCGAGGAGTCGGGATGGTAGCGCTTGGCCAGTGCATAGAAGGCGGATCGAATCTGCTGGATGGAGGCTAGCTTGTTGACCCCAAGCACCTTGTAGTAGTAGTCCTTGGGCATCCCGCGACTCTGTGTGGATTTAACGGCGGGAGCTGTCACTTGTTGGGGCGTGGATCCCGCTGCCGGTCGCTTCGCCTCCCGCTGCCGATCTGGATAGTAGGCCTGTTTCGTGGTCCGGAATTGATACTGACTGACCAACCGCATCCAGATACTGCAGACGGCGGCAGCGGGAGCTCGGTCCAACTCCAGGCATGGCCTTCTAAAGCCTCCTACCTTTACTCCAACCGCTCCGCCGATAAAAGTGCTGAGAACGTGCCTGGGGCTGCGAATGTTTTTAAATCGAAACATTTCTTCACGCAAAACGAAGATTGCAACTATGTGTGATGTTATACAAGTGAAAATCCTAACTCTTTGTTGGCTATTCTGTCTTTATTTTATGCGTATGTGACCCCGAATCTTTGTAAAAGTTTGACGGAAAAAAGAAATGTCTCATTGTCAAGACTGTTGTCTAATATATTTATTTCATCTGTTTTGATTACCTTCTCAGGTGCTGCCAAGGGGTGTCAGCGGGGATGTATACAATCTGGCAGACTGTCTGATGCAACAGGCACTCATTGGCTCCACAGCAAATCCGGTCAGTAAACTCATTTGTAAATGGATTTTATTTACTGAAGTAATTCCTGATCTTTCCAGTTGGTTTTAAACTACCTGAAGCATTCGTTGTGCGCCCATCTCGTCTCTCATGCCGCTGTCCTGCGTTGTATTGCCAAATATGACAAATTGGAGCGGGTCTACTGCATCACGGCGCTTCTGGAGTTTCTTGCCAGCATTGTGGATGGGGTGACGTGCCGGTGAGTCTTTAAATCCTCAAATATATCACAAAGTATCAATATGATGACGTCCACAACTTAATTGATTCAAAATCACTATCAACTATTTAATAATACTTTTTATTTATCAATGCATTTTATATATTTTCCAGCATTAAATCCGAGGAGGCTGTGCTGCCGAGCTCTGTGGTTCACTTGGTCTACTGGCTGCTTCAGATCTTTGCGAGAACCGTGCAGCACTACGAGCTGTACGGAGAGATTAGCGCCGAGCAGTCCTACATGCTGGACCAGACCTGCGTGGTGATCGAACGCCTCAGCCAGCAGCAGTTCCTGCTCTCTATGCTGTTTGTGGGCTGCCACGAAGAGCTCGAGATATGCGGACGGATTCGGGATAAGTACGCCAGCATCAAGGGATCGCTGACGAACTCCAACTTCACGCTGAATGCTTCGAACGTAGAGCAGCAGCTGCAGCAGCTGGCCTACATCGAAGCTAAGCACCTGGACATGCAGCCACTGAATCCGCCGCCGACGCTGGAGAAGATCTCGTGCTGTGTTCAACCGTTGCTGGCGGTGGAAGTGCTGCTGAATCCCTGCAAGGACACCAGCTACTATGTGGCTGAGTTGCAGATGTTGCAGAGATTGAAGAGGTACTCCAGCACACGACTTTTCTACGAAATCATCCGCGCTGGGTTTCTTACGCTGAGCAATGTGGCTGATACCAGTCCGGACACCATGTGGGGTGCCTTCATGTTCTTCAAGATGCCGCATATCATCAAGCAGCTGCACGCCTTGCAGCGGGTTCCTGGCGAGCAACCACCTCCGGCAGATTACATACCGGAGTTGGTGGAGGCTTTGGAGCTGCTTATCGAGGACAACCTGCTGCTGGACTTTATGGACACCAAGTGCTCGTGCAACATGATAGAGTTCTTGCTAAACGATTGGACCAAGCAGCAGCTGGTCAACGATGTACACGTGAAGAAGTTCGCCAGTCAAAGGTAATTGTTAAAAAAATTCTGTTGGTATGCCCGTATTGATCACTATATTTTTGAACTCTTTTGCAGGGAGGCCGCCTCTCAGCTGCTCAAAAAATGCGACAACGGCCAACAGACTCCCTCCAACATCAACTTTATCAAGCGTGCCGAAGTTCCGCTCTCCGGAGTGCTCAAGACGCTGTGCACCAACAAGGTGCAGGACATGGTGAATGTCCTCTGCCAAGTGCCGGTGGGCAACAGCTTTGAGCTTATCCTTTCGGTGGCCACCGTCGAGGGACGCCTCAAGACGTTCGTCTCGCGCCTGATCCAGTGCAATGAGAACTCGAAGCCAGTCCCGGGCGAGCTGGGCAAGCTGTGCGTCATCCGCTCCACGCTGTTCGATGTCTCTTTCCTGATGCTGACCAGCATTGTTCAGACCTACGGATCGGATGTACTATAACCCTCAAAACTAACGCGATTCATTTAATATTAACGAGTTGCCTTTTATTTCAGGTGGTCTTATCTGAGCGCGGTGACTCCTTCTTCGAGAAGTGGGTGAGGGAGTGCATGGTGGAGCGGAATAAGTTGAAGAATCCGCGACAGATTCTTTCCCTTTGCGAGGACAGCATCGTGGATGAGCTTCTTCTAAGTTTGAGCAAACCAGAGGCCGCTCAACTGAAGCCAAGCAACCTGAGTTGGCAGGAGACCTGCCTTAATCTGCCTGGAGTGCTCCATCACGTGCTCATTGCTTGGGAGCAAGAGACACTCTCTTCCGCGGATGTAAAAAGTATTTTGGACAATATTAAGCGGCGGCTTTTCAGCTTCTCCGTCTGCGCCACAAGCTTCCTTTGTGCCTACATGTACTCGGTGAAGGAAACGGAGCTTCTGAAGCCACTGAACATGATCCAACAGTTCTTGGCACCGCTAACCAGCGAGGAGCTCTCCAGCCAGGAAAATGCCAAGGAGCGGTTGGCTCTGTCTTATCAGATTATCAGAAAAATGCAGCACGATGTGCATCCCGCTCCCAGCACTAAATCCCGCCTGATATCACACTCGCCACTGGTCGAGCAGTTCCGCGAGGTATGGCGAACAGTAGTTGACGCTGGTCACCTTCCCGTCCGGGCCGCACAGACACTGGAGTCCCTGCTGCTGGCCGGCGGAGCATCGTGGCTGGCCACGCAATTGGTGGAACAACTGCTAGCCTGCAAGTACACTAGGGATATGTCGCGAACGATGGACGTTGTGTTTGCCGTGATGCACCTGGACATTGAAAAGACAACGGAGGCGCTGCTGCAAAACGTGGTGGCTCCGCTAATACTCAGACGACAGGGGTAAATACTGACCTTTACTCTTAAGCCACTTTTAATTAGCAATCAAAGGTGTCACCACAACTTTTTACCTTTAATCGTTATGCTAATTTAAAATTGATTGTTTATAATCAAATTGAGTTCTTCAAGTTATGAAAATTTTGAACAGAAAATCTCCGAAGGTCCTTTTTTTATTTAATGTACAAATAATTGAATCGAAATTGTTCTGATTTGAAGAAAAGGATAGAATTCTGTTTTAACATGTCGCCCTTTGTATTTCTAGTGAGGACATCAATGAGCCCCAATCCCTGGTGCTGGCCCGCCTGTGTGTCTATTGTATTATTTCCTGCCTGGAAACGCGCAGCGGGAACGCCTCCTCCGCATTGTCAGCCATGAAAAAGCGATCGCGGTCTCATGACGAGGAGGAACTAGCAGCCAATGTTGCCAAAGTGCGCAAGGTAATTGGCGATGGCAGCGACAATTCCAGCGACTTTGTGGATACGGCCAACACAGCAAGCCTGGGAGCTCTACTGGGATCCACCTCCACCGCGGAGGTGCGGGCCACGCCCCTTACATTAAGAGAACCGCTGCAGACGAGCGTGCAGCACATTTTCGGAGTATTCGTACAGTTTGTCAGTGGAGATGAGCTGTCGCCCAAGGCCGTGTTCGTTTATCAGTTCATCTCGCTGCTGGTGGAATGCGGCGGCGATCGGGTGGCACCTGTGCTGCGTCTGCTGCCCGCCAACCTGGTGCAGCAGCTGCTCAAGGTCCTGGTCACCGATGACATACGGGTGGGCCTGATCAGCCGACTTTACGACCTGCGGGTCCAGGGCGGAAGGCAGTCGGCGGTGGCCGATCTGTGCCTGTGGCGGAATATGCAAATGGCCAGGCACAGCATCCATCTGTGAGGGATCGGGAGTGCCTCTGGGTGAGCCGATTAAGATTAAGAGACGGGCGGGCGAAATTGCTAAATGAATTGTATTAAAAACTAGAAATTGGTGACTCGACTCGGCTTCTTCTTCGCACGCAGTGGCTTTTGCTTTCGTTTATTACAATAATTGGTTGTCGCCGATTTTCGTCTGTGTTTGCATCATCTTCTCCAGTTAGGGGGCTGTGGTGTGTGGGCAGGCTTAAAGTAAGAGACCTTGGGATTCCCTATATCACTTGTGCAGACAGCACTCAAAGTAGGTTTCGCCCACGTAGCCGCCGCGCATCGCCTTCTTCACATTGTACTCGAACTGGCGGCGGTTGGTCTGCAGCACGTCGGCCGCCTCCTTGTTCAGGGGGTCCTCAGGATTGGGTTCCTGCAAGAAGGAAGCAGTTAATTGGTCATGTTTAGAAAGTCGAATGTGTTAAGGATTCTCGTAACAAAATAAAAGAATTAAGTTATAATAAACCATTAAAAATAGTAGTTTACAATATCAACCATCGTGTCCTAAATAATAAAAACAAAAATGAAAGAGACCAGGTAATAGACTAGCTAACCAGGAATTTATCTTTTATAAATTCAAAACAAAAAAATTAACAAACACTTGGTTAATAATGTAAACTACTAAAAATAGTTCTTGATAAAAAAAAAATAGATAAACTCTTTGAATAGTTTTCCTAAAAAAAGGGAACCTATCCATTTCTAATACAAACCAAGAAGAGAAACTGCAAGCCATAGACAATGGAGTTGATGGTCAGCACTGGATTCCAGTCCTCGCGCAATATGTTGAGGCAGACGTTGCCCTCCAAGTCGATGTTGGGGTGGTACACCAGCGTGGCGCACTTCACCTTGGGCGGCTCGTGCGGATAATTGGAGCCGACGCGGAAGTTGAACACGAAGCGGCCATCTCTGTAGAAGCCCTCGTCGGGCGAGATGATCAGCTTGAAGTTGAGCAAATCATCGGGGTCCGGAAAGTCTGTGGCGCAAGTTTTTGGCAGGTTCAGTTCGTTAATATCTGCGGGTGGTGGGTGAAAAATGGAAGACGGATGAGTGCCAATGATGAGATGTATGGCCCGCAGAGATAGCACCTTTCTGTATGCGCAGCTGGGCGGCGGAGGCTTTCTTCTGCTGGGCGCCGCTCCCCTTTTTGTTCCCCGTCTTTCTTCTGCTGCTTAAGCGAGAAGAGTTTAATCATCTTGGCGTCCTCGTCTCGCTGGCGTTTCTACTGCGTTCGTCTGCGCGCGGGTTTTCCGTTCTCCTGGTGGCTGCTGCTGCTTGCCGAGTGCGGGGAATTGTTCAAACTGTCAGTGGTTGTGGGGTCGTTATTTGGGGGATTGATTGGCCTACCGTAAACTCTAATCTTGGTGTGAAATTGCTTTGAGTGCTTTCTTTCGTGTTTCTCCTTGTTTCTGGTGGGTCTGCGATGGCAGCTGCCAAGCGATGTGTTTGTGAGTAATCGATGGTTGCCATCGATGGCCTTGGGTCGATAGTTGACCAGTGTTGGCAAGTGTGGGTGGAGGTTTAGCGGGATTCAAGCCAAATTAAGTTTTTTTTAAGGTCAAGACGAAAAGAAAGTTTTTAAATAACTCCAACTATTGACAAAATTTACAAAACTTTCAATTTTTTGGCTTACTATTTTTAGTTTTATAAAAAATTTCATCAAGATTTATTGTTCATATTAAAACTATGTACATAAAAATTTAAGTACATTTAAGTACAAAAAAAACACAAACGCGAGTCGAAAAAATGTAACCACTTATTATCAGAACATTTTAAAGCCAGTTTTAGCTATTTATTAAAATTGGCATCTCCAATGGAAACCAGGGCTCCCACTACCAGCACATGTTGATTTTCATATTAAGCTCGTTGTTTATTTTGAATTTTAAAAAGTTTAAACCATGTCAACGGAGCCAGCGGTGGCCAAGGACGCAGTGCTGAAGCGCAGCGAGCCTCTGGAGAAGGACACGCCCCAGGTTCAAGGCTACGACTTCAACGAGGGTGTAAACTACAGTAAGCTTTTTGAGTCCTATGTAAACACCGGCTTCCAGGCCACAAATCTCGGACTGGCCATCAGGGAAATCAACAAAATGGTGAGTTAGTGGACATTCAGAAACTCCAATTCCTTACAAACACCTAACACTGGCAGCTGGATTGCAGGGACCAGCCACTGGAGGCGGATCAAGAGGACAACCACGAAACCGATGACTTCATCCGGCGAAGAAGCAAGTGCACCGTGTTCCTGGGCTACACATCCAACTTGGTGTCGTCGGGCATGAGGGAAACCATTCGGTTCCTGGCCGAGCACCGCATGATCGACTGCATTGTGACCACGGCCGGCGGTGTGGAGGAGGACTTCATCAAGTGCCTGGCTCCCACATTTATGGGCTCTTTTGAGCTGAGCGGAAGGGACCTTCGCGAGCGGGGAATCAACAGGATTGGCAACCTGCTGGTGCCCAACGACAACTACTGCAAGTTCGAGGACTGGGTGATGCCGCTTTTAGACGAGATGCTGGAGGATCAGAAGTCCAAGGGAACAGTCTGGTCGCCATCAAAAATAATCCATCGACTGGGAGAGCGCATTGGCGATCCCAGTTCCATTTACTACTGGGCAGCCAAGAACCAAATACCCGTCTTCTGTCCGGCTCTGACCGACGGAAGTCTGGGCGACATGATGTACTTCCACTCCTTCCGGCAACCTGGACTGGTGGTGGACATCCTGTCCGATCTTCGCAGGCTCAATACCATGGCCGTGAAAGCCGTCAACAGCGGCATGGTCATCGTGGGCGGCGGCGTCATCAAGCATCACATCTGCAATGCGAATCTGATGCGGAATGGTGCTGACTACTCGGTGTTTATCAACACCGCCTCGGAGTTCGATGGCAGCGACAGTGGCGCCCGGCCGGATGAGGCCATATCCTGGGGCAAGATCAGGAAGGATGCCACACCCGTAAAGGTCTATGCGGAGGCCAGTTTGGTCTTTCCACTGATTGTGGGCGAAACCTTTGCCAAGCGACATCATTTTGCCGGCAAGCAGGTGCCCAGAGAGACTAACCAAGTGTAAATATATGCTAGAAAACAAGGACAACGTAATCAACAGAGATGTTACTTATTAAGGAACGGTGCTTGCCGCAGATGGGTCATAATGCGAGTCCGGAATGGGAGTCCCCGAAGTGTTATGCCTTGCCCAGAAGCCAACTGTCCGGGCAGGAAGCCATTAAGCGTCGTGGAGATGTTGCCGCATGTGATAAACACCACCGACAGCAGCAGCATTGCACTCCTGCACCTCCAGTGGGCAATTCACATTCCGCCGTAATGGTTTTCTGCCCGAGTCGCTTGAGTGCCGCAAAAATGCAACTTTTGCCGGTGGCCGCAGATGGTATTCCTTGCCTTAGTTTTACGCAAATATCCATCCCCTCGCTTCTGGCCTTAACTGTTTGCAAAGTTCACTCTTCTCGGCCGGAAATTGTCTGGTACGGGCGAATGCATCCGCATAAGCCCACGAAATTTGTCATTAATTTTATGCCACTAATGTAAGCGCTCCGCTTCCGTCACATCCTCAACAATTTTCTCCATTTTGGCCAACCAAACTTCGGCTGGCTGTACGCATCATTAAAGCTGAGGGGAAACTTTTTTCGCACACTTACTTTTTGTCCCCCTTTTTCCGGCTGCTTCGACAGTTTGGTCTACATGTTTTGAGCTATTGTCAGGCTGCAGTGGAGAAAGATGGACTTGCAGAAAGTTTGGGGGCATGCAGGGGCACTGCACTTTTCTTTGACAACTTTTTCGCAACTGCTTGCAAGTTTTTCTCGACTTTTCACTGGCTTTTTGAAAAATGAATGGTTTTTGGGGATGCGGCAAAGAAAAACTCTTATATACGTTTGTACTTATGCGTGCATATGTCAAGAAATGTTGGCTTTATCAAATTTTTGAAATTTATACGCTTCTGAGTTCGTTGAATATGTGTGGTTTGAGTCTTTTATACTTTCTCATATATGAAAAATGTTTCAAAAATATAAGTATAGTGAAGTGCTACAAAAAGTTTTTCCAGATCTCAAAAACCAAAATCCTTTTTTTTCTCAATGCTTTAAAGTTTGAAGATTTGATAAATAAAACATATAGTAAAACTTGCTGAGCTGTTCAAAACATTGGGATGGCAATATAATCCAGCTAAAAAGTTTATAAAACTTTAGCATCAAAACCCATTTATTTCTTTGAAATTTATGTTCGCTGCCAAGAAAATCAATTGCATTTATTTTTCCAAAGGCCATTATCGGCAGTCAGCCATCGTTAAGAAGTGCTTAACTGCATGTTGTCATAACCAACCCACACACACTCTTTGGACCCACTTAGGATATGTACTCCTCCGCTCACACACTCCTTCGAGGCGCTTAAAAACTAATTACGAACAAAGCTGTTGCTGCTCTTCTTACGTTGCTCTTGCTGGCTGCGTTTTCTTTTCTGCTCTTCGCAGGCTGAAGAAATAGCCAGTACACTCAGAGAAATTGCATAACTAAAGGGAATCCAAAAACCAAATAATTTGCTTTTTTTTTAAGAATTCAATAAAATATTTGAAAATGTTTAATTCAAGTTTGAACGTTCTATAGATTTACTTAATGAAAGTCCTTTTGGGAAATTACAAAACCTATTTCCATTATGGGGTTATTTTTAAATGAATTTTTAACTTTATTCAACTTTTCAAGCAACCAAGCAATTTATCTTTTTATTTTAGAATTTTCTTCTCCATGTAATATATTGTTTTTACCAGTGTAAGTGCGTAGATGATTGCAGGATTTTCCAGGACTACAGCCAACTTCCCTCCCTGATTACGAGAAAATTAAAACTACATTAAAAGTTTTGCAGTTGACAGGGGGGGCGGCAGAACTTTTCAAAACAGCTCAACGATTTATTGAATCGAACAAGAAAATATATAATATATAGAACTGTGAGTGGGCAAGAGTTTTTTGAGGTGGAAAATTAGGAGGATTATCACTCGCCTTCGGACAGATCGAGCTCATCGAGTAACTTTTCTAGCTTTGTGGAAAATCTTTCACATTTGCAAGTTTCGCAAAATTACATATCTTGTTAACATTTTTACATACATAAAGATCTTAAAAATTTATAGTTATGACTATTGCTGTTGGATTTTGGCCTTCTAAACGTTTTGAAACTGCCTCTTTTGTTTGTCCCGGATTCTGCTAAAACAGGGAACAGGTTACATAAACATCTGAATTTATGATAGGGGCCTTACCTTTCCATTAACAGCTTAAGCAGCACAAATATGATAATACCAAAGGCGTTATTAAAGTAAACGCATACTATTCGGACTAGTTGCAGGAAAGAGTGTTTTGGTTCCGGAATAATCTGCAGGATCCATGACACGCCCATGATGACAAAGATACGCAAAAACTCTAGGTAACTTTTGGTGGGGATTAAGCCTGGTTAGAAAATTATTAAATAGCATCCCTTACGTCTGGCTGTCGAAAGCGAGGCAGATTGTCGTTTCCTTCTCCTGGCGTGTGCACTTCTTTAGTTGTCTCTTCACTTTCCTTATGTAATAGACCGTCAGAACAAACATATTCATATTAAATGTATATAGAATCAGTAACAGACCGATTTCCATGATCCCAGCTGAGAACGAAAAGGGCCATTTGCTTAGACTGTCCTAAGGACTGACCCGGATGATTTCCTCCTCCAGACGATCGTCACAGCCTCCATTGTCCAACATGTTCCTGAGGGGGCAGCAGAATGGGACACAGTTCAACACCTGACACGTTTTAAAATGATTTTCAACCGCTATTACTCTGAACTCGTACTCTCTTGTCAGTTTAGAGGGTCCTATGAGGTCATCAAATGTATAGATTTCCTTTTAGTCAACCTTTCGAATATCTGATAACTTATCTGATACCTCACTTAATATGTAATTCGAATTATCATCTGAATTTGTATCTAATATATGTTCTGTATCGTCTGATGTGTATGTTCCATCCAATATATAATTTGCATCGTTGTAATTAAAATCGGAAACTTCACCCTTTGATTTCTTAAAAATAATCAGAACAAGAACTGTGCCAAACAACTCCAAATGCAGCTGCATTTTGGATATTAAACTATGCTACTCGGAAAGCCAAACTCAAGGGACTTTTAATAAATTTAAGTCACACATTTTATACCTCAATTTCGAATACCCGTGTTCCCCTAGGAACACTATCTTGGTCATTCTAGTTATCAAATTCCCTTTAGGTCCAGTTTTCTTTTAAAAAAATGTGTGCTATTGAAAATATAACAACACTTTTCTCCGCACTTAAATAAAGCCCCTCGTCGCCTATTATTATGTCGATTAAAGTATGTTCTCAAAGAAAGAACGTTGAACTACATCACTCCTACGAAAGCTTTACAAGCTAAACACTAGGCAAATCATTTAAATCATTTAGAGCGGAAAAAGTGCTGGTGCACGACGTGGCCATGGAGATTCTGCCCGAGGAACGGGACCGCAAGTACTACGCCGATCGCTACACCTGCTGTCCACCACCCTTTTTCATCATTCTGGTCACTGTAGTGGAGCTGGGCTTCTTTGTGTATTACTCTATGGTCACGGGTGAGGCATCTCCCAGGTATCCCATTCCCTCGGACTCAATGTTCATCTATCGTCCGGATAAGCGGCACGAGATCTGGCGCTTCCTCTTTTACATGGTGCTCCATGCGGAATGGCTTCACCTTGGATTCAATGTGGCTGTGCAGCTGGTTTTCGGGCTGCCACTAGAGATGGTGCACGGCTCCACGAGGATCGCTTGCATCTACTTCTCCGGAGTGCTGGCGGGAAGCTTAGGCACCAGCATCTTTGATCCGGAGGTGTATCTTGTGGGCGCCAGCGGAGGAGTCTACGCTCTACTGGCCGCTCATCTGGCGAACGTCCTGCTCAACTATCACCAGATGCGCTATGGAGTTATTAAACTGCTTCTCATTCTGGTTTTCGTTTCCTTTGACTTTGGATTTGCCATCTATGAGTGTTATGCTGGCGACGAGCTGCAGCTGGGATCGTCCAGTGAATTCCAGTCCATAGATCAGACTGAGACGGTGGTCGCCGTTTCGTTTGTGGCCCAATTGGCAGGAGCCATAGCTGGTCTGACCATCGGCCTGCTGATCCTCAAGAGCTTCGAGAAGAAGCTCCACAAGCAGCTGCTCTGGTGGATCGCCCTGGGAACCTACACGGCGCTGATGGTCTTTGCCATCACCTTCAACATCATGAATGGATTTACCATGTTCAACATTCGCGTGAAGAAGACCCGTGTGACGGAATCGTATTTCAACGATTTGCACGTGTAAAAACTCAGGAGGACTTAAGGCAGGATGACTAGAATCCATTCCTTGTCTCGTATTTAATTGATAATTTGCTTAAATTTTGTTCATTGCGTTCCGTTGAAGTTTTTATTGTTTTTCGGACGTCGTTTAAGTTTCCCGTTTATTGTTTTGTTAGCGCTGTATCTGAAGGATCAAATATACATTTCTTTAAATGCTTACGTGGCATTCTACGTAGATTATTTTGTTTTTTTTGCTAGTTAAGTACAAACGATATTGTAAGAATTGAGAGGATATTTACAACAATTCGAACTGATGAGGTGTAACATAATGCTCAAGGAAATCGACGTTTTCTATATATATTTAACTGCTGAATCAGAAGACTTTATAGGAGCTTAAAATAAAACTCCCCAAGAATCTTTAAAATACAAATAAAAAATTTACTTTACAGAATATTAAAATATAAAACATTAAACCTTTGTCTTTTTTATAAATAAAATGTCTTTTAAAAGATTAAATTGCCCAGCATATATTAATTTGATCTTTCTTCAAACTGTGATATAAGCAGTTTAGTTTTTGTAACTAGCTCACAAAAAAACCTTTTAAAATAACTTTATTAAGAATCATCGAATTTTTACTTTCACAAATTTGAAAATCTAGACCTCCGTATATAAAACTGTAGTTAAAAATTAATTTCGCTCAAGGGCACTTGTGCCTAGGAAACCCGGCAATGCCCTTTACGAATTTGGTCCGCACGTGCCAAGTGTGCGTGGCAACATCAATGGATCGCATGGATTGGCCCAGTAAGCTGGAGCGGAGTCAAAGACACTGAGCTGCGATGACAGCGACATCAGCTGCATTTGTAAGCGCGGCCTTCGTTGGACATCCAAGTGGGTATGGGTATGAGCACTATATAAGCTGGCCAGCCAGGTCAACACAACATCAAATCAAGCTCACAGCTCCAAGTTATCACAACTACCAAACAAAAAAACAATTCAACAATCAACATGAAATTCGTAAGTGTTTTGAAGACTTTAAGGATTTGAAGGAGTAATTAACAAAGTTTTATTCCCAATCCCAGTTCGCCGTCTGCTTCTTCGCTGTTGTGGCTGTGGCTGCTGCCAAGCCCGGAATTGTGGCTCCTCTGGCTTACACCGCTCCGGCTGTGGTGGGCAGTGCCGCCTACGTGGCTCCCTATGCCTCCAGCTATACCGCTAACACGGTGGCTCACAGCGCCGCCTTCCCTGCTGCCTATACTGCTCCCCTAGCCGCCGCCTACACCGCTCCTCTAGCTGCCGCCTACACCGCTCCCATCGCTGCTCCTTTGACTGCTGCTTATACCGCTCCAGTGGCCCGCCTTGCCTCCCCCTACGCCGCCGCCTACACCCACCCCCTGGCCTACAGCTCGCCCTATGTGGCCAGTCCGTATGTTGCCACCGCTGCCGCCGCCCCTCTTTTGCTGAAGAAGTAACTTAACGGATTGTGAACAACATGGAAAATATATCCCCGCATGTATTTTCTCAGAGCCCAAACTTGTGATCTTTTGTACGAATTAAACCTTCTGAAATTTAATATAATTTGTTTTTCATTGGTGGGGATTTGAGAGATTTTTTCAACCGACGTTCAGTAAAAAATCTTCGAATTAAAAATTTAAAACAAAATTCTTTCACTTAATACGTTAAAAAATTTTCTTTTAAATAAAATCTTAATATTTTGTTTTAAAAGTAAGTTATGACATTTTTAACAAAAATTCAAAAACCGTGTACATTTTTGGATACCACTTTATTATGTCACTAAATTTCTGTGAGCTAAGTCCAAAGCTTTCAGAAAGCAATTGGCTTTGAGTTTTTAACATAAGATTTCAAAACAGCCAGTTTTAATCATTTCAAAAGCGTTTTCTTATATAGATAAATGAATATTAGCAGGTACTGTATCAAAGTGGCCTGTCGTTTTAAAGCAAAACCCAGACACGTAAACCACAAAACTTATATACACAAAAACTGACTTCATACCTAGATTCTGCACTGAGATTCACATCATGTCCGACTTTGAGAACCTTGCGGGAAACACCAACGACAAGGAGCTGCAGAAGTTTATCATGATCGAGAAACAGAAGGCACTGCTCAACGCGCAGATCCACAAGTTCAACGAGGTCTGCTGGGAGAAGTGCGGAAAGCCGATTACCAAGCTGGACCACGCCACCGAGACGTGTCTGAGAAACTGCGTCGACCGCTTCGTTGACACCTCGCTGCTGATTACCCAGCGATTCTGCTGGGAGAAGTGCATCGATAAGCCGAGCAGCAAGTTGGACCACGCCACCGAGACGTCTCTGAGAAACTGCATCGACCGCTTCATTGACACCTCGCTGCTGATTACCCATCGATTCGTCCAGATGCTCCGAAAGCGCAGCGGTGGCGACCTGTAGACCTTTAGTCCCTTTCCCTCAAGGAACACAACACACATTGTATGTAAAAGCCATTGGTATAAGTTTTTGTCATTTGAATAAAACCTTTAAGGCTCTTCAGTGTTAAATCATTGCATACTAATGGGCGCACATCCTGTAAAACTCTTTTAAAAACGCAGGGTCTGAGGTTGCCTGCACTTTTGTCACCTTTCGCTGCCGTTTGCCTTAATGGAACAAATACCGGAAATTCTTCCGACACGCCATCTCCTTCGCTCCTGCTGTCCCACACTTCCGATGTGGCCCAACGGCCTTATTAATTTCTCGAATGCTGCTTTGGTATTTTTTCAGCCCGCCTGCCGCTCATAAATTGCGCAAATTCCTATTGTTAGCGTCAAAGAAAAATGTCAGTGGGTGATAAGGAGGAGGAGGAAGAGAAGGAGATGGTGTGGTCACATCTAATTTCTCTGCATGTCCTGAGCACGCTTATTAAAGTATAAATCATTTTGTGGAGACAAACCACCCACTCGCCGGCAAAGTGACCAACAAGTACGTCACAGAGAAGAAGCCGGCAAACGACAATCAGCCCAAAAAAAAGAAAGGAGAAGTGAGTGGGAAAAGGTAAGGACCGGAGTCCCGACTGGACTGCACTGCCCGGATGGTTAGCCAAAGTACATTATAGTCCTTGGTCGGTTGCAGCCTGCAACAAATGTAGCAGAAAACCGCAGCCGAGAGTAGTGCAATTAAATACAGGAAATAATGGCCACCACAGCACCAGCAGAAGCAGCTCCTGTCCCACTTGGAGCTGGGTGGTGTGGTCCAGTGGTCTGGTGGCGCACAGGAAGCGACAGGATGCAGGAAACTCTCGCCCAGCATCTTGGCCTGCAGTTGGCCAGCAAATTTAGAGGCGGAAAGAAATTCAGCAACATCCAGCCAGACAGAAGCCGGTGAACGCTATTATGTAGACACATTAAACGAAGCTGGCCCTGGGGAATCTCAGAAACGAATGGGTTGGGCTTTCTTTTGAGTACTTTCCAGATGGATGATTGTGGGAGAATTAACCAATTTTATAGCAGCAAAAAAATGATCTAAAGAAAATCAAATAAAAGCTTTTTAGCGCTGAATTACTTTAAATATTTTAGGAAATGTCTTTGCTGGCAATTTATTAAATTTAAATTTAAAAGGGCCTTGCTGGCCGGACTTTTATTTAAATGGTAAACTTTTAAGAAGCAAATTTCTCCAGCTATGCGTCACATCACATACTTTACTCAAGTTTAAGTTGACGAAACAATGCTCTTTGGGAAACTTTTCCAGCACCAATTTTTAATCGAAATTCTTGTGAAAATAGCTTTATTTACACCCGGAACAGTTGACTTCTTAATGTAGCGCATTCCAATCAGGACCGCACACAGAGCCAGCATCTGGTTGCGGTCTCCCATGTCCTGTTTTGAACCGAGCTGCGTCTCAGAAGGACATCCCATCGAATACATGCATATGTATGTTTGCATGGCATTGTGTGCGAGTGTGCGAAATATTTTATAATTCAATTTTCAATTGGCAGGTTTGAATCCGTAGATATGACTGCACACAACCTACACACAATTCATAACGTGGCCAGGAGTACTATATGTATGGGTTGTCGAGCTCTAATTGAATTCAATGTGCACTTAAGCGACATCCGTTCATAATGAAATTTCGCAACAAAATTGTGGCAAGGACAAAAGAGTCTGCAAATATTGTTGCTATGCTAATGCAAAGTTTTGCCTCCCAACGTATATATTTTTTTATTGCACCATAAATAATGTGAAATTGGATGGAGAAAGGAAATCGGAGCCTGGCAACGGAGAAATTGAAATTAAATTGCCGTTCGACTGAAGGAATCCAATGCCAAAGCAACTGCAAGTCTGAACAACCATATCTTATATATATACTGTACAGTACCTAGTAAATACATTTCTGTATATTTTTATTCCATTTCTTTCTATTTTTTTCATTTGACGTTTTATTTTGCACTCTGCAAATAATCGATTGTCAGCCAGCACCAACTGCTGTCCGTCTGTCCATCTGACGGACCATTGGAATGTTAGCTAAAGTATGAGCAGCTGCTTCAATATTGCGCATAGCATTTGAAAATTTCACACACTGCAGGAAAAGGCAAGGATAAACTTAACCCTATGCTTGACAATTTAAATAAGGTCATCATACTTCAATTAGTCAATTTAAATTGCAGTCATATGTTGGTATATTATTTGCAGATCATTTAAACTTAATTGCTTTTAAAGAATACACTTTGGTTTGATGACACACATTTGTCGGTCATTTATAATAATTTAGTTCTTTGGGGTTTTTGAATTATGTTTATATGTTTATAAATACATGCTGAATATACAGACAATACTAAACAATTTAAACCAGATTAACATAACAATGTATTTATTATATTAAATTGGAGTCAGGTGTTAGTAAATTCTTTGCAGATCATTTCAACTTAATTGCGTTTGCTTTGTTGATATTTTAATGATAAAGATTAGTCATTAGTCATTTATAATAATTATTTAAATTTAATTTAATTTAATTTAATTATTTAAAAACTTGCTTAAAATATATACCGTACTTTTAGTTTAATAAACATAACATAGTAGGTATTTGTTATAATTATTATTACGTTTAACTTATTGACAAATGAAGAACTATATTAATTTTTACATTTTAGGAACTTTCCGTGCTTTCCATTTAAAATTATTTTATTATATTGGTTATTCAATGAATCACGAATTAATCGCTTTCCTCAGTGTGTTTTTTTTCACAAAGCAATATGGGTTTCGTTCGATTGTGTTTTGCGCAAAATTCCTTGCGATTGACTTCGCCAGGCGTTTTATTGATTGATTTGCAATGCCCACGAGCGGCTGACAATCAGCTTGTGGGGCTTCCGACTCCGATGAAGGAGCAACAGCTTCCGACAGCCCCTGGGCTCACGTTGCGTATGCGTAATATTGTTATGCCACATCCTTGCACGCTCCGCACCGAAAAGTTTGCACAAGAAATTCAAGAAATGATCGAATGTACATTTTAATGAAGCCGCCTCCGTACATCCAAACATATATAAATACAATAAATTGCTCAAACAGAAATCAACTCTATTGCATGCCAATTTCCGGAGGAAAAAGAAATAATGGGAACTTGTTTTTGTACTGCGGCATAAATGTGGTTCGTAGTCGGAAACTTTTTTCATTAAAACTCTCGAACGAGGAGGAAGCCCAGCTGGGCTAAGTGAGTGCAAAATGCTATTTTATTGTCAACAAGTAAAGTTGCCGAAAACACTCTGAAGACGAAATCCAGAGCCTGAGGAGTTGTCGTAGCCGATGTCAAATTTATTTAATATGCAGCATAAACAAAGCAACAAGGACTCGACACGCTCGTAAACTCATTTCACCAGCGAAAACAACTGTTCCCACTTGCTGCTGGGGAATTTTTTAATACGACCTCAAGGACTCCCTTGAGTTCCGCTTCCTCTCGCTTTATGAAAAATAAATATTTTTGTGTTTTATATCCGACTTGGACGGCAACGCCCACAAGTTTTTTCATTAATTTGCAAGCATCCAAAGTGCCAAAGGGGGGCGATTAGTCCCCCACCGAAAACACCCGGAAAGCATTACTCGAAAGTCAATAAAAGTGTTGTTTTAACTTCTGGCACTTTTGGCCTTCTTCAGCAGTCATTATCAACTTGTGCTGTCAACGCAGACCGGGCAGCATCTGGGCAAATTTTCATAATTCTTGGCGACAAAGTTGAATTGATTAATAAAATATGAGCTGATGGCCAGAGGGAGGCAATGGATTTAATTCTTTAGTATTTGTACGAATCGATAAAAAATTTGTTTTGGAGAGAAGTGTTAAGTTGTAAATAAAGTATTGGCTGTTATAACAATAATCTTCGAAAGCAGAGATAATTTAACTTTATTTTGTTGTGTCACAAATTGGTAAGAAGAAAGAAAATAAAAAAACTAAAACTTTAAGAGTTTATGATTGAAAAGAATTAAATAAAACTACCAGGACCTCCAGTAATAAATGTACATGTTGTTTGGGAAAAGAATTTAACACTCTTTAATGAAAGAAAAATATGCAAACTGTAAGCCAAAACTATTGAAAGCATTTTAGAAACTTTTTTAAAGTCGACTCATTTAATCTGCATTTTTTTGATGAAATTATTTGAGGCTTTAAATAATTGGACAACTTCGTTTAAATTGACGTATCTCAATTATAAAACTATTTTTCAGATAAACAAAATTAATTGCTGTAAAACTTGTATAAAAAGTTATGTTTTGACTACATGTTTTTTTATTCGCTGGCGACAGAAGTTAATCACTTTTTTCTATATTCACAGCTGCTGGCGCTTCCATCAGTTATGAAAACATTTCAACTTTGCAGGACTGTTTAACATGCAAATTTCAGCGGGAAACTATCTGCAAACTTTTTAAAGATGGTTTTTAGCTCATCTTGAATTCGTGCTCCCCAGAAGTCATTATTCAGCCCGTCATCCGTATCCGTGTGCCATCTGGCTAAACCAAAGTAGGAGGAACACGGAGCACCGAAAAAACAAGCAAAGTCATCCATATGCATGATGCATGTCGGTAATGGCATTTCCAAGCCAACGACAAGTTGCTTAAAATATCATCAAAAAATACGCGTTAAGTGCTGGAGGTTGGCGGTTCCACCTCCACCCCCACCACATCCACATCCACATCCATTTCTACAGCCACATCCACATCTGTCATGCTCTTTGCTGCAGATGCGGTTAGAGAAATGCACGAAAATGGAAGGGCCAAGAACGGAACTAAAACCGCACTCAAAAAGCAGAAACCGGCAAGAAATTGGACTGGCACATTCCCCTTAAAGCTTGAACTCAATATGTGCATAACTTTCGCTTTCCGGTGACAGAGGCCCCGGAGATCCCCTTGCTCAACTCCTTTGTCCCAGGCAATCTGTGACCCAAATCCAAAGACCGACGCCTTAAAGCCTAAAACAAACTGTGTCAGTTAACTGCTCTTCCATTTCTCCACTCCCCCACTTGACTTTTCCCCGTTGCACTATATCCCCCTCCGCCACCCTCCTCTGTATCCTTTGCCGCTCGCATCAAAAGGCAAATATTGGCACTTGCCGCAATAACCAGGTAAGCTCAGGCTGAGTTTCCCCCTATCACAGGCTCGAAAATGGGTCACACAACAGTTGTGTCCACAATAATAGTGAAGAAATAATTTTAGAAAGAGTTTTAATATTATGCTTTACAAAAACCCTGTTTTTTGGTTATTTTTATAATATTTAAGTATGCATTTAGAGCTTTCAATAATAACATGAAAACAAAAAAGATGCACATTTTTAAAAGTAATAAAACTGTAGTTTTTTTGATAAATTGAAAAGTATAAAAAACATTATTTACAGTTTCATTATATTTGGGTAAACATTTAATTTATTTATCAAAAGAACAACTTGTAAAGTCCATAAATTCCCTTTTTAAAATTATGGATTCTTCTTCATGAACTTATTAAAAAAGGTTTTAGGATTTTTGAATCCCAAAAAACCAGCAGTATTATTTTGTTCCCACCTGTAAGTCGAAAAATCCATGCGCAAGTTATGTCAGCTAGAGGAAAATTAGAAGCAAACTTCGAGTCGAGTCGAGCCATTGTAATTGCGTCACAGATGCCGCATCATGGCTTTAACCCCAGAAAGGGTTAAATCTCACACACTCCCACGAAAAGGGCTTTGAAATTTTAATGGCCTTTAAGTGAGTGAACAGGGGCGTGGCTGTCGCGCTTGAATTAACAAATTAATGCAAATGATTTCGAAAAACATTCCCCTGAAGTTGTCGCGACTTGAGGCTTAATTTAATGAATATTTATGAGGCTGCGCGACTGTTTTTGCCGCTTCTCATTTTTGCATCATCGTGTTGACTGCATTTCGATTTGAGGCTCTAATTTAATTGCAACCAAGAGCAGGAGAGCAGGAGACCAGGACAACAACATCCGTTTCCGCTTGCCACGACATCCCGTCAAGTGCGGCAATCGCATTAGAATGCGCAGCGGACCTGTCCTTCGCATCCTCCGCCTGATGGATGAGCTCCAGCTCAGAAGCTGATGCTGCAGCTCCCCTCTCCTGTCCGTCGATCATTGCACTCCGGAATCCGGAGACTACGGGTACCAACAACACAATACCAGCCTCCGGCTGCGACTCCTGCTCGCTGCACTCATTTAATTGCATTATGCCGCAGGTTGTCGCATTGCCCTGAAAGTCCTGGCACCCGACACTCCACTCCAAAGACACTGCATTAATTTGCATGTGGAAAACTGCATCCCGTCCCGCTGTTTTTTTTTTTTTTTTTTTTTTTTATTGCTGCTCTCTGTTTTTGTCCAGAGTTAATGAAGTCAACAAGCTGCGGCTGCATTTTCTCAGACTGGAGGAGCTCCAGGCCAAAGAAACAATGCAAAGTACGATTTCCGTCAGTCTTAATGTCTGGGGAAAGTTCATATATAACTAAGATATGTAGCAAACAAATGTTCTATTTGTTGTGTCACAGAAATCCCTAGAAATTAAGAGGTCGTTTAGATGTTAGTTTTTTAAAAAATATTCTTCAGATGTTTGATTTACGTTGGAAAGAATAAAAAATGAGGCCCTCTGCAGTCAGTATTTGTTAAACATTCTTAAACCTTAAAATTAAGATGCATTAAATATTCTAAGTACATGAAATAAAGTTGTTTTTTAGTTCAAATATTAACAAAACATCAATTATAGGAAAAAATGTAAATATGTATAAATCACAAGGACAAAAATAAATGATTATTTAAGGTTATTAGACTCTAAGGTGTTTTTCATTTATTTTAAACAGAAAAGAAAGGACTTGGATCTCATATTTTAAAAAAGTGAAGATATCTATTAAGCTAGCTTAATAAAACTTTTATAATATATCCTTTCATAGATCGTTTAAACAGCTTCTAAAACCAGAAACAGTTACGACTACATTTGGGGGGCTGCACCATCTGCTTGCAGCACTTGGAATTTGATTGGATCCTGCCATGACCATGTCCCTTATCAAGCCAGGAGATGTACGCTTGTTGGCCGAAGTTTTTAATTACATTTCTAATTTTTTGATGAGCTTGGGCAGCCAAATCGTTGTTGCGAAACTCAACGGCATAGACAAATTTCTGGGGTTTAAATTCGTAAGCTCGCAATGTGGTGAACTGACACAGCTTGCGCATCTCCTGGTAAACTTGGAGGGGTCTGAGAAGCTCCACCCTTTCGAAAAGCAACTCACGGTTGTTGTCGGATCTCAGCACCAAAATACTCAGACTCTTTTGGCGGAATCGCTTTGGCAGGCTAAGGTTGCAATAATTAATATTAATATGTATTCCTATAACCCCAAAACTCACTATTCCAGTGCCGCTTCCTGGAGGGGCCCGTTTACGTATTGCAGGAAGGCATATCCACGGCTGTGCATTGAGAAATCGATCTTGTATCGCAGGGAGTAAACCTCTCCAAGCTCGCTGGCCACCTCCACAATCTTCTCCGGGGGATATCGTCTGGGTATTCCAGTGAGATACAGCTGAAAAAGAAAACATTCCTACCTCAAGCTTTGATGGATTTAATTGTTTTTCTAGACTCACTTCACCCGCTCCTGCATCCAGCGAAGATTTTATATCCTCGTCTACCTTACTGCGCGTGGTTATGTAAATAGTGCCATCTATTTGACTTTTGTGATATTTCGTCTCAAATTCCATTTCTAAGAAAAAAAAAAAAAACGAAAAGCCACGCGTGCGCAGAAGGTGCAGTGTGACCAGACTAGATTGTTGAAAGATCTTTGTATCTATGTTGCCAGATCATTTGTTTTGTTTTTAAATACAAATACAAACTTAAGTTGATATATCGATTATTTGTTTTTAAAAAGATTAAACTGACATTGACGAAGTTTTAGTACTAAGTAAAAAAATAAAAATATGTAATTATTATTCTAAAATACATAATGAAAACTAATAAAAATGTAATCATCATTCAGTGAAATTTCTGTCAAGAGCTACATAAGAATTTTATTGCCTTCAACATTGTATTAAAAAAGTTCGTAATTTTTCAAATCGTGATTTTCATAAAAAAGTTACATTCATACATAAACTCAGCAAGAGGCTTGCATGTGAGATTTTTCATAAGCCC
The DNA here is from genome assembly GCA_018150695.1 of Drosophila oshimai. Taxonomy (NCBI): domain Eukaryota; kingdom Metazoa; phylum Arthropoda; class Insecta; order Diptera; family Drosophilidae; genus Drosophila; species Drosophila oshimai. Next base: position 259,709 of record JAECWM010000304.1, on the reverse strand, counting down.
TGCTGTGAACTTTGACTGCACTATTAATACGGTATTCTATTTTTGCAAGGTACGTTTTGCCGCTTTTACTTTACTTTTCAAAACCGCTCTTTGCATGTCAGGGCATTTCTTTGCTCTTGCCTGCTTTTTGCTGTGTTTTGACAGGCTGCGCGTGCTTTTTTCTAGCTCATGTTTAACAATATAAATTTATGCAGGCAGGCGGGCGCTTGCAACTTTTGCAGTTCGCAGCTCACCGCTTGCCACAAGCCGCAGCACCTACGTATCGCTTGTTGTTGCCTTTGCGGTGAAGCCACCCACTAACCACCTCCCACCACCCACTCACCCCACCAGGGGGCATCTTGATGGAGGTTGCGGTGCACTCAAGTGCCTCTGCCTCTGCCTCTGCCGCTGCTGCTTAATTTTCCTAATTTATACGCGCGCTGTGCTAATGAAAATTTACGTGGCAACGCAACCGCACACTGAATTGTTCCTCCTGCTGTTACACTCATAAAATATTTCAAATTAAAAATGATTAATTAACTAAAAAAATTAAAAGAAATGCAACTGTTGTTTTTTAATTTTTCTGAAAATTTTACATTTCTTATTGTCCAAACTACCAAATTATTTATATTAATGATTTAATTTTTTAACTTAACATTTATACCTTTTTTAAAATATCTTATTGGTTATTGTGAAAAGATCAAGACTTAGAAAAAAATTAATTTGTCACTAAAAATAACAAATTTACAAAAAAAAAATTGTTTTCAAGAATATGAAATTTTAATTAGCAATGTTAGCATATCTTTTTCGGAACGTAGTGTGTTTAAAAATTAAGAAACAAAATAATTTTGCTAAGAAGTTCTTGATGATTAGTGTTGATATTTTTAACAGTTCTTCCTTTAATTATTTCAGTGTGCTGCCGTTGCTCCTTGTGCTTATTACCAGACTTGGGCCCACCACTTGACGCATCTCTAAGAAGCCCTGAGCTCCACTTCTGGTCCACTCTGCCGCCCCCCCTGCGGTTGAGAAACGTTCGCTGACAGCCGCAGAGTAAAGCCACATAATCCCACTTACATTCCCGATCTCAGCCAGCGGGTTCATTTCGTTCAAGGCATTAAAATTCTCCGTTAAAACAAAAACAGTTCACTGGAAATAGTTCAATCTGGCAACAAATGCGATTATGGCAATGATGGAACCGAGCGAGGAGTTACTGGATCGCCATTTCAGGCAGCAGATGGTTAGTTACATGGAGGTGGACCAGCAAAAGGCCTGCCAGTCGGATCGCCTGATCATGGACAGGTGGATGACGGTGTTTGATAGTGCACCCCTTGGTCAGAAGTTGGCCCGGAACACTCTGATGCTGCTGATGCATGGACACTTGAAGGAATTTAAATTCCTCAAGGCTCCATTCACGGATATCCGAAACTGCAGCAGGAATCTCAATGAGATTGTGGACGACTACAAGGGCACTCGAAATGATCAGGATGGATTTGTGAAGGCACCACCCCAGGAGAACATCAAAATCTCCTCCTCTAAATTATCCAAAAAAATGTCAGATTCAGAGCCAAAGGAGCAGCCACGATTGGAAGCAGGCAGATCCTCTGCCCTTTCCAGAACTGTATCCTTTAGAAGGTCCTCCAGTCACATTCTCAGGCCCAAAAAACTAGAACCCATCGCAGAGGTCTCGGAAACCTCGGAAGTAGCACCCACAACCAGCAGCTTGGTGACGGTGATCAGAAAAGAGAACTTTCGTCCCATTTCCTCAAGTGAGAGCTCCGATGCCGATTTTACCTGCACGAAATGCGTTCATGAAATGGAAAGCCAAAGTGTGAAGTCCAGAATCGAAGCCCTTGAGAAGGAGCTTTCAAAAAAGAAGCAACTTCCTTTAAGTACAAGTTCCATGGAAAACGTAAAAAGGTTCTACCAAAAAAACTCAAGTAATGCTGGGGACTCCGCCTCCAATCATGATCCAAAACGTTGCCGGGTTATCAATCAAGAACGACTTGCAAAGATTACTGATGTCACCCGTAGATCCAGTGCTGTGAAAAATCTGAAAAACTGCTTCGAGGAAATGGCAGGACGTTTGAGGCGCAGTTTCGAAAATGAATATCCTGTTCCTGAAGATCCCAAGAAAGGGATTCCGCCACCCGTGCCTCCTAAAATCAGTCGAAGGAGCCAGGAGCCAACTTTGCTGCCCAGACAATCTGGTGGGCAATGTCCTAACCCAAATTTATTTCAGGACATATCAGTTCAAAACTTATTGTTGCATCAGAAGGAGCTGCGCCTCCAGTGCTTGAAGTACTACAATATGGATGGTAGTCTGAAGGATGTGAAAGATTTACCTGTACTTCCCAACGAAGCTGAAGAAACTGAAATAAAAGTTAAAGGTTTTATTATTAATGCCCACAGAGCCTTGGAACGTTTGAAACGCTGGCGAGGAAACCCCAATAAGCTGAAATTTTTCAGGACCTGCTTTAGGGGATGCGGATTGGAGGCTTTTGGGAAGCTGCAGGCTCTAGATCGAAGGTTTGAGCAAGTGGCTCTCAAGTGGTATCGTCAGAAGAGGATTGTGTGCGGACGAAGCACGTGGCGTCGATACCGCCAGAGTATTATGGAAAATAAGCCATCACAATTATGGGGTGATCTGCTCCAGAAGCGACGCCAGTTGGAGATGCAAGAAGAGCTCAAGCAAAAACACTTGGCTCACCTGGCGAAAATCATTGAGCTCTGCGAGACTCACTGCAGCGGAGTCATCAGACCAGATGTCCTTCAGAGGATGCTCAGTCGCCTGGACGACGAATACAGCAAGCTGGCCGGAGATCTCGACGCATTGGTCCTGGAGCAAAAACATCTTCAGCAACTCCAGCAGTAAGGGAATCCTCGCTCTCGTTGCTCTCCACGCACCTGTTTGTGTAGTTCCTTTGCACTTGTAACAACATTAACACGGCCAGCTGCACTGCTCATTAATTAATTTAAATACTACGCTTTATTAAATTACCAACTGGCGAAAACGGAACAAAGTAAAAGGCTTTGGGAGAGGGGTTGTTTTACAGCTGGAGATGACTACACAATAAACAAACAATCTACTCGTAAACAGCAGCTATTTTTTAATTATGCAATGTTTCCGTTGCAGCTTTACGAAAAAACAGAAAGCTGAGCTGGGTTAAAGGAGTCGGTTGATAAAGGGGAAATACCCTTTTCGATTTGCACAACCATAATCAAAAAGAATTTATAAATCTGCGGGTTGCAACATATTTTCATAGTTATAAAAAGCACGAAGTTAAACTGTTATTAAAAGTAATTCGATTCTTGGAGGGCCAATCATCTTTTCTATTAAGCAATTTTATTTGATTTAAATTTTTAAAGAAATAAATTTCAGTTACTTGTCTATTCAACAGTCAATAATCATATTTTTTCCTACATAACTTTATAAAGGAATGGAATAAATTCTTTTAATTACTAACTTATTTAAAACTTCATGTCTTTTATTAAAAATACTTTTGTTATCTTTTTCCCCGCAAAAAATTCTTTAAAAAACATAATATATTAAATTCCAATGGTCAGGAAAACTATATAATATTTTTTTCCAAATCCTGATAGACCCCATCATCTCCCAATTTATGCAGGGTATCAATAACAAAGCGAAATACAAGAGAAATGGCTGCCAGCTGCGACTATTTGCCATTTTGTAAGCAAGCTGGGAATTAGCAGCAAAACCAGCCAGCGACGAACAAAAAAAGCCGGAAAAATCAATGGAAAACTGTCGCTAAAAGCAGTTCTCCGAAGTACCCATCATCGAGTTGCCTGGGCGTGGTCAAGCGGAGTTGCAAGTTGGAGTCCATCGGCGGAGTCAGCGGTGGTCAGTGAACTTGCCGCAACCTAATATCCGCAAGTATCGGCATACATATATAATTATGGCGGGCCCAAGCATCCCACACAGTATATTGTACATAGTTATAGGTAGGGCACAAGTGATGGCTTCATCGGTCTCTCGGTTTGAGTCTGAATTTATGGTCTATATTCGGAAATTTGCATAGAACGCTACCGTCTCACCCGCTTGTCTGCGTCTGCATTAATTAATTATTTATAGCTTGCGAAACATGTCTCCCCTTCGCCTCGCTATCTCGTTGGCCATGTTTGCTCAGTTGCAAATTTTGCTGGCTGTTTTGGCTTAAAGTGACTTAAAGCAAGACGTCACCCTTGGCTCTTCTTATCTAACCAAGTTGATCGCAAAATATGGTTTTGTTTCTCGGTAGCCTCCTCCCAAGCCCTCTTTCCCATTCTATCCCCGATTTCAGGCTCATGTGCACACCAGGCACGAACACATAATTATAATTTTTACAACGTCTAAATAAACGCAAATATTTTATGCACAGTGGCTGGTTCCAGGGGGGGTAAGAGGGGCTCATATGTAGTAGTAGTGAGTCAGGTAGGGCGGTGCTACCTGTGCTCATGAATGACACTCCAAAGAAGGTAGCGCGACATTAGGTATCTAGCCATTAATTGTGGAAAAACAAAGGGTATCAGCCAGGGAGTGGACTCGCTTTACGTTTGGCCAACTCTGTGAAGCAGTCGAAAGTGGTTCTCAATATGGAAAAAATATGAGACTGAGCGAAAGGGAAAGGATTGCCTTTAGGTGTTCCTTTGTCTGCATTGTTCTCTTATTTTATACAGATTCATCTATTGTGATATTTGATTTAAATCTATTTGATAATACTTACAAAAAAATACCTTATTGGCTTCAAAGCTTAAAATTTAACTTTTAATTTAAAAGACATGTGTTTCCGATACAAACAAGGCTTAAGTTTTATTTGTTTTTTTTTCTAAGACTTAGAAAATCAACAAAGCGAAACATTACTCTTTATTTGTAAGTAGAATTATTACTTATATCAAATTTCTAGGGTTCTAATGTACCTAATTTAAATACTTTTATCATTGTTCGGAAATTACTTGTTAAACCATTATAATAACATGTACACTAACAGACCTCGTGACTCAATTTGAATGCATTATTTAAAGGCTCGAGTTTCGCTATCAATATTCCTAAGTAATGCACAAATTTATTATTTTTTAATGGTTTTTTCATGACCCATAGAGTATTTGAAATTTCATCAAAATAAGTTTTTTATTGGTCGTTGTCTTACATTTATTCTTTCTCAGCAATTCAAATAGCATTAAGAATATAATTTATGCCACTCAGCGCGCTCAGGTCTAGCAATATTAATGATGGCAGAACTTCTCCGGCTCTCTCCCCGGTTCTCTGTGATTCTCAGTGCCTGTCCCTGTCCAGTCCCATGCCATCCAGCCAAAGGCTATAAATATGATTGACTTACCGGACCAATCGCACAGTAAAATTTTGAATTTCGCACGCACAGCCAGCCGGAGGAGCTGGAGTAATCGAAAGGGAGCCATGTTGGTCAAGGTCTTAATGGTGAGTGGTGTGGGTCACCGTGCACATGGATACTATACATATATTTGGATATTTCAAACGTATCAATAATCCTGCCAGCTCGCATTGCTCGCGGCCCTGGGTCAGGCGAAGCCTCAGCTGCTGGTCACGACGCCTGTGAGTTATGCAACCGGAGTGGGCGGCACTTGGCTCTCCCCCTCCTACTCCGCCTACTATCCTGCGTATGCCAGCTATCCGGCCTACGCGGCGTATGCGTATGCACCGGTTTATGGCGCATACGCCACGTATCCTTATTACCCGTATCTAAGGCGATGAATCAGATGCCTGTTGCTGTTGCTGTTGCTCTCTGTGCTGCTGGCTAACTTAAATATTCAGTGAATTTTGTAGGTATTCCTACATAATGTACAGTGCTCTTGCGGATATAGGAATGTTGTGTCGTTTGCTGTCACAAGCTGTAAGCAGTTTAATTATGTTGAAATTAAATTTAAGAAAATATATATTTTCTTTTCGTGTTGAAATTTTAAATAAATGAAATCCGGTATTAAAGCTGATCGTATTATTAATAAGCAATAAGAAAATATAAGCCTTACAGCAACTGCGAGCATAAATATCCCACGTTATATCCTTGGAGATACACAGCTCAACAATTTCCTTGCTAAAAGTTTTAAGAAGCTTAAGGAAATTAAAAGATCAAAAATAATACAAATTTCTGAGCCATCACTGTGGATATTTTTATGCTGTTTTGGCTTGTTTTGTGTGTGTGCTCGGAATAATCCTGTTGGAAATGTTTTATTTTCCCTCGCGCTTGATTCGATTTGGCGCCTGAAATCAAAGCGGCATAAATACATAAAATGATAAACAAATCAATAAATGGCAAAAGGCATCATCTACCTTCAGCCAGGTCCTGTGTGATTTTCCATTCGGCTTTTCTCTTTTGCCGCTTTTTCCCTTCCTCAAATTTGCTTACATCTGCGCATATTTTCACTTGCACGTCTTCGGCTGGGAATAGGGAGTTGTTTGGTGGGAACAGAGGGTGGAGAGGGGATTAAGGATACTCCGGACAGGGCAGGATGTCGGTGAGTATCTTGGTAACCCGCTACTGATTTACCTTACGTGTATAAATCTTTTATTCATATAATCCATTTGAAAAACACGTTTGCACATGATTGTGTTCGTTTCGGAAAAAGGGAATCTTTCTAACATATGTATGTTACGTACGAGTACGAGTATGTGCAAACCGACCGTGTGCGAGTGTGTATTTGATTTGAAAAATCGTCAAAATTATATAAAGTGAATACAAATTTCATTTGCTGGGTTTTATTGCTCCGCCAGTTGCCATACAAACATTGGTTGCCAATTGCCACTGCCACAGCGATGGCAATCAAAATAGCTACGCTTTGACTTTGCGATTTAACGAAGGGTAAAGTTCTTTTAACTTGTCAAGTAAAAAAAAGGTAACAAAACCTTTTAACCAGCAGATTACCAAAGGTGAAAATTTGTTTTGTTTACTAGAGATTTGTTTAAGGTACACCAAAGATAATGATATTAATTATTTAGGAAGTCAACGAATTTAAAGGGCGCTATTATAAGTATGTGCTATTTAAATTGATATATTTGATAAAAATCTAAGAATAAAAGACTAAATTTAATTAAGTTTTTATGCTCAATTTATTTTGTGGAAAGTATTATTTATGTTTATTTAATACACTTGCGGAATATTTATATTGAAAGTAAACACTAGGTTACTTTCGTTACCTGTTTTTTAATTAAAACCTCCAAAAGTTTTCCTCATTAAGCGGACAGAATCCTTTCAACAACCCTGTCATCCTGCTTATCATATTTTCGAGTTACCTTCAAAAACTTTTTGGGCAACGAAAACATCCAAAAAATAATAAAAAGCGGATGACAAACGCGATAGGGCGACAACAAGTAGTATTCAACATAGAAAGGCAAAAAGTTGCCGGAGCTCAACGCAGTTTTATTGAATAAAAGGTCATTAAATTTGGACGCTATCTGTTGCGAGAACTTGCGAAAAATGGAGCAGCCATTTTCCCCTTGGCCAACTTTCCCCTCCGTGGATTTAACCAGCCTTTTCCGCTTAGGTAGCAAACTTTACAACTACTTGGCGTTCACCACCTGAGGACGGGAAAGCAGGGCGAGGGGCGATGCCAGAGTTGTGATAAGAACAGCGGGAGACCGCCGGGGGGGACAGAAGGCTCCACTCGGGCCTTTCAACGCGCAGGACAAAGTCAAGCAGAAAACTTGACTGGAGCCGCTGGCTGCGGACGGGTAGAAAAAAAAAGGAGCGAACGCGCAGGAAACGCTGAAAGGAAGCATATTTCATATAGAAAAGAAATCCTTTTAAATGGAAAGTTTAATCCAACCGAAGGCAAAGCGCAGACTTGCTGCCTAGGTGCCGATGGAGGGGAAAGCGGGAAAAGGGGGACTCCAGATGCCTGGGTTTCGATAAGAACTAAGCTGAACTGAACCGAGTGGAAAAAGCGGAGTACAAATTGCTCGCCATCACTGCTCAAAGTCAAAGGAGTTCATTTTGTTCGGGAAAATTGCATGTCGGATGGGGAAATTGTACAGTAAAACCAATATTAAGTATGTGTTTTTGTAGCTCAAATATTTCAAAGCTTTATAAAAAAGACAAAAAAAGGGCTCCTAATCCTCTACTTGTTTTTCTACTTAAAGAATAAGATAAGTATAATTTTGTCTAAAGAATAAAAGATAAAAAAACATCTTTAGATCTTTAAACAATAATGTATAAAATTAAAGTCATCAAACTTAGAACATAGCCAATAATTTGAAATTCTGTACTGACTAAATTCCTGAACTAAAAGAAATGTTCTTTGGCGGGATGTGTTTTTTATACAATAACTTAACTAATAACAATGTAAAGAATAAACTTCAGCAAACTGAAATAAAAAATATTTTAAAAATACTTTTCAAAATACTTTTAAATGGTTTTTAAAATTTTGTTTTAAGTGTGAATACTGTTATGAAGAAAAGAAATGCTTTGCTTCGTTGATATGTACAATTCTTTATTTACACAGATTGGTCAAGATGGGAATCGCAATGAGGACTGTTTACTTCTTCAGGAGAACGGGACCTGCGGCGGCAATGGGGGCGGTATAGGCCGCTGCCACAGGGGCGGCGATGGGAGCTGCGAAGGGGGCGGCGGCATAGCGGGCAATGGGGGCGGTGTAGGCGGCAGCAACGGGAGCGGTATAGGCAGCGGTGTAGGGGGCGGCGAAGGGAGCTGTGTAGGCGGCAGTGTAGGCAGCGGGAGCGGCGAAGGGAGCGGTATAAGCGGCAGCCACGGGAGCGGTATAGGCAGCAGTGTAGGCAGCGGGGAAGGCGGCGCTGTGAGCCACCGTGTTGGCGGTATAGCTGGAGGCATACGGAGCCACATAGGCGGCACTGCCCACCACAGCCGGAGCGGTGTAAGCCAGAGGAGCCACAATTCCTGGCTTGGCAGCAGCCACAGCCACAACAGCGAAGAAGCAGACGGCGAACTGGGATTTGGAACAATACTTTGTTAATTACTCCTTCAAATCCTTAAAGTCCTCAAACCACTTACGTATTTCATGTTGATTGTTGTTTGGTTTTTGTGTTTGGTAGTTGTGATAACTTGAAGCTGTGAGCTTGATTTGATGTTCAGCTGATCGGACTGGCCAGTTTATATAGTCGCCATAGCCACTTGGACGTGCAGCTGGCATCGCTGACATCGCTGACACCGTAGCTCAAAGTCTTTGACTCCGTTCCAGTTTAGTGGGCCAATCCAATCCAAGCCAATCCATACGATCCATTGTTGGTGCACACGCACACTTGGCACGTGCCGGGGGCCTAATTCGATTTGACTTTGTAGCCGGGGGCTGAGTAATTGAAATGCGCCAGCCCACCAGGCGGAACAAGGGCCATAAACCAATTATGATCGCAGAATCCCACCCGAGGGGGTGGTTATTCAAATGGCGGAAGACATTCATGGCTTTCTCAATTAATCAGGAGTGAAAAACTGACTTGGGTTAGAGGAATTTTGAAGGTTTAAAGGGTGAAGAATTTTGAATTTCTTAATCTAAATTAGTATCCATTTAAAAGCTTAATTTTAATAAAGTGGTAAAAGAAAATCACAATAGTTATTTCCTGCGATGAAAAAAAGCCTGACTAAGCTAATTTATAAATTTAAATAATAGTCGAAGCCTATTGATTTGTTTTTAGAAAGTATTTGGTAAAGTTTGGAAAGTTTGCCCGCATTTAAATGTTTGAATTTCGATCCCTGCAAGCATTCAAATGGTTTCCTAACTGTATTTTGCTAACTTTCAGCCACCCCTGGCAATCTTTTGGTGGTTTCATCCTTCATCCTTTCTCCCCTGTCTCCTTAAAACCTCCACCTTCCTTTTGTTCTCATGAATAATTTGTGGAAACCACTTAAAGGCTGCTGCCCCCTTCTTCCTCTGCTGCCAAATGTCGTTGGCATTTTGTAGACGAATTCAAACCAGAAATTTTTTAATAGACTTCATCTTGATGAGGGCTTGGGACACGGATACGGCTTAGGCGTTTTCCGAGGTGGGGTTTGTCATGTGTGCCGTTCGCATTTTACGGCACTTAAACGACGCATTAACGCGCACGCACAGCTGCTGCCACGCCCCATTCCCTTTTGGAACAACCTACCCCTCCCCACCGCCCCCAGTTCCTGATCCTGATGCAGACATAACCCCGGCCAAGTCAGAGGCAGTTGCGCCTTTATTACGGCAATAAACTCAACTTGGGGCAGGGACCGAGGAAAAAAAGGAAAAGTGCCGCGAATATTTCACGCAACTTGTTCAAAGTTCCTCAGTGCTACCCTGTAATAAGAAATGTTTCAGGGTCGCTTGGTTATTAAAAGCAGAAATGTAATATTAGGGCTCCTTGTTTATGTATTTATAAAAGAAATAATACCTTTTCCTAATAAATTTTAAATATTTACATAATTAGACCGTCACAAAATTAGTAAACTATAACATTTTTGAATAAAACCTAATATCTTGTTTACAAAATATAAAAACAATTAACCAAAAATGTAATTTGTTATTTAATGGTAACAAAAAAAAATATATTGTTTTTATGGAACACTTAGCTTTATAGAATAAACTAAATAATAATATCGATTAATAGTCCAACTTATTATTACCTAAAGAAATGTAGAAAAAAATTTGTGTTAGGTGAAAAATTATTTTTTGTGAGATTTTCTCCATAAGGCAAACCAGGATGTCCTGACAAAGTGATAAGTCCAGAGCCTCAATTTTTTTTGGTTTCGAAGTCCTCGTCCTGTGCTTTGTCCCTGTCAAACGGAGCGAATTTTTGTGCGCGGCTTTTTGTGGAAATTTCTTGGTTTTTAATTACTTGGTGGCACTCGTGGAAACATCCACCCCAGCTCCCAGGGGATTGCTCTTTGATATGCTCCCCCGTCCTGGCCACTCGAGAGTTGCGGGTGCTGCACTTGAAATGGCTAAGGGAGAGATCGACGGGTGGGGTGGGTGGTTGGCGGGTGGCGGAGGTGCCATCAAAGCTTTTAGGCGGATTAACCAATATAATAATTTCAGTAGCAAGTCCTCGCCACAAACTTGACAATGAAAGCAACATGGTGGCCGAAGGGGAAAAGGGAGAATAGCGGTCCAAGTCAAGTGTCAAAACAAATATGTTTGCCGCCTGCGGTTGCCGGAGCAGTTTCATGGTTGTGCATTTAGTAGACACGACACCCTGCCACACAGGATCCCATCCCGACGCATTGCCAATAGGCTGGCTCGTATGCACAGGCACATGGCAAACACTTGAGCCGCACAAAAGGAGCGAAGGAAGCGGCAGGATGCGCGCCAAATCCTTCGACAGCAACATCATCATCAACAGTCGCTGGGAAGCAAACCAGAAGAAGAACTGCCAACAATTTGGTATACTGAAAAAAAATATAATACTTTTCTATTTTTACAAGCCTTTGTTCTTTTAATTTTCAACGCAGTAACATATACAAAATTAATAGATTTAAAGCAATAATGTGAGCAAAACATTGACATTGGGAAATGGATAAACATTAATTTAATTGTAGTATATTTTTAGCAACAACATATATATATGCATACGCTTCCATAAAGAACATTACTTACTCTGTTTAACATAATTTTTAATGAAAATAATTAAGTTTGTTTAAATTATTTTATATATTGGTTTTTCTGTACAAAAATTCAATTGGGGAGTCATGTACAAATAAAACGAGCAGAAAGTCAAAAAATTATAATGTGAAATATTTTTCTGGCGTTTACAATGCACACATTTATTTTTATTTTATAATTTTCGTACCTTATATATTTTTATTGTCTAATTTTTTCTTAAGATTTCTGGAAAATTCCCGGCTCTTTCCTTTTTTTCCATTCACTCTTATGTTTGGAATCAAGCAAAAATCAAAACCAGTTAATGTCTTGGTGACATTTTTGTGTTGTGTAACCCACATCCCTTACAATTATCCACCCCTTGAGCTGGGATTCTTTCCAGTCCCATTCCTTGCCATTTTCTGCCCACCACCCAATCCATTGCATTGCTGAATTCGCGTAATTGGCATTTTTAAGCAAAATTCACGCTTCAACACTTTTTCAAGTGTGAGACTGCCACTGCAGGAGTATCAGGATATATGTGTACATATGTGTGTGAGCCTGTAAAGGAGTTTGTGGAACTGGGTGCCAGTGCATCCTTGTGACGTGTGCTTCACCACACACGGCAGCCTGCACTCGATATTTCTAATTAGTGAGTTGTAAGCACTTCGCCCGCAATTTGCGACATTTATTAATTAATTTCTGTCAGCAATTAGGTTGGATTATTAGACTGTTATTAGCCGGCTTTATATTGGGCTATTAAAATAGGCAGACGGTAATGGGGCGGAATAAGCAGATAATTTCCTTATGACGAATTGTAATAACATCATAAATCGCACGATTTTAGCTACCTTTTCGGTGGCGGTTTAACCCGCTGGCCCTATTAAATTGTAAATGCATTGCAGCCGCCAAGGTCAGGGACAATTCGAAGTAACGGACGCTCAGGCACGCCTCAAAGTAAGACATGGCCAGGTCTAGACCACGAAGTACAACTAAATACAAAAACAGTAGCCAGCGATCCGGCCAAGAATTGCGCATGCGCAACGTCAATCGAAAGTCGTTGACTTGGCAGCCATCGATGGCTGATCTAAGAGCGTGATCCGCATTACCAAACAGCTCGAAAAGTGTAAGTGGCTATAAAAGAGCCATGCAGCTCTCTGTTGGACATCACAAACCAATTGGCCATCCACCGAGTGACAATCCAAAAACAAAAACCAAATCAAGATGTTCAAATTCGTAAGTGCAAAAGAACTTTTTAAAATAAGGTTTACAAAAATTATTTCTTCTTAACTGTACTGGGTTGAGAAATTTTCAAAATAGTTGTAGCTGGAATTTTAAAAAATTCTCTCGATATTCAGTATATAAAAAATATAGGATATTTTTATAATATTCAACCATTTTTAATTTGCCAATAAAATAAATGTATTAAAGAACTATAAATAGTTAACCAAAAAACCTTTGAAGCAGATTTACTACTTAATATATTCCACTCCCAAAAAAAAAACAAAATCAAAAAATCATGGAAAATAACTAAACAACATGTTTTAATAATATTTCGTCAACATATTTCTACTAAAAATTGTTTTTAAAATTGTTCTTAAAGGCTGCTATCTTCTTCGCTGTTGTGGCTGTGGCTGCTGCCAAGCCCGGAATTGTGGCTCCTCTGGCTTACACCGCTCCGGCTGTGGTGGGCAGTGCCGCCTATGTGGCTCCCTATGCCTCCAGCTACTCCGCCCACACGGTGGCCCACAGCGCCGCCTTCCCTGCTGCCTACACAGCTCCCTTCGCCGCCGCCGCCTACACCGCTCCCATCGCAGCTCCCCTGGCCGCTGCTTACACCGCCCTCTACACCCGCTTTGCCACCCCCTATCCCGCTCCATTCGCCGCCCCCTACGCTGCCGCCTACACCTCCCCCCTGGCCTACAGCTCGCCCTATGTGGCCCGTCCGTACGTCGCCGCCGCTGCCGCTCCTCTGCTGCTGAAGAAGTAAATCAACGTACTGTTAGCCCTGCGGAAAATATTGCCCCGTGAGCTTGGCTCATGGCTTGGATTTCTATTTTCCCAACCCCAAAACTTGTGATTTTATGTATGCAATAAACCTCTAAGAATCAAAAGCAATTCTTTTTAAATTGGGGGTATTTTAATCAACTCGTTTACAAATTTGAATATTTGAATTTAAACTATCAAAACACTTTAACTATGAAATAATCTTGACTGATTAAAAGGTTCTTTGAAATGGTACTTTGTCAAAACCATAAATTATTGAACTCAATCTTATTTTGAATTGATTTTTTTACTGTTCTAGACTATTAATCCTGAGTTTTCAAATCTCTAGGAAGTTAAATAACTCCATAAATATTAAGAGGTATTCAAAGCAACCGGATTAGCATGCGCAGCGTTGGCCGCCGCATATTTAAAATGCTCCATTAGCAAGCGATTTTTTGCGCCCATTTGAGCTAAGCATTCAATTATTGCTATATGTCGAGGCTGCGGATTGGGGCTGCATATCAATGAGGATGGCTGCAAATTCTCTTTCATCTGTGATGAAATGGTTAGGCTCGAGCCGCAAGCTTCAAGTGAGCTGAGTATATCCTTCAGCTCGAGAACCGAAATTACCGCAGCAACCGCAAGCCATCAAAATATGGGTTAACATCCATCCCACCACCAAAACACTCAATCCCCTCCCCTCCCACTCCCACTTCGACCTCGAGGCAAACAAACATCAGAGATGACAGCCCGGCTCGAAGCAGTAAATTAAAATTGACACCTGATGCTGACACAATTTGAGAGCCCCGTCGAAGGCTGACTTGGGTTTACTTGTCTTGGCTTGGCTGCCAACTCCCGGCGCTAATGAGGCCTGAAACCAAAATGCGTCAACAGGAGGCTCGGCTCGATGGTGATGATGATTTTGATGACATTCGAATAAGGCGCTCCATTTACCCGTGCTCACTTGCCTCCCCCTCCTGCGAAATCCCTCAACTCATTGCTTTCGAGTACTTAAGGCAGGTGTTCACCTTGTGGGGTCAAAAAAATCGATTTTTTTGTTTTTGTCTTATCGTGTAGATATATGTTCCAAAAATGTGCTGTAGAAGTTTCAAATCAAAATCTGAAAAACTTCGAAAGTTATAGCCCGTTACGTAGAGCACTGTCGAGCACCGGCCGAGCCAAAGCCAAAACTTTAAACGCGTTTTTCTCAGAACCATGTTTTTGGACCTTACGTACACGATTGAAGACGCTACAATGAACCGATCGTCATCAAATTTTGTTTAAATGTTACTTAGGGTTTCCTCTAAAGAATGAACCTCGATCAGCCAAAAATATTGAAAATTGTTTATTTAAAAAAATAATTAGTGAAAAAAAAGCGAAAATTGAGTTTTTTTTTAAAAACCTCATAACTTTTCGAATTTTAATTTTTTTTCCATGATTGAGGTTCACTTTATAGATAATACGATACTAGTTAAGAATGTGTTTGGTTTTTGTGTTTCAGATCACGGGTTTTGAGCCAATCGTGTACGAGAGCAAAATGCAGACCGCCACCAATGGGCGCCCCCTCCCCCCCCTTTTTGGATTTTTTCAATTTCAAAAATTGTATTATTTGAATAAATATATGGTCATATTCAGACAAAAATTTCAGCGCTGTATCTTTAACCGTTTTCTCAAAAAAAATTCCTAAAAAATGTGAATTTTTTGACCCCACAAGGTGAACACCTGCCTTAATCATTATCAAATGGCATACGAAGAGCTCGGCTGAACACTTTGGTGAAGAGATTTCATCGCTGCAAGTGGAGTGATTTCAGAACATTTAGTTAATGAATTCGGGTCAGGGGCTATGATATCTGGCATAAGAAAGCTGACTATGGAATTGGGTTGTCAAGGTTGATTTGAGGAATTATTGTCTAGCGTGATGGGAATATATTTATTATTTAAAATGGGGGAAATGTGGAATAGCTACAAGTGAACATTTTTGTAAAAAATCCACATAGGCGTTTAAGTTAAAAATTAAATTTAAAAAAATTTAAATTTTTTATTAAGATGTTTATTCACTTATATAGATAACCCTATTAATGGTTTTATTCAAATTGATTTGGGGTTATAAAACCTAATGGACTGTATTTTTAGATATTAATTTTTGCAGAGTACTTAAAGTTAAGAATATAAAGGACTCGACATCATATAGGCCGTGACCAATTTTTGTTGTAAAAACTTTTTCAATTATTGGTTTTTGGGGTTCCCCATCGCCCAACAAAACTTCAAAAGGGACAGAGGCTGTCCTACTGTTTGACTTTATTGTTGACTTTGTTAACTGCGGCTAAATGGGCGCAAATGACCAGCAAAAAAAAGAACTTGGCCATTTTGGCCAGCAACAGGCAACATACTTGTGTGTGTGTGTGTGCCAGGAGCAAACATAGAAGGGTTAAAAGTTTAAACAGTGCGTGATTCCTGGGTTCCCCTGTGCGAAAACTTTGTGCATACATATGCTGGAGGAAGCTGTCCGCCGGCAGATTACCGCAAATTTTGCGCTCGAATAATCGCAGGGCGGTGGGGGTGGGTGCGTGTGAGAGGGATGGGCTAGTAAGAGGGGGAGGGAGAGAGTCAGCCCGCATCCACTTTCATTATAAAAACTGACAGCGCGTAAGAAACTTCTTGCGGTTGCTTTTGTACGGAAAACGCAACGAAATGTAAGCAAGGTGCACCGAAAAAAAAACTACAGGTGTTTTAAAGCTTGAACGAGAAAATAACTTTTATAATTGGTATTCCATTATGTTTAAACTAAACTTTGTTTTTTCAAAATTTTTTGCACACTTTGACGAGTGTGTTCCAACTTTTTTGAGGTTTCGTTTCGGTTGCAGTTTCAGTTCGTATTTAAAAATGTATGTTCATCAAACTTGTTTTAACTTAGTATAAACCAAACACAAAGTTTGGTTTTTAATAATTTTTTTTTTTTTTAATTGTATTTTAATGTAGATATGTATACCAAATGTTTTGGTTAAAGTTTGTGGTTTTATATTAGGGTACAAAATCAATAAGTAAAAAGTAGCAGTAATTTATTTGCTATAAAAAAACACGAGTTAAAAAAAAATTATAAAAAAATTGTTTACAGTTTAAGAGCGAAAGAGAGAGAGAGAGAAAGCGAAGATGAGCAGCAGCAACAACAAAGCGGAAATACCTCGTTACAACAAAAAGTCGTTGGGATCTTTTGCTGCCATTTCTTCCTT
This sequence comes from Drosophila oshimai, assembly GCA_018150695.1. Lineage (NCBI taxonomy): Eukaryota > Metazoa > Arthropoda > Insecta > Diptera > Drosophilidae > Drosophila > Drosophila oshimai. Next base: position 242,976 of record JAECWM010000304.1, on the reverse strand, counting down.
TTCTTCGTTTACCTCCATTGCGTTGGAATTATGCGGCATTGTCTAAAAATGAGTTTTCGTTGCTTGTTGCTATTTTTACGTTTCATCGAACAAAAGCAAAGTACCTTGCCGGAACAACAACAAATACAGGTACGGACGTAGAACAGTGAAGACACGAACAAAGAGCTGAAAGCTGGCAAACATAAAGCATTAAGCAAGCTTCGGCTCCAAAGGAGCTCAGCGGGGGGTGCACAGGGGGATGGCTGGAGGAGGGAGACAGGCGGAGGAGACAAGCCACAAAACACTCAGCGAAGGTAGCAACCCAACGAACCATCACTGCATCACTGCAGCCCACTCCCGTGCTCTCGCTTCCTCTCGTTCGAAAGCACATCATTGCATCCTATCCTCATCCCCATCCCCCTCACCATCCTCACCGCAGCACCCATCATCCCCCTCCCTCTCACATAGCAGTACGTAGTCGCACAGAGCATCATACTCACGCATTCGTGACGTGTAATTCTCAGCAGCTGACAGGCGACAAAATGTGTCGAAAGTGGGGTCATTCCTTATGTATCACATCCTTTATGCTTGCTTTAAATTTCAGTACATCTAATTCGTTTAACAAGAAAACCATCATATTTGTTTTCAATAATTTGTTTAAATTAAAATAAATACAATTATGTAAAGCGTTGCATATTTTTTTGTTAATTTGAAACATCTCTCAAATCACCTTTATGAAAAATAATAATAACAATAATATTCTTTAAAAAGTGGAACACATAAATGTTTGTTTGCTGATCCGGTTGATGATGAAAGCGAGGGACTTCTTGGTGTTGGTTGCTGTTTAAACTGGAGACAAAAACTAATTTTTTTATAGGGTTCAATTTTAAAAATATAATAAGCAAATTAGGTTTTATTTTCAAATTCTTCAATAAATAAGTTTTTGGTGTTTTTTTTAATAAATAAATTAATCATTACTTATTCTAAATGACTATAATGTAATTGAAAATATAAATAAAAACTAAGTTTAAAAAATTATAAAAGTAGTTGTAAAAAACCATGAACGTTAAATTTTGTTTATTTATCCTAGTATTTACTTGAATAAAAAAATTACTGTTTTTAAATTTGCTCTATAAAAATTTGGAATTAACATTAAACAACTATATCATAACAAAATTGATACTGTCAGAACAGGACATTCTTAAATTTTTTTTTTTTAATTAAATTTAAATTTTTTTTTGGTCGCCTGTTAAAACTTTTTGTGCTCGCCAAAGAAATGCAGCCGCCTTTGTAGTTATGTGCATGATGAAGAAGCGAACGTTTCCCCTCACCCAACTCCATCGTGGCATTCGCACCCACCATGTGCCACACCCGACCATCCCCCCTCAGAAATGCGGGCTGCTGGCAGTCGTCGCATTAAGTGAAGCACGCGGCATGTTGGATCAAAATGAAGTGCTGACAACGCAATGCTCGCAATGTCCTGGAGGAGCAAGGCGATGAGGTGGGATGAGGTGTGCCAGGTAAGCGTCTTAGCGCAGACCGCAGCCCTAAACAAAAGGATGCGATGGGATGGAAGGGGGTGGGAATGCGGCAAGTCCTGCTTCTCGATGGCTGCCACTTCAATGGCTCTCCGTCTCCGTATCCTTTTCCCTCCCAGCTCCTGTCCTTCGGCTCCAACGGGCTGTTTAATTTACGCGCTGCTATTATTTTAATCTTTTGCGCTACACACAGCGTGAAATGACTTTCACCTGGCCCCCGGCTTCGGCTTCAAAAGCTTTGGCTTCAGCTTCAGCTCCAAAATGGGGTGGCCATCGCCCAGAGACATCTTGGTCCAAAGTATTTAGCACCATAAACTTGCACATACACACACAGCAATGACCAAAATAATAGCAGCATAAAGTCTGCTCATTAATTTAATTTATAGGCATGCACTGCAACCATAATTTATAATTAATCATATTGATTTATTTAATTCGGATGTTACCGAAAATCGTATATCATCTTAAATACATACTCTTGAAATCGCCTTACTCTATACTGTCTGCGATAAAAAAACTTTAAAACTTTGAGGAGTTTTCTACTTAAATTAATATTATAAAATTTGTATTTAAATAAATATAAAATATATAAATATTTAAGTCAAAATATTTAGTAAATGGAAACCCAAAATATTACCTAAAATGACTACAAGTTTGACCTTTAGTGTTCCAATACCTCTACCACTTACACCTGTAAAATGTTGTCCAGGTGAGAGGGAAGGCTCACAGGCCAAACGACATCTCGGGGCGTGGCAAAGGAGCAGAGGGGGGCAGACGGACTGGGGGCTGCCGGAAGCTGCTGTCAGTTGGGTTGGCCTCAAGGTGCTGCAGGATGTGTTGTCTGTCGCTACCCATCCTCGGCATTTACCATTGCTTTTTATTGTTTTATGTGGCTGCCTTTTCCTGAAGTGGAGGCCCCTTTCCCTCCCCAACCTGCCAGTTGCCACTTCAAGGTGCAAAATGTACGACGTGCGTCGTTCCGTACATCATCGCATGCTTTGTGCTCTCAGCACTGAAATCTTTTACAATCAACTTGAAGGAGGAGCAAAGCAATTTTGTAGCCAAAAAAGGAGGCAGCCAAACGGAAGCGAAACCAAAAGCGGAGCGAACATAATGCCTCAAATCATTTTCATTTCTTGCATGCGCGCTTGTCTGCACTGAGCTTCCTCAAGATGAGGTCCTGGCTCCTGGCTCCGGCTCTGGCTCCTCAAATCCTCACCTTCTAGGCTCCATTTACGCGCTTTCCCCCCTTCGACTTTACCGGCAGTTTGTGGGCGGTTTTACTACTCCGGCACTGAAAGCGCTTAAGCTGCTAGTGGGATTCCTGCACACCCCCAACATTACAATATTTTAAAAGATTTACTGACCATGTATTTTCAGCTCAGCCAGCAAAGTGCAAAAAGCTGTAAAATATTGCGTATACGCCAAAGTGCCACCTGAGAAGCGCTGCACAAAGTCAAATCTAACAAAGCATAGCTAAGCGTTTGCAGGCGACTTAAATGGGGGAAAACAGCAAAGAGTTGAAAATAAAGTTTTTTTCTTAAGAAATTCATGTGCCATCACCACAGCCAGCAACTCCATCAGGAGCTTGTAAACTTTGGTTATGGTAACTAGGTAATAAACAAGGCACATACCAAAATATGAACCTAGATAAAGAATGAGAAAACTTAAATTCAGAACCTGAATTAGATTTTAAGAAATTTATAGCATAAAATCCTTAATACCTTTCAATATTTACCCTAAATATTTGGGGAGCTCTCTAGTTAATATCTCAGGCTAAAAAAATTAATTACAACGAGCATTTACAAAGTAAAAGAAACTGGGAGATGCTTGGAATAGCCATATAGTCACATACATATGTACTGAAACAAATTGCTTGATATTTAAACTTTAACATTTTATAATTGAACAATTACTCCTAGTTTCAAAGCCTGAATTTATTCTCCCAATTAATGAAATCTACTTTTTGTTTTTGGTTGCCTAAAAATACGATTCGCCAGTTGGAGCAGCAGGCAAGGCAAAGCTGCTTAAGAGCAAAAATAAATAGAATTTTTAAGTAAATTGGAGCTGGCAGCTTATTTGCCGGCGAGAACTAAGAACCAGGAACAGTGCCAACACTTTTGTTCCAAACTTGGCCACCATAACTCACCCGAGCAGCAGGAGTTGGACATGGGGATGGCGGGGTGCATCTTCAGTGGAGCCACCGAAAAACCTACCTTACCACCAGCCGTGCAACAAATGGTGCACATTACAAGGGCCCCAAAGCTACTTTACCGACGCCAAAGGAGCTGCCACGTTTCGACTCACATATTTTATTATCTGCACCGCCACAAGGGGCGGGAAAATGTGGGGAAATTTCCCCAGGATCCAGGACCCAGGACTCAGTACTCAGTACTCAGGACCGTGTGCAACAAGGCGCACAACTTAAGCGGCGAAGACAAATTTTTATTGCCACAAGCCCAAGTCGATTTCGATTATTGACTGCAGGCCAAACTGTTGCACAAGGAGCAGCCCCCTCCAGACATGGGGATTCCCATTCCCATTCCTCCTGTGATCCTTTCCGGCTGCCAGCTTGTGTCTGTGGCTGCTGTCGTCGTCGCTCATTTGAGTCACATTTTATTATTTTCGTGCATTTATCGTATGCTCGGTGGCATTTTATTTTATTAGCGTGACATTTCAATTGATAGACCCTCGTGGCCGCACTTAACCTACTCAATTTGATTTTGCAGCCGAAATGTGCGAATGGGAGCTGCAATATTCGAGTGTTTTAATGGGATGTTAAAACGTGATTTCTACTTTAATTAACTTACATACATAGAAATTGGGATAAGTATAAAATTTAATTCTAAGAATAATAAGAGATTTAAACAGCACTACTCCATTCAATAAATAAGTTATGAAAAAATTTATTAAAGTTTGTACACTTTTGAATAAAAATTTTAATTTTACTTTTAAGTCAGAAATATATTTAGCTAAACAAAAACATTTAGTTGAAACACAAAAAACAATTTAACATAAACACAAATATTTATTTAAAGACGTTTTGAAGTTTTGAATACAATTAAAGCGCTTTATTGAGATAAAATGGTCACACTACAGAACCTATCGATTAACAGTAATTTAAGAGTCTTACAACACTTTTTAAAGAACAGCTGACATTGCTGTCATTTTTTAACTGTCAAAGTGAAAAATGGATTTAGTTTCATTTACGCTTATACTTTGCACGAGACATAATACAATTCTTGGAGTTTTGTAGTAAAATAAAAGAAGAAAATTACATAAAAACAGAAGATATTTTAAAATACTTGATTTAATAAAAAAAATATGGTGTACACCGGCTACGAAAGCATCGCAATGCAGAATGCAGAAGAAACTGGTGAGCTGACAATGGATTTTTCAGACAAGTGATATATTTTGCATTTACGGAACAGAATGTGTGCCATATGGCGAACCCACCGATATGGAGCAGAATCTGGCCCTGGATGTGATGAGCGGCGATGATGAGCAGGAGTTGTGTTCCTCCTTAAACCGTCAAATGAGCCTCATTGACTACGACCTGACCATGAAGCATCCACTTGAGCACACTTGGACGATGTGGCACTGGGAGAACGACAAGACCAAGAGCTGGTCTGAAATGCTCAGCTATGTGACCAGCTTCAACACTGTTGAGGACTTTTTTAGGTATGTTATTTAAGGATTCCCTAGGGACCGCCTAATTAATTAAACCGCTTTTGACAGTCTGTACAACATTATCAAGCCGCCATCGGACCTGAAGGTTTTAAACGACTATATGCTCTTCAAAGAAGGTGTCCGGTGAGTTCACTTATCTAGACCCTTTATCCAGACACCCATATTTCTTCCTTTAGTCCCATGTGGGAGGATGATTTCAATAAGAAGGGTGGCCGTTGGATTATGATATTGGACAAGGCCAAGGCTTTCACTGATAAAATGTGGCATGATTTGGTAAGCAGGACACCATCAAAGGAATACAAATGTATTATTATTGGCCTCATTTAGCTTTTGTGCACGATTGGCGAATCCTTTGAGTATTCGGACCAAATCTGTGGAGTGGTCATCAACGTGCGCAATAAGGCTAATAAGCTATGTGGGTATCAGCGCTATTCCTCTGTGCTGGAAATACTATAGGGTTTGCTTTCTTTATAGCCCTTTGGACAAAGGACTCGAAAAACGTCAAGGCTGTGCTGTCCATTGGCAAGCAGATCAAGCAGTTTTTGGAGCTAAATGAGATATTGGAGATCCAGTACCAGGTGCACACGGACGCCATGGTGCAGCACGGGCCCAATGTCAATGCCGTTTACAAGTTGTAAGCGCCAAATGAAACCCTCTTGGCGAGTGCCCCATCGTAAATGCCCAGTTCTTGGCTAGAAATGTGCATCTACGATCGCACCGAAACTCCGCAAATGCAAATATACATGTCAAGCTCACATTTTAACCACGCAACAGACAAATGGCGGATGTACCATGAATAAAGCATTGCATAGAAAAATATAAACTACTTTGCCACGTTTCGTGCGGTGTCTTCAGGCGAACAGAGTCGCCTCACGTATTCCCTGGCGGAGTGGGAGCCACTCGCTTTACTACGATTATCCTTGGCATCATAATTTTGGCCACCTCACTCCATCCCATCCTATCCCTTCACGGCAGCCATGTCGCGCCAAGTGCTTATGTGTGTGATGTCCCTTCTCGGGTTCAGGGCTTTTGTTTGCGCTGCTGCTGAGCATAACAAATTGTGACCAATTTATGGAAATATTATAGGCAAGTGATGCTCCTTCAGCCTCTTTAACAAGAAATTTCAGGGTTCGTTAGCTAGACGAAATCTATTTTTAACTTTTTTTATTAATTTTACCTTTATAAAAATACATTTTAAAGACTTCGGTTAATACTAAATGTCAGACATTTTTTGAGTTGAACATAAATTTATGGTAGCAGGTTAGATTCAAACAAGTTAACACAAATTTTTTTGTAACTCAGTTTTAATAAAATATAATATATTCTGGGAACTTCAGTGCTTTTCAAATTTTAATTATACATAATTTTTTTAATAATTTGGATATCTTGGTTGTCATCACTGTCGCCCATGCGACTCGTATGATTTGATTGCTGTAATTTGTAAGGATTTTCTTTTATTGTTTTATTGAATTATGAAGTGGCAGCCACCAAATGACTGAAACGTGATACACTGTACACCGGGTTATGTCAGTGCCAATAGAAGCGTATCCCTGACCACCCTCCGGGCGATGACATCCTCCCCCCCTGGAGTCCTGCTGGATATGAGCTGGATTCCTTGGCGCAAATGAATGCATGCAGTTATTCGGTCCATAACGTGAATTGATATGCCAACACGTACGCGGATTTCTGAAGGGGTCTGCAGGACAGGTAACAACCCGGGATGTGGCGAATAGTTTACCTAGAGTCTTGCACTTAAAGCGCAATTTAATAACCGCCATAAAAGGTTTTCTTTTCGCAGGGAAAACAAATGTCAGCAGGGAGTGCCATTTCCTTTGGCAAAGGGAAAAGCAAATAGGGGATAACTGGACAAACACAAACAGAGAATATCCTGCAAAGGGCACAGGGCAGCCCAACTAATGTTGTAGTTTTCCCTTAAACTAAATGAAATGCAAGCTTAATTGAAAAACGCTGACTTTGGTGCACTAAAAAACAATTGTTGAACCTTATTTATTGTTGTTATTTAATCTATTTATAAATGTTATTAAACAAAAGCCTACAACTTTATAGTTAAAATAAGCTACTGGGAAATATAAATAAATAATGGGAAATGTAAAATATTAAAACGGTTTTGAAAACGAAAGAATAATTTGCTTTAAAGTTGCATTTAAAAAAAATTGCACGGTTAAAAAAGAAATTTTAAGAGAATTAGAAAAAACGTTGATTTAAATTTAAATTTTTTTTCAAAAGAAGAATCTAACATAAGATTTAAATGCACCCATTTGTTTCAGTGTAATTTTCCGGTTCTGCTTCGCTATCCTCCTGTTGCCGCTTAAAGGACTTTGTTGTATGTAGCCTGTTGCAATTTTAATTAAACAAAAAGCGTAAAATGTTTGACCATTTCCACCGTGATCTGCTCCCCGTTTGTCCCCCAACTCCGAGTCCGTGTCCTTGTCCGTATCCGGCTTCTTCTGCTGTCGTGCCTCCTGTGTCAGCTCCCAATTGTCTTTGGCACGTAAATTTTCTTTGCCAACAAGCACGAAATTGTTTGTCCCTCCGCTGGTGTCCAGTGTCCTGGTGTCCTGGTGTCCCTTTTGCGCTGCAAAACAAATTAATTGTCTGTTTTTCACATAAACTTTTGTCGGTCTCCAGTTCCAACGCCCAGCTCCATCTTCTCCAGCTCGAGGTCCTGCGGTTGTCCTGGTCGCGTCTGTCCAATTTTCAGCGCTCTGTTTGTTGCGTAAATGGCGGCTGTTCTGGTTCTTATGGCCACTTCCCCTTCGCTCGAATTTCACTTCGACGTCGCTTAGCTCATTTGCTGCACATCACTTTTGGCGGGGGGTTTCCGCTTCCATTTTTGTCATAATTCAAATGTAATTTCCCAGACACTCACCCACCAACACACACTAGCCTCCTCCCCCGTCGCTCATAATTATTTTTTGATTAAAGATACCACCGCTTCCCGCTTTTCCCCTGACCAGAAGACATCGCCAACTTGACGCTCGGGAGCTCTTCTTTGTGGAGGAAAATTATGGAACGCAACAAAGAGGAAAATGCTGATGAAAGCTCTTGAATTTAAATTTCAATTTAATTTAAGTTCGGAAATATTTTTCTAACAGAACTAAGTGATTGATGCTGGGGGAACTTTTCTGCACTCCTTGTGAAAATTCACTTGTTATACACCCCACCAAACATAGCTCTCCCCTTCTCAATATATTTTTATGATACCCACTTATTCCTGGATTAAATTTCTTCTTCTTTCGGTGGCCACCAAATGATTTTTTCATCCAGCTGCAGCCTTCGTTTTCTGTTTATTTATTGAGATTTTATACAGCAGAACTTTAAGTGCAAAAAGAGAACTGGGAATGCAATTAAAATAACGAAAAGTGGAAAATGCAATAAACACTTTTCGATTGCCAATCGAAGCGAAGTCCAGGCGGCAAATTAACCAGATTAACTCAACGCTCGATGCAACAAATCTGTTTGCCACTTGTCGGGCATATGACAAATTTCCAGCTCCCAAATGCAATTAAAGGCACTTGATTTGGAGCAGATTAAATTGAAACAATCCTGGATGGAAGAAGGATAAGCAGAAACGGTGTGTATTTAGCTGCCAGTTGTAGGCGATTTGCATTTTAAAATAATGACTACATAAAAAACTAGTTAAAAGTTGACAACAATGAAATGTCAAAAGCGCTCGGAAAACTTTATGCTCCATCCCCCTGACTCGGGAAACTTTTTTGTGTCTTTCTGTTTAATGCGACTCCACCCCCGGTGGACCCACCTTTTTCACTTGCTACCCATCCGAAGCCATCCTTTTTGCCAGCTCTGCGTCAGCCAGCCAGGCAGCCTTTTACCCCTTTTGTTTTGCCCGAACAATAACAGCAAATTTTTCTAAAATTTCATGTCGCCCCCAAACCGCCTCCCCAGCTGCCACGCCCACGCCCCCCAGGCTAAGCCCAGCCCAAGCTATTTGCAATTTAACTTTTTCCCCAAACCCAACCCCATATAAACAAGCCGGAGCGAGGGGTTCAGGGGGCAAGTCAAAACAGGGACACGTAGCCCAACTCGGCTTTAGTTTTTAGTTGGCTTTTATTAACTTTTGTCTCTGTCTGTGTTTCCCTGTGTATTTCTTGTGTGTGTGTGTGTGTTTTCAGACAGTTCCACTTATTTGTTGGCATTAAAGTTGCACAATTACCGAGATTTGACACTAAGACGATGAAGGGGCGACGTTGGGGGATTCCCACAAACTGTCCGACCAATTTACAGTGGTGCTCAAATTTCCAAAAATCAACAAGGGAAGCCCTCGTGGTGTGGTTGTTTGCCACCCATCCAGAAGTAAGTAAGTAACCCACCCCGTCCATCGCTTCTGGTCAATTTAACTTTGCAGGATTTAAATGTTCCCGCTTACTTTCCACTTGGTGGGACTGGGACGATCGGTGTCCTGGACTTCGACGAGCGACTGGTAGAAGCAGTCCGGCGGCGGTGAGATGTAGATGTACGTGTAGAAGGCGTTGAGGAACTTCTTGCTCATCAATTTGTGGAGCACACAGTTGGCCATCAGGGCGTAGATGCCTCTGGCACGGAGTTGCTGCTTCCTGATCCCCAGCAGCCTCCTTGTGTAAACGGCTTTGTCACCTTTCGTGTTCTTGGGAACCAAGTGGTACAGGTTGCGAAACACCAGATGGAAGACGATCTTAGTGGGGCGGGAAAAATATAAAAGAATTAGTTAGTTAGCTAATGAATAAATTATAAATAATAAGACAAAGACTGTCTTTAAATCTAACGGCTGACTAATCCCTGAAGTTATTTAAGATATCAAGTAAATTAAATTTAAAAAAACAGAAGTGAGTTTTTTAATAAAGATTTAAATAAGTTTCTTCTCACCGTCAACGCCAGATCAGCGACGCTCAAGTGCTGGTAGATCTCGCCGCGCTCCTCGGTGGTCATCACGAAGGCGAACTTAAGGGAGGCGGGCAGAGTGAAGCAGGGACACTGCTGGGCACTTAGAAGGCGGTTCACGAGGATCAGGGTGTTAAGGCTCCTCCAGCAGATACCCGCCTTCGCCGACTGCCACTTGGGCACCAGCACTGCCCACTCCGCCGGATTGGGGTCGCCGTCGGCGGACATCATGCCGTAGGCAAGCCACCGGTGACCAAAACGAGCTTTGTAGTACGGAGGCAGTGCCATCTCCGAGCCATCGAATTCCAGAGCCAAAACAAAGTCGAAGCGTATGCATCGCCTGCCATTGCTGCCCCGCTCAGTGGCGACCACTTGGTGGACGAAGGGAACCGCCTTGTTGTAGCTCCACACGGTGTACTTGAGATCGTACATCTGTCCGGAATAGGCAATCACTACCTTCAGCTTGGCAATGGCTTTCTTGAGTTCCCGGTGGAGCAGCAGGTTCATGCACTTGGCGTTCACCGCGTTCCCAAAGAAGAACGGGTGCTGATAGTTGGTCTTTTCTAACTGCACAGTGCGTCTTCCCTCATCGAAGATGATCCTGTCCACTGCGACAGGAAGTCGGATTGGCAGGAAGATTTCAAAGTTCAGTGGCATGTCCAGGCTCAAATTGTTCACAAACGCAGCTGCTCTTGGGAGATGGCGTTATTGGTGGTGCTAAAAGAGATAAATAAATCCAAGATCACTGCTTACCCGTCTTGTGGAGCTGTCCTAAATGGCCCTTGAACACCGCATCATCTTCGAGCAACTGCATCTGGACCGTTTCAGCTAGGCAGTACGCATCGTTCATGAAATGATGGTATCTTCCAAAACAAAAAGGCCCCATGAAATGAACAAAGTATTTCGTTTCATCAAATCTAAAATTGGAAAACAAAATTCGAAAAGCAACGGGACTACTATTTAAATAAAAATATGAAAGGATAAAACTCAAATTGTAGCTTAAAACTTTTTTTAAAGCGAACTTGTTTACAAAAAAAAACGCAGTGCTACATTGATCAATTTTGTTAAAGTCAATGTCAATGACCAGTGTTTAAAAAGGTTTTAATTAGACCAAAGTTTTGTTTATTGGGGTAACACTATTATTTAACAACTTATAAATTTGTGTTAGCCTTTTTTAGTACATAAAAGGACCAAAAAAATTCAAAAATATCTCTAGCACAAATAAAAATTTGAGTTTTTAATGATACAACTTGTCATATTACTTTGAACATCTAATTCTGCTCTATAATAACTTTGATTACAAAAATTATTATTAAAATGATATAGATTGAATGTAATTCGTTATGCTTATTTCGTTAAATAATTTTGATTAATTTCAAATTATTACTAATATTTGTTATTTATCCTAGTGTTTACATCGGGAAACCCTTTTAAATACCTTTAAAACCTTACTATTTAAAGTTATTCATATTTTAGAGGTGTTTTATTGGCAAGTACATGGGTAACGAATCATTACTAATTAACATATAATTCAGTGATCAACAAATGTTTAGCGGGAGAGGTTCGAGAGTATCTCTGTGAATGAATCGCGAATGGGATCCAATTTACTACGACTTTTACTACGCTCCTGTTGATGCTGATTCGGACCTCGATTCTGCGCACTATCCCCAGCATCCACTGTCAGGTAGTAGGAGGGAGGGTGGGTGCACATGGCACATGGCTACATTGGTGGAACGATGGAATGATGGGGCGACTATGGCAACCTGCATCTGCACAAAAATCCTGCGGGACAGCGCAATCAGGATTCAGTTGCTGTTCGACGTTGCTCGCGTGCGGTTGTTGTCTGCTCCTTTATCCTGGTAAAAGAGTAAGTCGAATGAGTGGTGGATAGGTGTGAGGGAGTGAGAGAGAGACCTGTTATCAACACGCTGGCATAAACACAAAAAAAACACAAATCGGAGAGCGCGCCGTCGCAGTTGTTGTCGCCTGTTGTTGTCGTTGTCGTTGTCAGTGTCGCAAGTGCAACTCGCAATTCGCGTTGCAACAGCAACAAGAGCGGCAAAAGCGGCAAACGTGCGTGCCGTGTAAATAACGCTGCCATATATGCACATGGCCTCTATATACAGTGTCGGCGATAAGTGTACGTGTATGTGAGTGCAACGTGAGCCGGCCGGCCAAAGACAACGAGAAATCCGTAAAAATCGCGCTTGATAATGTTGTGTGTCTAATGAAAGGTGCTAACCCCCGAGATTTTCCACCCACCCCCAAATTCGTCGCCTTGCATGCGCGCAAATTGAAAATAAATTGAATTGCAACAACGTGCTAAAATCAGAGAAAACCAACAGCAACAACTGCAACGACTTTGTTTTTAGCTCTATTTTTTCGAGTTTGCTGCATTCGGGTCGAGACAGCCACGTATAAAGTGGAAAAGTGCTTTTCCTCATGAGAGAAAATTGCATGCAAATTTGCTTAGCTGCTGATGGTACGACGGGCAGATAAGTGTGTTTTGTCAAGAAATTAAATGGGTTTATTATAGAAAGAGAGAGCATGGTGATTGTGTACCTGTATGTTAAGATAAAAAAAAAATGTTTTGGTGATTAAAGTTAATTTTATTAGTTTTTAAAAGTTAAGGTTCTGACAGTGATCAAGGGAATGAATTTAGCTATTAAATATTGAAAGTTAGTTGGCAGTTTAAAATTAAACTTAGTTCGGGACCCAATGAAGTTTATTTATATTTCATTTAAAATATTTTCAAGTGTTATCAATTTCGTTTCCTTTTAAGTTTAGTAATTGTTATAAATAAATTGACAAATGCAATAAGTATTCGATAAAGTTGTAAACACATTTACACTGAAAATATTTAAAATCTGTATAATTTTTAATATAAAGTGGTTAACAGTAGGTAAAGTGATTTAAAAATTAGTCCATAAATTTTAACTTTGTATACATTTCAAAAGTGAAATTGTATTTAACGTTTTTTTTAAGTTCTTAAGTACTTTCTCAAAAAAAACTTTACTTAAATTTGAGTTTGTGGAAAAGTGAAACGCGTTCTTGTTGCGTCTTTTAAATATTTGCACTCTATGAATCCCCTCAAGAAGTGCTCCATATGGCCTTAGTCCTTTTCTTAGTTTGCCAAGTCCCCACCTGGGCTCATCAATAAGGCATAATGCAATCCTGTTCTCTGACTTTCTTGAGTGCCCAGCATCCTTGCTCTGCTCCTTGGTTCCATTCAACCCCTTTTGACAGGCCGAAGACACGTTTAGCAACGCTTTCACGTAGCAGCAGTCCTCAGCCTCCACTTCCTCGTCCTCGTCCTCCACCTCCACCTCCAACCCCGTTTATTTTCTGGTTCGCTGCTGCTGCTGCTGGCACTCTCGAGCTTTCTGCTAATTGCCGCTTAATTGTTTGACATTTTCCCCGTATTGTGTTGAGGGCAAATGGCATTTATTTATATTTCTTTTGTGTGCCGGAGCATCTGGAGCTCCTTGCTCTCATTTCGTTTCGTTTCGTTTCGCATGGAAGCAATTAGCAGTCCTGCGTGCGCTCCTCCACATATATACTGTGTATGCATAACATATATATAGGTAGTACACCCACCTAGTATATAAGGCCAAGACCGGCCGGCTAATGCATCGAGGGAAAAGAGGGGAGAGGGGACTCGGCCTATTGATTTTATGAACGAAAACTGCAGGATGCCTCGTGAGCGGGAGAGAAGCTGCAACTATTTTGGCCGCCGCCGCCATGACAAACTATAAATCTGTCTGTGCCGGCATATACCCGTATACGTACACGTACACGCTCCACTATATATCTGGCTTATAGTGCAGTTGTTGTTCCTGCAGCCGCTGCTGCTGCTGCTGCACACACAAAATTTATCGATTGCCGCATACACACATGTCGCATCGCATGTTGCAGCTTCTGTGGCTGATGTGTAGTAAAAATCGCTCGTATTTCATGCGTTTCACAGCGGAAGTGACCAGCACACACACACATAGAGAGCAGCACATGCGTTCGTAGTAGTTGTAGTAGTAATAGTAGTTGCCGGCATCGAGTTTTGGTTTATTTAAATTTTCGGTCATCGTAGAGAGCTCTCTCTCTTTTCTCTCTCTTACTCGGAGCTTATGTATTTTTGGGTGGAAAGTGGCTAGTGGGCAGCTACTACGGCTGCAACAGCTGCCCGCAGTGCGTATACGCAATTCTTGAATTGCCCCACGCTGCGTATGCGCAATCTGGCGCTTAAGCAGCAAAATATGAACCCATCGGGCAAATAACTTCCTGCCACTCGCACTCGCACTGCCACTGACATTAATTAGAAGGCGGCACAAGTTTCACTTTTACACCCACCCTCAACTGATCCATCATTTTCCACAAAAGTCACGTACGACTTTTTCCGGGCCAACTCAAGGAAACTTTCCTTCCTACTTTCCACTTTAACCCAGAGAGAAAAAAAGGGGACTTCACCGAAGGGGTTTCGGTATTTGGGTGTATGAGGTTAAAGTTTCTCTGTAACAAATTAAGAAATCACTTTCCCCCCCAGCGAAAATTGAGACGAGAACTGCTAAAGTTGTTGCCCAAAGTTGAGAAATGATATTTTGTTTGGCTTCATATTTTATTCATACTTATGCGACGGCTGACTGACTCGCTTTATGTTTATTTATGCAGGCAAACATGCCTTTGATTGACGCGTGACATTTTAAGCGCGAGCCTGGCATTTCAAAATTATTGCTGCGGGTCGACTGCTCCTGATTGATGGGCTGCAGCTCATCCAAAGTTCCACTGAGACACGCGAGCTCGAGGGGCTGAAAAGGTCGATGTTGATTTGATTGGCAGCTAGAAGGAGAAGCCTGCCTCGAACCGAGATAAAAATAATTAAAAATGGCAAAAAGTTCTCCTCTTACCCAAAATACCTCATATTTGCATTTCCCTGGCCTCGTCATTATTTTGGTTTTGCAAAAATATTCTTCACCTGCACAGCAGTTTTTCCTTGTTTTCCATTTGGTACATATTTTACTTAACCCAATATTCGGCTCGTTAGCCAAGAGGAAACAAAAGACCGTAGTAACAGGCCTGGAAAAATCACTGAGCAACCAGCAACTACGTACCAGCAAAAACAAAAACAGAAACAAAAACAAGAGCCACCAGTAACCGAAACGAAACGTGTTGGCATCAGCTGCTATGTGGAAAAAGTTTATGACTTTAGACCCATTTTGTGTACATCCCCCCTGCTGAACTCAATTTCTGTTCCCCCTGAATCACAGCAACGTGGTCTTACCTTGGGCCCAGCTGGAAAAGCTGGGAAAGCGAAGAGCCTTCCTTCCTCCGTCTGTCCGCCTGTCCGTCTGTCCGTCTGCTTGGCTGCTGTTTTTAAATGATTTTTATGTGCACTTCAGTGCAAGAGGGCAGGCAGGAGCCCATCCTTGCCCCTCCATGCTTTCTATTTTTTTTTTTTTTAATTTTTTTTTTTTAATTATTTTTATAAAAAATATTTTTTTTATTTAAAATAATAAAAAAAAAAAAAAAATTAAATTTTATTTATTAATTAAAAAAAAAAAAAAAAAATAAAAAAAAATTAATAAATTAAGTGGTAATAAAAATAAAAATTATTTGTTTAAATTTTTTTTTTTTTTTTTTTTTTTTTTTTTTTTTTATTCTCTTTTGATGTATAAATTTATTTTTTTTTTTTTTAGATAAAAAGGGGGTTTTTTTTATTTTCTTTATTAATTCATGAAATATATATTATATAATATATGTAGTAGTACGTAGGTATATATGCATATAATTTCTTGCACAATTTTGTTGCTGGCTTTTCATTTCACAGTTTGTTATGCATTTCAGGCTCAGGCTCAGGCTCGCTCTCTCCGCGCTCCTCGTTTCGCTGGTTTTCGCTGGGCTTGTTTGTTTGTTGCTTCGTGCCTTTGCCATATTGATTTTCCCTCTTTTTTTTTTAGTTTCGTTTCTATTTCCAGTCCACTGTTTTTTTGTGTGTCTGTGCTGCTGCTGTTTCTTTATTTGTTTGTTTGTTTGTTTGCGGCCAGCCGGTCGGCCAGTGTTACAATGCAACAGACGACAGCCGGTTGTCCATTACAATTCCAGCTCTCTGTCCAGTGTCCCCTGTCCCCTGTCTCCTGGTTTTCCCTGGACCTCCTCCAGCTGCCCAACCCTTTGTTTTGCCAGCCGAGATTCCCATGCAGAGGCAGTGCTTCTCTGGCCAGGCCCTTTGCATTCTATTGATTTTTTGTGCCAGCACTGCCAGCAGCCGCCAGAGACGCCGTAAAAAGTCATTAGCGAAAGGGGCTCGGGGGCTGTGGCTGCCTGAATCCCAGTTTCAGTTTCCCCCTTATCCTTTCCGACCAGCCCAGCCCTCGAGTGCATAATGGCACAATTTAAATACGGCTGCGGAGCGGAGCGGATCTGCCATGTGAATGAACCGTGAACTATGACCGGCTGTGGCAGCTTCTGGCCTGCTCAGCGCTTTAAGTGTTGGCTTCACACATGCCGGATGCAGAAAGGGGTTAAAGTAATCCTAGTCTAGGGAAAATATGTTTACTGGGGGATAACAGCAATTTTTTTAAGGATTAGGAAAATATGTTAGGGTGCCTAAACGTATGCAATAAAAATTGGGACGAAGTATATGAAGTTGATAACATATGCAAAAGTTACGAAGATATTTAAAATCGCAATTTAGTAAACATTTAATATGATGAAGTTAAGCCAGTTTAAAAAAGAATTCTAAGGGAAGGTGCTAAAAATATAGGGGTATTTTTGTATGCTTTTTGTAAACTCATGATTCCTTTTTTTTGAAAAACTTTTGAGCTAAATATTTAAAATATGGTTCTTGAGTTCAAAACTCAGTATATTAATTATAAAAATTAACATTTACTTTTATTTAATAGTTTGACAATAGCTTTGTCATAGTTTTCAAAAATACATAGTGCTGAGATTTTATGACAACCTGTTAATGTAACCAATAAAGTTACCTTTTTGTAAGAACACCACCTTAAAATAACCAAATTTGTTCTTTAAGTTGTAACCCACTTAAAGGCCATGTTACACGTCATACATTCGCTGGTTACACGTGGCTTCAGCAGGTCGCACATGTTTTCTATTTACCCACGCAAAACAATAAGCTGAAAGCCATTTGATTTTGATTTATTGACGCACGTACAAGGGAGTTAAGGCGAGCGAATGGGGGCATGCAACAAGCGAAACAGACTCCAGACATGATAGAAATCGATGGCATAATGATTATCTATTAAAATAAATCACGTATCTGGCAGACGACGGCAGACCAGACCAGACCAGACCAGAAAACTCCGGACACGGCCACGGCGTTGAAGTCTATAAATTGCACTTGTCTTGGCCCCCAAAAGCCCCTCCGCCACATCAGCACATCGGCACATGAGTTTGTAATATAGAAAGGGGCAGGGGCAGGTCCTAATGCATTTCCCCGGCACAAATTGTCACAGACAGAGCAAAAGCCCGAGCAGACAACGTAAAGTGTAATATAAATAAATCGAAGCTGACTTCAAGTGTTTAAGCCGTTGGCAAAGACGTCCTGAAAAGAAGCAGAAAGCAGTTCAAAGGGAAGGCGATGAAATAGGAGAAGAAGCCGCTTACAAAGGCGGCTCACTAGAGTATTCCCACTTTGATGCAATCATGCCCCTTTTGATTGGGTCGTAGACAGATTTTGCTCAGCCATTGTGGCCCATTTAAATGTTTAATTTAATGTCTAGTCTTTTAGAGATAGAAATATATTTGAGCTTAATTTGGGGAAGTACCAATGTTTAGTTTTTAACGAATTGCTAACAGTGAAAAGGGGAAGACTTTGTCTTCTTTTTTGTGAATGATATATACATACATATGTATATATAAATTTGTATTATTTTCTGACCATCGAAGTCATATGATTTAATTGTTATTGATTTTAAGAGGAGATTGTCAGGTTATTTAGTTTTGTGGAACATGAGTGAGTGCACTTGCTGCTTGCAAAGCTGCTTAGGCTTGCAATTTTGACTTTTTGCTGTCGCACTTTAAACTAATTGCCAGCAATTTAGCAAACGTTGGCAGTGCAATGCGGCGTATGCGTAATATTTATGTCTGTTCGCATTTCCCATCCTCCGCTACGTGTGTGTGTGTGTGTGTTTCGCTCCTCTTTCTCTTTTGTTTGCCTGTGTTGGTATGCCCAGTGCGCACATTTGCCGCATAATTGCCAAGTCATGATTTTTTACACACACCAAGAAGAGCGGAGACGGATGGAGAAGGAAACAAAAAAAAGAATACAACAAGTAACGAAGGAAATAAACGAAGCATTTTCAGCAGCAGCAACAGCATCCCTCCCGCCACTGACTTTTCCCATCCATTTTCCACCCATTTCGGCTGCCTGACTGCCATTGTCTGTTCCAGCAGTTTGCTGATGATATTCGCACTGGGCATAATTTCCATGTTGCTTAAGCGGCATTTTGTTGTTACTGCTCCTGGACCCCGATCCCCATCCACAATTCCCACACCCATCTCCATCCCCATTCCCATATCTCCTCCCTTTATCGTTATTGACAGTTTTATACGTTTCTTTTTTATCTTCTTCGTATCAAGTTGCCGGTTCCTGTCCCTTTTGCATAGTTTCAAGTTTCGGCAAATATCGTTTGGTTCGTGTCGCATTTTTTTGTAGCTCCCTTTTCCTTTTCCTTTTTTATTTTTTTACAATGTCCAGAAGTTTACCTTGGGGAGCCGTCTGGCTTTGGGGAGATCCTGTCATGGCTGGCCACAGGCAAAGTTAATGTAATGCCATCCAGGCAATACAATGCAGGGGATTACGAGGGGCTAGAAGGACTCGACTCGACTCCCGATGCCCGCACACAAACTCACCCACGCGTGTTTTAGCATATTTTCGTCATATTTTGCATCCACGAGATACTCGGATACCCAGATACTCGCACTCGGCTGCAGCCTCAACTTCAGATGAGGATGTCAGCACTCCAGTGGCAACTTATGGCGCTCCAATTTCGCGCTGATGCATAATTTTTTCGCCTTCATCTTCTCGCATCAAAATGCGCTCAAAGGGGCGCAAAAGCCTAAACCCGGAAAAAGGGAAAAACTATAGGGAGCCCCTGCAGCATTTTCATTTGAGATTGAGGGGGGAGATGGTTGCACTAGGAAAATTTTTAAACATCCTTTTTTTAATTTGTGTGTCTTGATTTAATAGCATATATTGATAGCATATTTAATTTATTTGAAAATAAAAAACTGTTTGTTTCCTGTTTCCTTGAATAAAAGTTATTATTGAAAATTATGTGTAAAAATGTATAAGAAATATGATTGTATTTTAAAGAAAACGTCACCATTATAACAAAACAAGGATTTGTTTAAAATAATAGGGTTTTACAAAAATAGAGTTTATTAATCAAAAGTAGTGAGAATATTAATGTTTTTGGCGCATTTGTTTTTGTTTATCATAGTTGAAAATTGGCTTTCAAAAGATATTTCCTTGTCTTAAGCTTACTTTCGATTCTTTGTTTCAAACCTAGCTTATTTTTTTGCGTGTTCCGTGCTCTGTTGTTCCGGTTTCTGGAGCTGCCAGATCTCCCCAAGTGGTTATGCTGGGTTGGATGGGTGTGCGCTTTGTGGCGCTGACTTGACATGATTAATATCCCCGCTGACATGCGAATCGCAGTTGACTGACTGTCGTCAAGTGAAATCAAAAGCAACGGCAGCAGCCACAGAAACTGCTTCAATACATCTTTAAACCGAATGCAGCATAAGAAAAGTTTATACAATCTGTAAAAATTTTAAAACAAAGAGATAATTTATTTGTTTAAGTTTATTTTGAAGTGAAAATAATTTTTATGAATTATTTTTTTTTTAAATTTAATTTAATTTAAAAAAAGGGAGAAAAGGGCTGATATTTAATATGAGTAGAATTAAGTTGGAGTCGACATAGCGAACCCACGCTTTTGGCCAACAGGCTGAATATATAGTACCTATATTTGTATTTGTCTTTTAGGCAAAGCACGAGCATTAAAATCACTGGCCGCATAAATCTCTGGCATCGCGTTCGAAATTCTAATTTCCGTGGCGCGTAATACGGAAAATAAACAAATAACAAAAGCATCAACAAACAAAAAAGTTGAGCCAGAGACCATTAACATTTTCAGCTTCAATCACAGCATCGCATTTGTGGATGTGAGAAAGAAATTAAATAACTGAAACAAACAGAGCGAACGACAACCAAAACGACAGCAATAACAAACAAATCAAGCGAAATTCGGCATTTAAAATCCAGACATAAAAAATGTAATGGAAAGCATTAGTGCTCATAAAAAATGGATTTACACAGCCTTTTTAAGGCCATCCTGATCCTGTATGTCATAAGAGGTGAGTACTGCCGCCCACTTTTATTTTCCATTTCCATTAAACACAAAAACTCTAATCGACAGCATTGATCCGATTTGAATTGAATGACATTTGCTAATGGAAGGCCATTTTTATGGTGTTCTGTTCTTAATGTTAGTTAACGATAATCGATAATATCGATTACCAGACTCTCTGGCTTAAATAATGTTCAATAATCTAATCTACATAGTTTATACTTTTTTTTAACAAATAACGCAAAGTAACTACTAAATTCTGACTTTGATTATTTATTAATCATTAAATATAAAGGGAAATTTAAAAGCTATCAAAACTATCTATCGATAACACTATCGATGTTTTACCATCTCCACCCCGTCATTTTATCCCCCATTGCTTTGCCCACAAAGGTATGCAATTAAATTTGCAACACGAGCCCAAGGAACAGGAGATCTCAAGGGGGTTTGGGGGATTGAAAAGCAAAAAGCATTTCAATTAACGCAGCGCTGTATAGTACACCCATGTGCACATATATATTGCCGTTAATGAGCGCCTGCCGCTCAACTTTCGCGGGTAGACAAAAGGCGGGCGAAGTTGCGGAGTTTGTGCTATAAAACTGAATTATTGAAAGGCACACGTTTCACTTTTGTTTTTGTTTGTGTTGCGTTTGCGTGGCGCTCAAAGAAACGGAGTCAACAGCAAAAGTTTGCATGTGGGGACAGCCCAGGACGAACAGGAGTCACAGGAGGAGGAGCCGCAGCAGCAGGAGGGGGCATTTATAAAACTTTCTGCCGCTGGCGTGGCTCGACACTTCAAGGCACACACACAAAAGAGGTCCTTCCCCTGCACACACGCATTATACTGGGGGGAAAGGGAAGGGTGTAAAACAGGCTGGATCAAATGTTAATTGCAGTTTTCGAGCCATAATTAGAGATCCTCATTGTCTAATGTGTCATGGCATTTAGCAACCGAATACGTCTGCGCCCACAGCACCTCCCAGCGAATAGCTGCGAAGCGACTAACCCCAGCTTAACAAATGCACAACTTGCTGAGTGAAAGAAATTTCCCAGCAGCACTGCACTGGCAGAAAATAAAGTTAATTTATAAGGTTACAAAATACTGAAGTTAAAAATGTTACAGTTTTTCATTTATAGAACTTACTGTTAGGACATTTAACATAATCGTTTTGCTAGGTATAGAAACTCAACTTAGAAAGAAATAAATTTTAATAAATCGAAAAATTTTTTAAATAAATTTAAAACTGACTTTAGAAATATAATAGAACATGATGTTAAGTTCATATTATGAACATTAGACACATATCTTTTGCTCTCTGCAACCTTGAACAGTCAGGTGCGGAATGGTCGGGGAAAATGAGAGTTCGCACAAAGAAAGCCAAAGCAGAATCCCCTGGCTTTGGCTAAGACACCCCCACCCAGTTCGCTTACTTTCCGCAAAGTCCGCTCCTGTGAGCTGCTGCTTGTGTAGCTGCTCCAGCTCTTCTCCAGCTGCAGTCCCTCCCCCCCCCGCTTCACACCAAGTTCAACAACACGCCCTCGAAATGTGAATGACCTCGAATGTCACGTTTGCTAAGCGCATGAAAGCAGTGGGCAAAGGGTGGGTTTGGGGTTGGGTACATGGCTTTCAGGCAGTTCGTCACATCGCAGCCCAGCAGGGGCCAAGATTATGCAGCTTCTGGCTCCTGACTGCTGACTGCTATTTTATGAAACAAAAACAAGCCCGAAGAAGCAAAGCCGAAGGCAGGCGGAGAGCTTTTGTGAGGACCTGGCTGGCAACATTGTCCAAGGAGGAGGCCGGGCTTAAGTCCAAAGCATGCAGAGCATAATCAGCTTCATCATCAGTTGCATCAGCATCAGCAGCAACAGCAGCAACAAGCAGTAAGCAAAGAAAGGCCTTTACTGTCACAGTCAGCAGCAACATCGGATCCGACCAGCAGCAACATCAGCCCGCAGCTTAGCCATGGATGGAATACAAAGCGCCAGGAAAAGGACGATGACGACGACGATGACGAGGACACGGTCGGTGGCATGGACACTGCACTGGCGGGGGCACAGTCGTTGATCTTTTGCTGATAACTTTGGCTTTTCGAGAGTGGCACACAGAAAAAGCCGAAGAATGAAGGGCTCGTCAAGGAAGTGTTGCTGGCACAAAAGCTGCAAATAAATCCTCAAGCACAGACTGGCAGCAACGCAGCTTAATTATTTTCGCACAGAAATGCAGCCTGCCACTTGCAAAACAGGGTAAATGCATCCTCGTATAATGAGATTGCCAGCTCAGATACAATTCTTTTCCCATATCTCAATGTGTGCAGTGTTCGGAGCTTAAAACATTCAAACATTCAATTTGAGCAATTTTCCTGTTTTTCAGGTTGTTTAGTCAAAGCAAGTCAAGTTGGAGCAGGAAGCCCGGTGTGCCCAACGTGCCCTGACCTAAGCAAATACACTTTACACTCAGGTCCTGGCACACACACATTCGTGTCCGTGGAGTATTCCGCTTTGTTGCGCACCCAGACAGATGAAGATTTCGCTTCGACATCGCATTAGTCGGGGCTTTTAAGCAGAAAAATGCGTGCACTTGAGGGCCACCTTCTGAAAGCCCGGAAAAGCCTGAGTCCCCTGAAACACTCGCCCTCCATCATCCGCCCATCACTCATCCGCCCCGTTTCCCGCCCCTGAGCCGTGTGCTACTTTAAATATTAAACGCTGCCTACTTTTCGGCTGCCTGAATCAAAATTTGTTTTTGGCTTTGGGCGCGTTCCTAATTCCACCTTTTTTTGGAGATTTGAAAATGTAACTCACTTTTATTTCTTAATAAATATACTTATAACTCATAACAATAACCATCAAATTAAGTTAGTTTCTTACTTTTAGAGACCAAAAATATTAATTTAAATTTCAAAACAAGACGGAAAAAATTCCTGAATAAAATTTTTAAAAAAATACATAAACGAAATTTTTCCCAAACAGTCTGACACTTTGCAAAACCACTAAAAAATATTTCCCAAAAATCTTGTGAAAGTAAAAATGGGAGCACGACTCCGTATATACTTGTAGATTTGTATTTGTCAAGCCATTTCCCCTCCCGACAAACAAACAGGACAGGAGGCATGCGACAGGAGACTTTGGATAGATATGTACGAGTATATAGACAGCGAGGGCAAATCCCCTTCTCTCACGGAATATGCAAATCAGCTTTAATGTAACTGCTCTTGTTGTTCAGCGATTTTCTTCTCTGTTGCGAAATGGCGTTTTCATTTAAATGACGTGCGGGAAAAGTTTTTTCTGATTTAGTGAGCGCTTTGAAGCTGGCAACTGGAAACTGGCAAGTTCGTTATATTTGCAAAAAGATTTTTCCGCTCGCTTTGTCCCGTTAAAGTAAACGTAATGTGAATTAAAATCACCATTCCTTGCGTTGCTTTTCTGTTTTCCGTTTCCCTTAGATTTTCTTCTTAATTAAGCAGGAGTACACTTTAAGCTTAGAATGGGTTAAATATAACCTAACCTAAGTACAAAATAAATTGTTTGTGGTCTTTTTAATTAAACAAGCCAAAATGTACAAAGCACAATTACATAATTTTACCTTTAGGGTGTTCCAACATATTTTTGAAAATTTTAGAACTCCTAAAAAGTGAGATTTATGTTGCTTTTCACAGTGCATCTTGGAGCTGAGTAGTTGCCGTCGAGTTCGAGTTGAATCTTTTGGTGCTGCTGCTCATTTGCATTTTGTCTGCCCTCCTGTCAACGTTACTCTTTTTAGCTTTTCTGCTTTTCCAGGTTTTCTTCTGTCATTTTCCATCTCCATCGCTCATTTCCCTTTGCCTGCTCAGCTTCACGGCAATTTTTAATGATCCGTGATAATGATGCACTGGGCTGCCGCTGGCACTGCTAGTTTCATTTAGTTTTCCATTCTCCAGCTTGTGCGTTTCTTTGCGCGTAATTGATTTTAGCTGGGGGAAATGTGCGCGGCACTTGCATTAATAAGCCCCGCTTCCATGGCGACTCCCCTGATTGACAAGGCTGACAAATCGAGTCGAGTCGAATGGAGTGGAGTGTTCCTGCTACAGACGGCAGCCATTGTCCAGGACTTCCCCAGCAGGAACCCCATGAAATGTGGGACACTTCGATGACAGTTTGCGCCTGGCGAACTGCTCTAATTAGCTGCAACTTGTCCCGGGCCTAAGATAAAGTTTTAATTGAAATTCTACCTGCAAATCTCAATCAGCTCAGGGGCTAACACACAAACAGAAACACACACGATCTGCAATTAAGCTGATAGAACGAAATAAAAAGAGCGGATGGATAATTAAATTTTCATTAGACCGTGTCTGGCGGAGTAAAGTTTGCCGGGGCCAAACTTTATCTTAAGTGACTTAAAAACTAAAACTGCAAATTTAATGCGCTCCCCCGTCGTCATGTGGCAGCCACTGTAACTTGCGGCAAACACTTTTTACTTTCCGCAAACATTTTGCTTTTCTTTTCCCTGGTTTTAGTTTTCTAGTTTTTTTTTTTTTTGTTCATCCTTTTGCGGCGCATTTCCTTTGGGCATTGCAGTTGACAGCGTGTTGCCAGGCGGAGGACGACGACGACGACGATAAAAAGGAGTCCGGCTGGAGGGGAACCGCAACGAAAGTGGCACAAACTTTGCTACACTTCGGGGCCTGCAACCAGGAGGAGCTGGGAGCTGGGAGCTGTGCCGTCGTTATCTCCCGCCTAATGCCTTTTTGACAAAACAATTTTTCATATTATTGCTCGACTGCGGCGCTGCTGGGGTTGAAAATTGCTTACAAATTTAGTGTTGCATACTTTGCGGCTGCTGTTGTTGAAAGTGCCACAAGGAGCGCTGCCAAGTCCTGTGGCCAAGCCCCAAAAGGAATTCTTGAAGTGACAGAAAGTGATAGAAAGATCCCGGAGAAAACCAACATTCGCCACAAAAACCCATGCACTTGGAAAAAAGTGTCCAGCCATTATTAGTAAAGTACATCGACAACCGAGGAGTGACCATGTCATTTGGTAATTGTGTTGAGCTCTGGATCTATATAACTATTCAATTAATCAACTATACTGCTACTGGTAATAATTAATGAGATAGGTAAAAATTTCTTAAAGGCTAGTGAAGTTTTCTGTGGTATCCTCTTTTCTTTATTTAAAGGAATTTATACACTTTTAAAATATATTTAAGGAGTACAATGTAAGTTATTCAATCTCAAAGGTATTGCGGTAAAATTCACTCAAATTCAAGACCATTTCTGAGTGCAAAAGAAAGGGCGAAAGTCCCACCCCGTAAATTATTCATGTGTCATAGTCAGCTCACTCGCTGCACATGAATTTCTGGTTATTTTCTGGACAAGAGACAAGAGACAACGCCTTAACTTGTCCGTTGGCCACTGGTCCACTGGGCTGGGCTGGTGTCTCCGAATGAATAATAAATAAGACATAAAAGCCGCATCAAAAGCAATTTTAAAGCAGGGCCGAAATTATGCAATGCTCAGCGGCTGGTGAAGCAATTAGAGGAGGGCTTTTGTGGCCGGCGACCGCAACAATGGCCGGCAGGTAAAAAGCAATTGTCTCCGCAGCCGAGGAGCCTTTGTTGTGGGCCAACGGCACTCACGACGCCTCATTAAAATTTAGGCCAAAAAGCCAAAAGCCGCTGGCACACTCGCTACTTAATTTCGGGGGGGAGAAAAGTTTCCTGGTCTAACAAAAATTGAAATTAACTTTGGCCAGCACACGAAAACACGAACACACAGAATGCCTCCATTTAATTAAAATTTTAAATTTCACCGAAAATTTGCCTCGACTTTCTCTCATTTCACTTCGCTTTCTCTTTGCAGCCGAGACCAGCCAGATTGTAAATGGACTGGATCTGCAGGGACCGATTTTTCTCCATGAGCCACCGCATCGCGTCGAGTTCTCCAACAATTCGGGCGGACTCATAGAATGTTCCGGCCACGGCAGTCCCCCGCCGGAGGTGAGAATATCCTTCCAAGTCAGAGCACTTGGCTCCATTCTTTCCTCGCTGCCATTTAATATTGCTGTTTAATTATGCATGGCTGTGCGGCATTTGGCTCTGCTCATTTCCAAGTTAATTGACTGGCCAACAAACAAATGCTAAACGATGTCGGAAACACTGAAACAAATTCAATTTGCAAAACTGAAATTAAAATTTTTTTATTAGAAGTTGGCTGTCTTCAAAACCTACTTATTTTTCCTTTTGTTTTGTTTATCGGTATTTAAAAGTTTTAACTCGTTTTTTGTTTTAAGTTTCAAGTTTGATGTTTATGTTTTGCAATATTAATAATTTGTTTCTTTATAACACTAGTTTACAAAATTTAAAAAAAAAAATGCTCCCAAGCCAATTCTACCAATTTCTGGTAGAGTAGGACTTCTAGACTTCGAAAATACCATTAAATATTTTTTCTATGGAACAGTTTTTTTTAAAGATTTTTTAAAGTTAAAAAAAAAAATTTCGGCTGTCTCTTTAAGTTTTCATTTATATCTCGAGTTTTGGCCAACCGATCCCGATGCATTTTACAACATTTTACTACCAATAGACCAATCTTTAACATTGTCATACTAAACAATTGGATTGGATAAGTCATTTATCTGCAAGAGCTCGACAAACACAAACTTTGTGAAAATTTTGGGCTGTTAAACGACTGTAAAACGGCTGCTATATCCTTAAAAACTCGAAAAAAATCCGTTGAAAAATCACTATTGGTTTTAACTGAATTTCGGTAACCGAAATAATCGGACAAGCTAATCATGCAAGAAATTCAATGGAATTTAGATTTTTTGTGGATTTTTAAAGTTAGGCATTTTAGTTTTTTTCGGCCGTTAAGCACTGAATTTGAACTATATCCCAGTAGGCTTATGAACTGTAAACTGTTAACAGTGTTGTCGGATCAAAAAAAAAAAGCTAGAAAAAGCCAATAGAAATAAAGATAAACAAATATTTATTTTGTATATTTGTAAAGTTCAATTACGATTTAGCAAAAGCACTTGTGTGTGTTAAGGCAATATCTAAAAACAAAGGGAAACTCAGGATAATTTTCTATAGATAGGGTCTTAGGAAAAATCAGTAAAAATGTACATATGAGAAAAATACAAAATTGGCTACAATTTGCTAAAACTACAACTCACTGTTAAACTAAACCATTTTAAATATATAAAAGTCAAATGCACCTTTAGTGTTTCTTCTTAAAACGTAAGAAAGATTTCATGTTTACATCGCTTTTTGATGGTGTAACTTACACTTACATTATTTAGCTTTTTCAATATTAAGTTCAGCTTCTTTTTATATCCGAAAGTTGCCAACACTGCCTACATTTAACAGTCCTGCTAGCGCTAGGCCTACTGGGATATAGTTCAAATTCGGTGCTTAACGGCCGAAAAAAACTAAAACGACTAACTTTAAAAATCCACAAAAAATCTATGTTCCATTGAATTTCTTGCATGATTAGCTTGTCCGATTATTTCGGTTACCGAAATTCAGTTAAAACCAATAGTGATTTTTCAACGGATTTTTTTCGAGTTTTTAAGGATATAGCAGCCGTTTTACAGTCGTTTAACAGCCCAAAATTTTCACAAAGTTTGTGTTTGTCGAGCTCTTGCAGATAAATGACTTATCCAAACCAATTGTTTAGCATGACAATGTTAAAGATTGGTCTATTGGTAGTAAAATGTTGTAAAATGCATCGGGATCGGTTGGCCAAAACTCGAGATATAAATGAAAACTTAAAGAGACAGCCGAAATTTTTTTTTTTAACTTTAAAAAAATCTTTAAAAAAAACTGTTCCATAGAAAAAATTTTTAATGGTATTTTCGAAATCTAGAAGTTCACTCTACCAGAAATTGATATCATTGGCTTGGGAGGCGATAGGCTGTAAACTAGTGTAATTTAGTTAAAATTTAAAAAAAAATTAAATTAACCCAAAAAAATGTTTTTGTTTAATTTTTTTTTTAATTGCAGTGTTCTTATTTAGCTCTTGATTATATTTTCCATTTAATACCATTTTTTCTGAGTGCTCATCTCCCTCTCCTTTTGTTTTCTTCACCCAGGTGGAATGGACACCCATCCCGCCACAGCAGGACATGGTGTTCCAGCTCTCCAATGGCAGCATGATGTTCTATCCCTTTACGGCCGAGAAGTATCGCCACGAGGTGCACGCCACTGTCTACAGGTGAGTCCAGGAGTGGGCTTCCATCCCATCCCCCACCACAGATTGATTGTTAATCCTTTGTCCTTTAAACCGGCAGATGCAAACTGCGCAATTTGGTGGGCACCGTGCTCAGCCGAGAGGTTCATGTGCGCGGCGGTAAGTCGAAATAAATTTTAATTAATTTACGTAAAACACAAGCAGCGCGAATAAAAAAAAAACACTGGGAATTTATAGCCACCGAGTTGATTTGTGCTGACGAAGTGAGTTTGGCTTTCGACGCTGTCGCTGTTGTTGTTGTGGTTGTCGAAAACTTTGGCCTAATTGGAAAGTTTTTCCCGCTGCCCGAGGCCACCCAACCATCTCCCACTCTGCCGCCACCCTATTCCCAATCCCAATCCCATTCTCATTCCCAATCCCGCCGAGCTGAAGCCTAAAAGCAGGCAACGCAAGTTTTAATTACTATTGCTGCCGGCAAATGCTGTCGGCCAGGCGCCGCCGTCCTCCTCTTTCCGTTCCTCCCATGGTTCCCCTTGCTTTGGGGGAAGGTGGCGTCCCCCAAATCCCATCCAAGCCAAGCGAAAAAAATGGTATACTTCGCGCTAATTTGGCGCCTCAATGTGTGAGAACTGGCTGCGGGGAGAATACCCTGATTTTTAAAAGACTCTCGGTGTCACACATGACGTTGGAACAGGGATTTAAAAAAAGAAAAAATAAATATTAAGGGGATTGACTTTTAAAAACGACTTAATCTACATTCTGAAAAACCATTAATGATTTGAATCAAAAAGTATAATACATAAGGGAAACATATAATCGAATATTTTGAATTTTGAGTACTTCTAAAAGAAAAAAATATGTAAAAGCTAATAATTAACTCGAAAAATTATATATATTATTTATCTCAAACGGTTTTCCTAAATACATAGGAGGGCCTAGGTAAAAATGAAAGGCTTGTTCTTATATTTGACTAAGGGGTCTTCATAGCCATCAACATTTTATATTTTTATAGAACTCCGTGTTTTGTTAAAGTTAACTGTTTAAGTTTTGTTAAACAATGTGTTAAAGCTGAGGCTTAAAGTTTTGTATTCTGATAAATCCTTAATATTTAAACCTAACCTAAGAACTTAAAAATATTTAATATTTAAAGAACGTATTTTTCGGTAGGGTATAAATTATTCATCATAGATATCTCTGCAACCAATATTCCACCGCCCAGCCCAGAATATTCAATATTCATTTTATACCCTCCCAAAAACGACGCTTAACAGCCTCGAAAAACTTTCTCATTCTTCGCTAAACTGCATTAATGAACTGAAACTCGGCCAGCGAGGCAATCATTTTGATTGCCATCACATGTCGCATAGATTTTGCGGCTCATTGGGCACTTCTCCTTGCCCAGGAGGCGGAAGACAGAAGAAGAAGAGCCAGTGGAACAACAATTAGCAATGACCATAAAAGATATGCCATATAAATGGGTTTCGGGCTTTGCCAGAGACCAAAGGCTAATCCTCAAAGGGTCCACTTGAGTTTCGGGGCTGCGTTTAATTAACAGGCAGCAGGGGAACAAATACGGAAGGGGCCAGAGACCACGGGAAGTCAGTTCAAAGCGAAACAAATGGCACAAAGTCGCAACCGCAAAGATCTAAGATAGAGTCCGACCCACGCATACGTACTACATGGATACATATGCACATGTACCAGATACTATGCCATGAGTAGCTTTTGTCCATGCAAAGTTTCAACGTCCGGCGGCCATTTTTCAGCAGCTAACTCAACGTTACGTATACGCCATGTCCGCTGGCTTATTTTATTTGCGGTCTCCCTGGGTCTCCCTCGTTTTTGGTCTCTGGTCTCGTCTCCCTTTCTCTTTTTGTTTCCGCTTCGTTTTTATGTGCGCCAGAAATTGTTTTTTCCCCCCCCGAAAAAACTCGTGGCGAGAGCTTTCCGCTTGAACAATTTGACAGCGCGTAGATTTGGCGCAAAACGTTTTGCCTAATTTGCAAAAGTTCTCCGAGAATCTGCGATCTCTGCTGGCCAGTAATTCTGTTGCTAATGTGAGCATTTTCGGTTGGAGTCGCCTTCTCCTTTAATTGGCAGCGCTTTGTTTGATGCGGGGTCTTGGAACTTGGAACGTGGAGCTTGGAGAGCCCAGGACTTTGGTTAAGTGCGCGTAATTAGCGAAACTTTGCAGCAAAAAACCCTTGACAAATTCCCCCCATATATATTCAAGTCAAGCTTAAACGCAATTGCTGGCATTTGGTTTTGTCAGGCCACAGGACATACCAATACCCCTCCCCATCCTCCGCTGCCAGAACTTCTGCTGACAGTGATGAATGATGCTGGGAGCCACAAAGTTGCCGCAGCCACGACTTTTCAGCGCTGACTTTTCCGTGCACTTTTGCATTTCATCAAACAATGCACACAGGCACCCTCAGACAAACGACCATGCATAGGTACACTACACTATGCTATGCTATGCTGTGCATATAGAAAAGTCCTTGGCACATCCTTGCAAGATTCTGCGCAAAGTTTGTGATTGAGCTAGGAAAGTTTGCTCGGCTGCCGCTGGCTGCTTGTGTATGAAACCTGCGTAATTTGTTTCTAATTAGTTGAATGCACATTGTTGAGGATGCTTCACCTAAGTTTTTCCCCCAATTCCCCTTTTCCAATGGAAACCGGATACTGAGCTCAGGGAGTTTTGCATATGAAAATGTTCATTTGCAAGGAAAACATACTTGGTAAAGCCTTGGGAAAATGAATTTTTATTAATTATTTTACATCTTTGTTGATTATTAAAACCTTTTTTTATACACACCACAAAAATAATAATAATAATAATTTTATTGCCTTTTTAACAAAATTTACAGAAATTGGAAACACATATAATTCTAATAGGTTCGAAAAGTTTAATGTTATGATTGCAATGCATAAATAAAATATAATTTTTTCTATAAATTTTGTTCTTTAAAATATAGAGAAAATACCCGTTCCATATTAGCAGAGAAATTCCCTTAAATAACAAATATTAAAAAATTTAGATGAAAACTCATCAAACTGATATCCTTGTGGTTCCCTTTGTCCATGAATGAATCGCATTGGAATTCCTATTTGCAATCAGAGCCACAGCAAATGATAATTTAATAGTCAGAATGCTACAAAAAAAAAAAAAAAAGAAGACATTCCGGGGACTGGAGAAATCCGCACAATAACTGCAAATCAGCGAAGACTGGCATACCAAAAGCATCTTTCCGGCACGCACATCATAAACATAAATTTACCACCCAAGGCCTCCACCCCTTTGGCTGCAGCAGGAAAAACTTTCCCACACACAAAACAAAACGGAAATGAATTTCCGCATAAAATCCGAGTGCAGCGAATCTCTCTCTCTCTCTCTTTGCACTTACTTTGTGCGGCGTCTATAAACTTAGCTTTCATACTTACCTCCCTGCCCAGCTGTCCTGTTCCTGTCCTGTCTGCTCCTGCTCCCTAGCCCCCAGTCCACCCCCGCAGACAACATTGTTGGCAGCCCCTGTCCTTCAGCTCCGAAATTTCCATGCAAAATGCAACATGAAAGGCGAAAAAACTTTGCCTGCGCTGGAAATAGAAAACTCTGCATCCAAAAATAAAGGGAAGAGGACGAAAAATTCGGAAGCCTGGCAATACAAATAATGAAGATACAAAAAAAATAACAAAAATTGTACTAAACTACACAGTGCGGCCAGAGGAATTATAATAAAATGTTGTCACAAAGTTTTTCAGTCACTGCTATACCAGCACCAGCAACAACAACAACAACAGAGCAGAAAGCAAACAATAACAACAACTTTTCAAATTAAACTTTTATCCAATTTTAGCATATTAAAGTTGGCAAACAAGTGCCGAACCAGAAAAAAGCCAATCGTGGGTAGCATTTGAGAGCGGTTTCAGTTGGTTTTTGTTTTTTTTTTTTAAGTATAGGAAGCCGCGGGGCAGCGACCTAATCTATTTACGATTAGCCCTCGAAGGGAGGTCCCCGGCTGGGTTGGGCTGAGGTCCAACACTGGAACGCACTTTACGCACGCCAGCTGGCAATTGCCTTTGTCCGTCTTAATTAATTTGCCAACTGCCAGCAGCAACTAGGACTGAGCTACGCTTTTAGCGGATGCAAAGCATTTGGCAAGTCGCACAGTGGGTCAAAGGTGGGGAAAAGCTGACCTTGTTCAATTCTTTGATATATTTTTAAATGTTTTTTTTTACACAGTAAAAAATATAAGTAATTTAAATGTCATGCATTTTTACAGAATTTTAAGTATTCATTTAGTCAAATTGCATTGTTTAAAAAGAACCTTCTTTTTAAATAAAAAAGTACCTTTCTTGTTTCTTTGATTAACTGAATTTATTTTTAAAAATTATTAACACAATGTTTTCAACGGACATTCTTTTTTGCAAGATTTTAAGTATTTATTTATCAAAGTTCATTAATAAAATAAAAACTTTAAGAACTTTCTTTTGATTCACAATTGTTTTTTTTTTGTTTCTTTGTTTTACTAAATTTATTTTAATAAAGATATAAAACTTGTCTAACAAACAAAATTTGTTCTAATTTAGACCACTGTGAAGTGCGCTCACTTCTGTTATCATTAGGATCTTGTCACTCTTAATTTCTAGCTTAACCCAGGGTGCACAGTGGCTCAGTTGTAAAACCAAAAAGGTGGGCTAGAATGCTTTAAATAGGCTTGTTGGTTTTACTGTGAGTGGTGTAACAAAAATATCCTTCACGTTGCTTGTTTTTATTCTTACTTTTTAACCACTGTGCTGCCTTACATTTGCTATAGTTAGTATCCTTGTCAGTCTTAATTTCGTGCTGAGCGCTTGCCATGGACACGAACAACGAAAAAATCTTTAACTCAAATTGCCAAATCCAATTTTTTAACGGCCTTGTCGCCCGCCTTTCCGCAACCCACAGGCCCTCCCCATTTTCCGCCCACAGGACAACCTTCGTCTGGCTGACAAACGGCTACACTTTTGTAAAGTGTCACAATGTGTTGGACATGTTGGGGCAACGGGGTTTTTTTGCGGGGGACAGCTGGATGACTGAACTTAATGTGGCACATATTTCGGCTGTCGCAGCCAAGCGGATCCCTTTTTTTTGTTGTGTGGTCCTGTCCTGCCACATTAAAAATTAAAAGTCACACAAAAAACACAATGAAAGAGCAAATGCGAGGACCCTTAGCTAATAAAAACAAACTGGCGGGGACAAAACATAATTGTTTCGGTTTGTCCTGGAACTCAACACCCACGCCCCCAGATGCTGCCCACGCTGCGTATGCGCAATATTTTTAAGTCCGTATTCGGCCATTTTCTCCGTAAAAAGCCAAAGCAATTTGCATAAAATATGCTTTTTAATTCGTTACAGTCGTCAACCAGAAGTACGCGGTGCAGGTGCACGACGAATACGTGATGACGGGCAACACGGCGGTGCTGAAATGTCAGGTAAGCGGACATACTTTTTCGCAATGCATCCATCAGCCAGTGTCAGCGGGATTTTAGCCTTAGTGAAAGTGGCTAAAAGAGGAGGAAAATTCACTTAGCGCATAAATTTCATTTATTTTCACCCCCTCACCCATCAGATTTGCCTATCTCACACACCAAACGACCTACCCACTGTTTATTATCACAGGTGCCCAGCTACATGTCGGAATTTGTGATGGTCACCGCCTGGGTGCAGGACACCGGTATGCATCTATATCCGAACACGGACATCGGCGGCAAGTACACGGTGCTATCGAACGGCGAATTGTACATAAATAATGCGGGACCCAATGATGCGTACAAAAGCTACACATGCCGCACTGTAAATAGACTGACAGGTACGTGATAATCGCATTGCCAGCTTAATCGTCCAGCTGAGCGATGCATGAGTTGCTCTGGGTTCTGGACTACGGACTCTGGACTTCAGACTCCCGTCTCCGGATCAGACCGGACCTTGTTGGTTCAGGGCGGGCCAGCTATAATTAAGTTGAATAAATAAGCAATGAAGGGCATTTTGTGTGGCGGTATGTGCGTGGCATGTTTGCCACGTCAATTAAGGAGCTTTATCTTAAAGAAACATTCCGACAATTTACCATATTTTAATCTTGAAACCAAATCCTCTTATGGTCGTGCATTGTAAACATTTAACAAGCTTAATTTGCAAAATAAACATTGGGTATTTTTATTGTTTTGTAAGTAAGCAAGTTGAATAATTCTGTTATTTATTGATGATCAGTATTGATAAAGTGTGTGTGAAAAACATGTGTAAATCATTTGTGATTTTCAAATATTTGGCCATTAAGCAAAAATAAACTCTGCAGTCTGGCTTTTAATAAAAAATATAAAAGATTCTACAAGAAAAAATTTTTTTTTGTCGTATTTTAAAAACGAGATTTACCGCTCGTCCTAGGAATTAAACTAAATTTAACCTCTTAAATTTGTCAATGTTGTTTCTTAAGTCACGTACAACAAGCCTTTTTGAATTTAAATTCCTGAGTCTACAAAACCAATAAATTATTAAAAACCTCTAGGGGTTTAAGGAACACTTTTTCCATTTTCACGAAATCTTTGATAAATTATAACTAGTATTTTTGAAACTTTATGTAATCCATAAATTAAAACCTTAAGATGTTTTAGAAACACTTATGGTATATTAATCAAGGATTACGTCAAATTCTTAGTCAACTTGACTTTAAGCAACGACAAACTTTTAATTTAAACCACACTTTATGACAACGCAGCTAAAGTTGTAAGACCTCCAGGGATTCTAAGAGACACTTAAATTAAAGTCCCCACTTTTACATTAAAAAAAGCTTTCAACGATGGGTTCTTTAAGTTAGTTACATTGTCCTTCGCCCAGCTACCGTCAAAGCCCAATCTTTTTATGGGTACAAAAAAATATGGTCTGTTATTTTACCCAAAATTTAATTGACAAAATAAACACTGCTCTGTTTATCCTCCTTTCTGTTCTGCTTGAGACCCTGCAAACAGACAGTAGTTCTGTCCTCTTTGGCCAAAGTCAATTTGTCGTTTTGTGCATAATTTATGATGCGTGACATTCAATCGCCGGGCAAAGGGCATTGAGCTCTGGGGAGTTCCAAAATGGATTCTCCTCCATGCCCTGATGTGTGTGTAAGTATACATCTGATTCTGATTCTGGGTGTGTGTGCCGACAGTCAATACGTGAGATCCTTCCGAGATAAATTCTCTCCCTTATTTGAAGTTTATTGTGTGTGAAAATGCGCTTAAGCTGAATTTCTATTAGCCTTTGTGCGCATATTTCACATCATCAATCAATACGATAAAAGTTCACTTCTTTCAACCTTTTTTCCCCCTTTTACACATTTGGTTTTCAATCTTTCCTTTATGGGAAATGGGAAATGTGAAATGCAAAATGTGAGTGATTGTACGACTGTGTGTATTGTTTGTCCGGTTTATTTACAGTTTGCTCTGTGTTTGCATCTTGAAAGCTGAATTTATATTATATTACTGCTACGTCCTATGGCTTTCCGCCCTCGAGTCATTTGCGGTCCACGTATTTGCCTAATTAATCAAATTGAATCGAGCCGCAAAAACCGCAAGTTGCGCTGGAGTTTTGGCCGAAAGCGAACATTATGAGCTGCATATTAGTTTGGCCAGCAATGCGTGGAAACAATGGCAATTTGGGGGATTCCCCCCGCATTCTGGCAACCACCGAAACCAGCCCGAGTGGCACTCATTAAAAGTGTAACACGAGCTGGCGGATGGGAGAACAGGAGGAGGAGGATGTGGTGGGGCAGTCATGAGTAATTCATTTATCAAGCACGGCGCACACGCTCACATCTGCATGCTGCATTAGATTCTCGTACCTACCTGGCCCACAAAAACGGGACCGACTCACGTAATTACAGTTTAAACCAAAAATCCATTTATTTAGCACAATAACTCGCCATGAGAACACAATGAGCCGGAGCCAAACAATACAATGGCCTCCATAATGAAGATGCAGAATTGAGTTAGGCTGCATTATACACACCCACCACCCGATATCTCCAAACTTCGTTATGGATTCCCATGGTTTCCCAGGATTTGCTGACCCAGTATAGGTTTTCCCTTGATTTAGGGACTGTGCGTGTCCTGTCTGCCTCTGTAATGAAGGATACCATAAAAAAAGGAGGGAAGTGGTATAAAGAACAACAGAATGGGCAGCCAGGTGTTCCTAGCAATCAAGTTGATTGCTTTCATTTACTTTCAATTAATTAAAATATATATGTACAGCATGAACGGGGGCACAGGGAGAAACGTGCAGGATCCGCAGGACATGCCATAAATTTGGAGCGCTTTAAATCTAAGTAAATGCCACGGGGGCCACTGGCAACTGCCATCACTTGAGCAATTTTTTTCGCATATTTTTTCCATGCGTTTAACCCCCTTCTCGTTCTTCTCGTCCTTCTCGTTCCCAGGTGAAATACAAATTTCCACATATCCCGGCCGCATTATTGTAACAGAGCCCAAGGGCATGGTACAGCCGCGCATCAACGTGGAGAAGCATTCGATGCGGCATGTTGTCCTTAATGGCCAAACAACGTTGCCGTGCATAGCTCAAGGACATCCGGTGCCAACATATCGGTGAGTAAAACACAACAACCACACGAAAACGCGAAAAAATCAACAAGAACAGGAGCACTCGGAGCACGTGGCCGTGTCACAGGACACGGGATACTGGGACATTGGGACACAGGACGCAGGACACACACACAGCTGCGGCTCTCAGTGGGAGGTTTTGGAGGTTTCCAACCTCCCGCAGCCGCAGTTGGCGCGCACTTTATGACAATGTGAAATATTTAACGCTCCTGGCAAATACAACAAAAAAAACCGGCAAAAACCAACCGAAGAGCGAAAAAATGTAAAGCCCGCGATGTCAGAAAAAAATCATAATAAAAATGTCAGCCAAATTGTCAAAATGTGGAGCGCTGGGCGGCAGGGGAATGCCCTTAGGGACGCTCTGTGTGGGTCGATTTCGGGGTTATG
This sequence comes from Drosophila oshimai, assembly GCA_018150695.1. NCBI lineage: Eukaryota > Metazoa > Arthropoda > Insecta > Diptera > Drosophilidae > Drosophila > Drosophila oshimai. Next base: position 205,323 of record JAECWM010000304.1, on the reverse strand, counting down.
TCGATTCCAGCAGAGCCTCTCTATGCGATTCTCACGGGAGAAAGGGAGGTCAGCCTTCGCTTTTGGAGGATAATAAGGGATCAGCAGATGATAAGAGAGCTGAGTAGATATTTTACAAGTTAATCAACAGGTTTTTATATGTATCAGTACCACTTTTTATTAGTAAGACGAGTTAAAGAAACGCTAAATATGTTTAAATTTTTTATAAGTGGTCATAATTTGAAAATAAGTAAGGTAAGTCTGTGTAAGAATGGGTAAATAAGATATCATCTGAACCATTCTAAGTGCTAATTAGGGAAAGCATTTCTCATTTTAAATAAAGAGAGCAAATCTGAAATACCAAAAAGCCTGCAACTGCATTGAATGTTCACGAAATTAGCCTTCGTACAAAAATTACCATTAAATCTAAAGCAACTCTTATTATAAGCTTTTATTATCATTATTTTTATTTAACAACAAATAATAAAGTTGTTTAGGAAATGAAAACATTTTACGGAAGTTAGCTATTTAAAGTCCTTCTCACTTAAAGCCCCGATCAACTTTATCGCATACATTGCTTACTAGCAACTTTTTGTAATTTTTTTAGCTCCCAGGGATTTATGCTTCAAGAATTTATGCTTACGGCCGCTTTGGAGTACGGTTAACAGCTGTCAGTACTGGACCGGGCCTACGTACATCAAAGACGTTTATTGGGACACTCTTGGAGGCGTTTGTCTTGACGCGAGCCGGGGGATTCCCTGTCAGGGACACAAATCAATCAAAAGCTGAGCAGCGTTTATGACCGAAAATGGCAAATTGCTTTCTGAAATGTCGTTCAAGTTTTTATCACTCGAAAGATAAGGAAAGGGGGAGGCGGAGGAGGTCTTCCATCCATATATAGTGGCCACTTTGGCACTTGGCTCATCATGGCGATTTTCGGGCACTAAAACATGCATGTGGGAGATGGAGATGCCGTCCATGTCCGTGTAATATGCCATTGTAGCTGGCAGCTCACGGTTCATGGCTGTCCTCCGTTCTCCGCTTTCTGCCTTTCTGCTCTGAGCCCTTCCTTCGCCCTTCGTCCTTGGAGCTGCATGCATAAAAAATGCGCCCAGGATGTGCCACATCGCGAGTGCCTTTCATTTGATGTCTCCCGCTGTGCTGTGCTGTGCTGTGCCAAAGAGAAAGGAAAACGAAGGACCTCCAAAGAGTCGCGGGGGATGACGCTTTTGCATTGTTTTTCGACCTGGAGGTCCTGGCTCATAAATGTGAAAATAGTTGGCCATGTTGCTCAGTGCTTTCCGAGTTTTTCGGTGTTTTTGTGTCGCTGGCTGTTGTTTGAAATCCTTTTCCATTTCATAGTTTCGGGCGAGTGACGCTTTTGTTTCGCTGGCCGTTCCTTTGTGTTTGTGCACTGCTCCTGGCTTCGACTCCTCTCAGCTCCCGTTGCCATATTGATGCAGTTGCTGATAATCACTGACCATATTTCCAATTTAACAGCATTTCATATGCAAATAGCTGAGAGTCCTCCCCCATCGCACGCTCTGCATTTTCCATGATTTTAATTAAGAAATGCCATGCCAGGGGCAATGGGCATGCCTTCGCAGCGTCCTCACAAGACGAGAAATGCACTCAAGTGCAATTAAAGCCAAATTAAAATCAATAACTTTTATGAAAAAAACTGCAATTGCATGTGTGCGCCTTAAACATATTGCCAAGGGGTGGGCAGCCATCAAACAGATTATGACACGCGCACCAGATAAATGGGAGAAATAAAAAAAATCTGTTGATATACGCAATTGAGATATATTCAACCTTCATATACCACCAGTATTTCATTTCTTCTTGTTAAAAAACGCAAGCAAAATTTAATCGGATTCAAGGATAATGGAAATACACTTTGTGAAATTACTGTCAGCAAAATAAAATGAAATTGGGCTCTGAAAAATATTTTAATAGTTAGATTTGTACTATACTAAGCTGTGTGAAACTTTTATTGTAAAAACACCCTTTTCTACATACATTTACAATGACTAAAAGAAACCTTGATTTTTCAACATTCATTAAAATAAAAAAAAAAAAACTTGATGATTTTTTTCCCCTTTAGCCACGTAGTTTTATACCAAAAATAATGAAGCACCCAATATGCCCGGCACATCTGAAATCCGAACATAAATACCTGTTAAACATGGCAATGCATATGCATGTATGAATAAATCCAACAGGGCCCCTCGACCATCCACTTTCCCTCGTTATGCCCACTTAAGTGCAATCATTTTTACGAACTATTGAAATATATTTCATTGGGCATGTGGACCTCGACCTGCACAACAAGCCAACAATCAAAGGCTACGTGCAGAGCGCAGGAAAAAAGGAAAATGCGCTCAGCGAAATTATTGATAATTCAATCGTCATTTCAATTTGTTTAAAGCCCGCGTCCGCCACTCGCACTCAACTGTCAAAATCTTGGGCAAATAAAGCGGAAATGAATTTTCCGATACCCGATTTCCACATCCCTTTTGCCAATTGTTTGTCTTTGCCTTTGGTCCTTTGTTTGGTCGTCATTTCATCTGGCTGTCATCCTTTTTTTCCAGGTGGTTCAAGGAGGAGAACGAGCAGCTGCTGCCGTTGCAGCTGAGCGAACGCATCACCATCGTATCTGCAGGGCTCCTGAAAATCACCAAGGTGCGTGGAATACACAGAAAAATGATACCATTGCAGACTATGAAATTTCTTTTTGATTTAAAAACGTATAGACAAATTTGTAAGAGTCTCAGTAAAATTGAAAACAATAATTTAAAGCCCTAAACTAATTTTAAATCACAATTTGGTTCATGAAGTTGGTTGAACATGGTTAGGCTGTCAAATAATATATTATTTTAGACATATTTCCTATTTCAAACTTGTTATATATTTTATACTCTAATTTTGAAGCTACCTCTATCAATTTAAGGACATTAGCTAAGTTTAATTTTTTGCATCCTACCTTTAAAATCAAAAACTCGTTCAATGTCTCTAGTTTCCTTACTCCTTCAATATCAAGTTCTCTTTGATATGCAAAATCCATGCCATTTTTTCCACATACCTTTAGAGGGGAAAGTCAGAGAGAGGGCGAAGGAATTGGAAGGCCTGCTGATTGCCAATTGATTTCGTCCATTGCAGGCACGTCTCGAGGATAGTGGAAAATATTTGTGCTGGGTGAACAATACGGCGGGCGAGGAGACCATCCAAGTGTCGCTAACGGTGACAGGTAAGTGGGTCTGGGTTCCAGTGTGTGTCTCTTCCATCACGACTGAGCGAACAAAAAATGGGTGCTCAAAACGCTTCTACCCCATCTGCAAACACAGCTCCTTTAACGGCACACCTGCAGCCACAGGTGCAGACGGTCGATGTCGATAAGGATGCGCAATTCCAATGCATTGTCTCGGGCCATCCGGTCCACGATGTCAACTGGCTGCACGACGGAAAACCCATACTCCGGGACAATCGCGTTGAGGTGAGTAAGCATTCTCATATCGTCCATAACTAAATAGCCACCTATATATCTTGATAGTGTTTCTACTTGACCATATTTTATGTATTTAGTTATATTAAATTTATTGAAATCATAACAAATTTATGCAGATAAACTAGTTTCTAGAAATAACAAAAAATTATGTTTTTCATATAATAGTTTAAGATGCAGTTGTTCTGTTAACGTTTCAAAAAAATATTTTTAAGCACTTATTAAATTAAATTCTGTTTATTAAGTCAGTATATGATACAGGCATGTTAATGATGCTATACATATGATAACAAAACAAATTTATAAGAAGTTTTGTTTACCTTTTTCCCCCAAAATAGATCCTTACAGATCCGCCGCGACTGATCATCAAGAAGGTCCAGAAAGAGGATCCTGGCATGTACCAGTGCTTCGTGTCCAACGAATGGGAGCAGATACAGTCCACAGCCGAGCTGCAGTTGGGCGGTAAGTGATGTTATCGCTCGCCCACTTGGGCTAATAAATTGGCCATATATCGTTATGGCCATTAATAACCACTTATGACCACCCGCACACACACAATCCCCCGACATCTCAATCAAAAGCGTTATTTCCTCCTCGAAGCCAACGAATGATGACCGCAGACCGCACAAATAAATGTTTGTCATAATTGCATTTCATTATTTTCTAATTTAGCAAATTGCTAACATTTTTCACCAACAACAGAGTAGCCAACAAATCACAGTGGAGCAACAACAATGAGTTCCTGCCCATAAAACGCAGCGACGACGACTTAATTTTATTACCAGCACTAAAAATCTAGCCGCAGACACTAAACAGGGGGGTGGTGGTGTGTTAGATGGGTGAGGGGATTATACTATAGATGGGGGAGCACATTGTATCGCTTAGCTGCCTTAGGGCCACAGAAACACACATACTGAGCAGGATATATTAGCCCGCTTTGAGGGGTTTATGCATGGCCCCAATACGATTAATTCTAATCTGGGATCATCAGCATTAATGCGGAGAACACATATGTGCAGCTAAGGGTATTATTTCAAGTTATATTTTAAAGTAAATCTACTATTATTATATGTTATTATAATTATTTATATAATGTCTTTATATTATCTTTTAAACCGGAAAGCGTTTTTTTAGTTTTTTTAAACTATTCATAGTTTTTCAATTCCACATGCCCAAAATTTAAACTAAATTACTTATACAACCCAAAATAAGGGGTTTAGGTTAATTGATGCCCTACGTACTTTTGAATTAAAGTGTTCCTTCCATACACATTTTCATGTAGTTAATATCCCGACGAGACAGGATACTTTGTTTTATTTTCAGACACACTGTAAACTAGAACTAGCACAGGAGACATACAAAAAAAACTTCTTTATAATATTCTATATACCCAAAATGTAGCTCTAAGATCACTTAATCCGCAATGAACACAGTCAATTCATTCAAAACACATAGTTGTCAGTTGGGTGGATATACATTATATTAGTACGTGTAAAGTAAGTTTTCCATTTATAAGTTAAACAGTTTCTGGTTCTCTTTGTGTTTGCATTGTTTGCTGCTGCTTCTGCTGCTGCGTCTGTTGTTGTTGGTGTAATATAGGTGTGATTAGCAGCAGAGTTCCTCTTTCGACGCCTTCAGATCATCCTTTATCCTCGTAGATCTTGCACACGCCCTCCATGCACTCGTTGACGCTCTTGTAATCGTCAACGAGTGCATGGAGGGCGTGTGCAAGATTTACGAGGAGCACCTAAAACGTCGTTGGGTTGCAAACACCCCGACCATTGGGCCTTCAGTCCCAATGCCTAATCACACCAACACCACGGGTCTCCGGACGAGCACCAGGCTGCACCAACAGGATAGTATGCGACATGGTTATCTGCAAGCCAGAGAGCACATATGTGGTATTAATGATGAATGTCAAAAGATTCAACTAGACTTTACATCCCTAAAAACGTGGAACGTTCCCACAAAAAAAACTGAGTTGCCAAGTACACACCTTTTTTTTCCGTTTATTTATTTTACGTCCTATGAATTCGGAGACTTTCGATGTGTCTCCGCTTTTCGCCAATTCTGCAAAATACAAACAAACTTCACTTTAAAGACAGAGCGGCCGCCGCGTGTGTGTAACTAACTGTATGTACCAAACAGCGCCCAATTGTTTTTGGCCAAATTATTGCTAGATTTACGTAAAGCTAATGACTCTAGCCACTTTGTTACACTCACCCGATCTGGTTGCTGACTGTTGGGAATTGGTTTATGTTGATTCGAGACGGCGATTCGGTAAAATTCAACGCTTGCTTGGGTTTTTTTAAACGCTTTGGTTTGGTTTGCATGCAGGCCTGCCAACTTGTTTTTTTTACCGATATTTTATCGATATCTATAGAAGAGCGCGCTCGTTTAAACCGGAAAGCGTTTTTTTAGTTTTTTTAAACTATTCATATTTATTACAGCATAAAAGCACAGATTGAACATGACCTATTGGAATGCCCATCAGCTTTGTTGCTTTTATGATAGATCTGTGTTATCGCGTAATCGCCCCGCATAAACATCACAGCAAACACATTCGCGCATTGTCGCTTTGGCAACATTTTGTGATTTGCTTTTAGGCGCAAGCGGAAATTGATTTCGATATATTATTGGCAAGCTTCGCACAATCACGGAGGGAGCGGAAGGGATGGGGGTGGTTGGTGAAATCAGGAAGAGGAGTCGGGATTCCACCACCGCCTTCTCTTTGCCTTTCGGTGTTAAAAGCTCAGCCACCGCATTCCCTCCCAAAAACCGCCCAACGCCCCCCCCAAAAAAACCACCGAGAGAAGCGCCATTAAGAGGCCGGATATGGCAGCAATTGTGTCAACGCTGCAACTGTATTTGTACATCGCTGGCAGTGTGTGCGTGCAGCGTATCTGTGTGCGAGAGCAAATAAATATGGCAGCTTATAACTGGGAAATCCAAGAGCCGAAAAATCCAGCCACTGCGACAGAGGAAATTGATACAATTTCCATCAGCTGGATAGCATTTGCTGGCTTGTCAAATGCACTTTCCGTTTGCCTTGGCTCAACATGAGCAATACCAAAGGAAAAGCAATGAAGGCCGAGAAAATGCATTGGCAAAGAAAAGTGCAAATCTGGTTTTGGCTCCCGAAATGATTCAATATGGATATGGTGAATTTTCTTGTCCAAGCTTGAATTTCATTGCATTTACTGAAAATGTGTTATAGTTTATAGATTAACTAAGTTTTCCAATTTAATTTCTTTAAAGTGTATTGAAATCTATAGGCTTGTGACATTTTTGAATCATATTTACAACGAGCAGAGGAAAAAAGCAGACTATGCTTCATATTGAGGGTTTTTTTTGTGATCTTTTCAAGGAGATATCCATACCCATTTCGAAGTAGCTCATTGATGTGTATAATTAAGAAGCAAGTCATCGATGCAATCTTCATCTTCTTTCAGCAATCAAAAATGTAAAGATAAAGGAGGAGGAAAAGACCCAAGCTCAAACACTAAAACACATGTGCACCAGAGCCTTTTCAACAGGCACTAATGAAAGCCTCACACACACACATCCTTTCCACAGAATCCTTCTCATTTGGGCAAAGTTTTAAGCTGACTCCCCCATCTTTCCCCTCGACGTTCATTTTAGATGCTTCGCCGGAACTGCTTTATTGGTTTTCGGAGCAGACGCTGCAGCCGGGACCCACGGTATCATTGAAGTGCGTCGCCACCGGAAATCCACTGCCTCAATTTACATGGTCCCTGGACGGATTTCCGGTGAGTTAAGCCACCAAACTCCACCGCCTGAGCTTAAGACGGAAATGCAGGCAGCACTTCCGTTTCCGCTAAGCAGTTGCTGATAGTTAAACCGCCATTACAAACTCAGATATAATGCAGAGATACATGTCACAGCCACTGTTTTAACAGTAACATTCATCTTCATCCCCAGGAATATGCATACAATTTTAGAAACCGAATTTTTCTTTTTCTAAACAGCTTAAAAAAAAAAAAAACCCTCCTTGTGAGCCAACTGAAGTGCATACTTGGCATTCCCATCTTCTGCTTCTGCTTCTGCTTTTGCTTTCCTTTGCTCCACTCGAATTTTTTCGTTTCAAGAATTTCGGTTGCCTTTTTTGCCCTGGCTATATTTTCAAGGATTTGTTTCGTTTATTTGCATACATTTTCATTTTCCTTCGGAGAGGTCCCTATCCGACTCTCCACTTTTCACGGAACACTGCAAATTTTATGCAATTTCAATCAATTCGATTTACATGCATTTTTCATTTCACCTCGACGCTCTGTGATTTCCCCGAGCCTGTGAGAAGGTTTTGGCTAATTGGCTGGTTGGGTTTCCCCTTTGCAGATACCGGACAGCTCACGCTTTTTAGTGGGTCAATATGTTACCATCCACGACGATGTCATCAGCCACGTGAATATATCAAACGTCAAAGAGGAGGACGGCGGGGAGTACACCTGCACGGCCCAGAATGCAATTGGCAAGTGAGTATCCCCGTTTCCATAAATAAAGCACACTCGGAGGCCACTCTCCGATAGGGGTGGATCAGGACCATATAGGCCGGATAGGCTGGATTGGCTGGAGAGCTGGGATAAGAGCATAAAAAGCATTTCCATGCTAAATCATAAATTTAGTTGTACCATAGGAAAAAAAATAAAAAAAGAAGGAGAAAAAAAACGACACAATGGCCGGGCATTGTTTGCAGGCAGGAGAGCGGCATAAAATCCAAACAATTTGCTGAGGCAGCCAAGGCAACTCTCGTCTAGAGATGGAAAAGCTGGAAAACTCATGCACGAAAATAAAAAACAAGTCTACTTATGCATTCAGAAAATCATATTCAAGCTAAGTAAAACAGCTTAGAACAAAAACAATTTTCAAGGAATTTTTAAAGATTTTGTTTGTCTGCAGAGTTAAAATCTTAAAAGAAATAAAAATAAATTCTGGATTAGAAGCTCGAAATAAATCTACTATTGGAACCCATCTCTAGACCCAAACTAAACGTCCACAAATGTTTTATTTCCAGAGTCTCGCACAGCGCCAAAGTGAACATTTATGGATTGCCTTACATACGCGAAATGCCAAAAATAACTGGCATTTCTGGCTCTGATTTGATTGTTAAATGTCCCGTGGCTGGTTACCCCATCGATAAAATTCACTGGGAACGAGGTGAGTGGTGTATCAACGAATATCTTTGTGCACATTCGAATATAGCATGTGTGCTCCATATATATTTGATTTATTTTTTTCTCACTCATTTTGATAGTTTGCTTTATGCTTATTTGCCTTTTGGTCAGTTGTTTGTTATTAAAAATGGTATGTTTGTTATTGCGCATATCAGTGAAAATGATTAAAACTACAAAATGAATGCAGTTTTTTCGCCACTGTTTTCATTTGGTGTCCAGTAAAATAATTTTAAATTCGAATTCGTGTGTTTTTTTTATTATTATGTTTTTTAATTATTATCTTTGGGCGTTTGCATACGAGCGTGTCAACATGCACTTGCATTTTTCCTGGCGAATATTGCCAAAAAAAATATAGTAAACATAAATATATGAGTCAAGACCCGGCTTGGGCTTTTTATTTAATTTTAAATATTAAAACAAATAGTGACCAACACTTAGTCCAATACTATTAAGTAAAATAATATTTATTAATATTACATGCGTTTTAAAATAATAAAAAATCGTTGTCTTTTGTTTAATTGATCAACAGATAAATATTCTTAAATATTTGCATGTAGATAAACATAAATTCCGTCCAGATGCATTCATAAATCTACCTTTACTTTGTTTGTTTCTTAATCAAAAAGCTCTTACAAAACGTTGTCCCCCTCCTCTGCTAGTGCATGCAAATAAATTAAGCTAACCGAAAAAAATACAGACACCAAATGCTATATGGCCAGTCATAAATCGCTTAACTTTGTTTTATGCGAGCAGCCAAATTAATTGCCAACACCGTTCCGCTTTCTCCACCCATTTCTCTCCGCTTTCTTTTCGGGGGAAAAAAAAGATGGCCAAACGCTGCCCATAAATCGCCGGCAGCGTGCCTACAACAATGGCACCTTAATTATCGAGCAACTGCAGCGCCTGGAGGATGCGGGCACGTACACGTGCATGGCCCAGAACAAACAGAAGCAGACCTCTAGGCGCAACGTGGAGATCCAAGTGCTGGGTGAGTGCTCCTGTTCCTTCTGCTCCACTGACATTTTCCCTTACCAATATTTAAAATTAGAAGTTGAAGCTGGCAAAGCCGCTGCAGCTGCTACAATGAAACTATTCCAATTAGAGTGGCGAACGAAACTATGCAGCCGCAACAGCAACTATTTTCCCAGTTAATGCACATGCAGGCGGGTTGGTGGGTGGTTGGTGGGTGGTGGGTGGCTTGCTAGACCCACAATGAAGTCATTGACTTTTGTGTTCTGTCTGCGGCAACTTCGCATCCACCTACTCCTCCTCCTCCTCCTCCGTCTCTCTCTTTATAATAATTCACTCGGCAGCTGTTGCTAAGCCGCAGCTGCATTGATGCGAGTGCCACGCCCACAATTGCCACTATCCCTCACACCCACACCTACTCCCATACCCACACCCACATCCTTGATTATCGGGCTCACTGGGTTTTGTGCTCAAGCCAACTGCCATGGCAATTGTGAGTTGCGGTTTTCGCGACACTCCATGTTTTCGGTTCGGTGTTTACGGTCTCTGTTTATTGTTTACTGTTTGATGGCTTCCTTCCTGCCGATTGCAGTGCCTCCGAAAATTATGCCCATCCAGGCCATGACGAACATGCTCCGCGAGGGGATGCGAGCGGCCATATCCTGCCAGATCCTCGAGGGCGACCTGCCCGTCAGCTTTCGCTGGGAACGCAACGGAAAGCCGCTGATTGGCACTGGGTGAGCTCTATTTATTTTCTATAACTTTTCGTAATTTTTAAATTTGTGGTCCATTAAATCTATTGAAAAACTAAACTAAACTTTAAGTTTAATTTAATATTAAAATTAAGTTTGAGTAAAACGTCCCCCTTTGTTGTTGTGATCTCTTACCACAGCAATGAGGTGTTCCGCCGATTGGACGAGTACTCGGCCAGTTTGGTAATCGAGCACATAGCCTCGGATCATTCAGGGAACTACACCTGCATAGCCAGCAATGTGGCGGGCACTGAGAGATTCACCGTACCGCTTACCGTAAACGTTCCACCAAAATGGATCCTGGAGCCAAAGGACTCGAGTGCTCAAGCGGGAGCAGATGTCCTGCTGCACTGTCAGTCGTCTGGTTATCCAACACCAACAATCACCTGGAAGAAGGCCATTGGACCGACGCCAGGAGAGTACAAGGACTTCCTGTACGAGCCAACCGTGCAGCTCTTTCCCAATGGCACCATCTTCTTTAAGAAGATCAGCAAGGAGTCGCAAGGACACTTCCTGTGCGAGGCCAAGAACAGCATTGGTTCGGGTGTGAGCAAGGTCATCTTCCTCAAAGTGAATGGTGAGTCCAACACTTGAGTTTTCGTATAATCTCTTTAAATTTATAAACAAATTTGTGAGACTTTCAACATGACTTGATTTGAAAGCAATTTTTAAAACCTGTACAAATTCTTAAATGTTTTATAACCTCATGGAAATGCTAAGATTGAGACACAGAAATTTATAAATTATTCAAGGAGACCACAGCAATTACGAGTGTTTTGAAATCCCTCAAAAATAAATGTAAAAGTATGCTGTGAAAAACAGAAGAAAGTTTTTTTAAGTGATTTCAAAGTCTGCGCGATTTTTGTGTTACTTCCGAATGAAATGTTGTCTAAAAACTCTAAAGTTGGCTTATTTAATTGAAGCTACGTGACTAATGCCATTTGCCACGCCTCTGTTCCTCCCCCACAGTGCCCGCCCACTTTCAGACGAAGACGAAACAGATTTCAGTGGCCAAGGGCAAACAGGTCCATGTACAGTGCAACGTGCAGGGCGACAATCCCATCGACTTCAAATGGAAAATCCAGGCAACGCAACAGTATCTCGACGAGTCCCTGGATTCGCGGTAAGAGTTTACCCCCACCTCTTTTGGGGCTTTTCCCACTCCTGGTTGTCTGCGTGTCTGGCGAAATCAATTCCAAGTCGATTGCAAACAACAAATTGCTTTTAATTAAAGGAGTTCTGTCGGAGCTTGGATTTCGGTTTGGGTTCAGGTCCTGGGCATGGGGCATGGGCAGAAGCACTTGGTCAAGGCCTAACTCAATTTGCACCAGGCAATGGGTTCTGAGTCTTTCTGGGTCTGCCTCATATTTTTGCAATGAGAATTCCAGTCTCTAATCAAGGGCTTTCAATTGCTTTTTGTATTTGATAAGCACTTTGAAAAATGTTACATACCATTTAAAAAAATACATGATCGATAAAAAAATAACTAAAATTCTTAATCAGTCTCGAATAGTAAATTCATATTCTAAAAAGGATTCCTTTAAAATTTACTTCTTTCAAAACGACGATGTAAAACAAGTTTATTAAAATATAATGTTATTTTTTTCTAGTAAGTCAATTTAAATAAAACGTTAAAGAAAAGAGAATGGATGCTGTTACCATTCTAATTTAAAGTTTTAAAAATGGAATCCATAAATGTGTACTCGAGTTGATAACTATTTTTTCCAAGTATCCTCTACCGAGGAACTTAGCAAAGACCATCCAATAAAGCAAAGAAAACTTGGGCTTGTAGTTGCCACTTTCCCAAGCCATTTCCCTGGCCATATATAGTAGTTGAGTTGCTCCTAAGGACTGTTCCATTTTAGTGCCCACTTGTGTCCTTGTGTTCTTGTGTATTTGTGTATCGTAAGTGTTTTAATGTATATGTATTTCCGGCTTTCTCTTTTCTTCCGGCCCACACTACACACTGCTCACAACACTCTACACACTAAAACCACCACCACAATTCCACCCACCTGCCTTTGGCTTGGCAAACAACTGAATATGCACATGCGTTTTATTTATTTATGCCATTTGCACACGTGTGTCTGTGCGTATCTGTGTGTGCATTTCGGCCTCGTACGTCTTCGTCTTTGTCAACAAAACTACAACTGCAACACCAACATCCAATACGGCTGCAACGTGGAAAACATTGTTATAAAATTGCATTGCAACGCTCACGTTGCGCAAACACGTATCCACATTCACATTCACGTATACGTATCTGCATCTCCATCTGCATCTGTATCTGCATCTGTATCTGCACCTGTATTTGTATCTGTGACTGTGTCTGGCCACCGTTTGGCGTGTCTCTTAAATGCATTTACTTGCATATAAATCACACGGCGCACAACACACACACACACACAGCTACACAATAAGAGATCAAGTGCTCGACGACGGCATGGTCTCCGAATTGGGCATTTCGCACACATATCGCCAGGATACGGGCATTTATATCTGTCAGGCGAGCAATGCATTCGGACAGGTAAGTTGCAAGGCTGACACTTTTCTGTGGCACACACAACACCACCGAGTGGGGCATGAAGTGTGGAGCGGTATGCAGGGGGGGAGTGATATTATTATGTATCGAGTTGACTTAAATCAAACTGTCGTTGGACTAATGGAATTGGGCCGAGCTCTAGTTCATTTCAATCGGTAGCTGCTACTTCATAGTCACAATATGATGGTGATAAATCACTGGGATAAGCACTGAAAAAATATGTACCTACATATCAAAAGCGTTAATATGTTTTAAGTAGAAAATTAAGTCAAGATCCCTTAAGTTAAAAGGGATCTAAAAGATTTAATTAGAATGAATTAATGCTACTTACTTACTTGGGTACTTTTTTGGGTATCAATTTTGTAATAATTGAAAGCATAATTATTTAAAAAAACTGTGGTTATTAATGTTAATATTCAGTTGTTAAAGTAAGAATATTTATTTTTTTTTTATATTTTTGGGTGTAAAAATCTTAAAGTCCGCTTGCAATTCTGCAGCACGCACAACCCTCATACTGTCAGAATACTTTTGCCAAAACCCCGTCCGTCTGCAAGTTGGCAAAGAATCCCCTGCCCTCCACAGAAACTGCTGTTAACCCTAATTTATGGCACTTTGAATGAGACTCGAAAAGCAGCAGCTGCAACTGGCTGGCTGACATGACGTTCACTGGGCGCTAATGAACTCTTAATGTGCCAACTCGGCCCAAGACCATCCCATCATCATCATCATCATCACTATCAACAGAGTAGCTGGGCGGAACTAACACAAACACATTCGATTTTCGGCAGGACGAGATGTCCATCCAGCTCATCGTGCAGGAGGTGCCCGAGCAGCCAAAGAACCTCCGCATCAACTCGCAGCAGTCGCGCAGTTTGCAGCTCACCTGGAGCCAACCCTTCGCCGGCAATAGTCCAATCGAGGAGTATCACATCTACTATAAACAGATATCAGGTGAGAAAATGTATATCAAAGTTGTGAATTCCCAGGGAATTTTATTGAAGCTTAAAAAGCAAAATTGAGCTAAGTCAATTTAGTAAATAAAATCTTTGCATAAACAACCCAATATTACGTATCCGTCTAGTTGTTGCCAACATAAAATATTGCGTATCCGCCTAGTCGCACATACTAAGTAATATGTCCAGGGTTAAAATATATTGTTAAATTTTAGCTGAAACAATTTAATTTTGTATTATCTTTTAAATTGTTAGCGTAGCATAAAATTACCCGTCTTGTCAATTACAACCGTTATAAACTCTAATAATAATAATTAATTTATTGAGGTATATTAAAAATGTTAACAACATTTTTGTAACAATAATAAAACAAACCTACTTAAGAACCTATCGACATTTGATCAATATAATAAAAAAGAATAATTAGAATTCTTTTCATCATCAGACATTTGGCAGAACTCGGAGCACCTCACCATTGCCGGAGCACAAACCGTGATCAATATCCAACAACTGCGCCCTGCAAAAGCCTACCACATCCGAATGTCAGCCGAAAACAAGCTGGGCGCCTCGGAGTTCTCCGAGGTGGTGCAGGTGACCACGCTGGAGGAGGTGCCCTCGGGTCCTCCACTCGCTGTGCGGGCTGAGCCCAAGAGCTCCACAGAGATCTTCGTTACCTGGGATGCTCCGGAGCGGGATCACTGGAACGGCATCCTGCTCGGCTACTACGTGGGCTACCAGATGTCGCTGACTCCGGAGGACAAGGAGGTGAATCCCACCCAGGGCTTCAGCTTCAAGACTGTGGAGGTGCGGTCCCATTTCGGTGGCGAGACGGTGCTGGCCAACCTGAACAAGTTCACCCAGTACCACGTGATTGTGCAGGCGTACACGAGCCAAGGTAGTGGACCTCCCAGCAAGGAGATTGCCGTGCAAACAATGGAGGACGGTGAGTGGGGGTGTTGGCTTGGAAGTGGGAGGTGGGGCTGGTGGAAGCGAGTCACCTGGCATACATTGATTGGATTTGTTAATTGCCCGTACACGAAAACTGACCAGGACCACGGCTACTGGCCGCCCTGCAGTCTGATTTTGAGACTGCGTCTGGGTATGCACTCAGGAAAACATTAACCTTACTTTTGTACTCGATAAATTATTTTGTTTGCATACACATTTTTACCTACTATTTAAGTATATGCTTTAATGAACTGGTAGGACTAATCTTTTAATTAAAATAAGTTGATTAACTGAGAGATGTCCTTGCAGAAAATGTATTTTAAATTTAAATTTAACAAACACTAAAAGCAAACATTATTTAAGTTTAAATACAATATTATATTAATATGTATAAAACTTAAAAATATTTTTTTTTAAGTGTGTGAAAAACGTTTAAAAAACTTATTCCTTTACCGTCTCATTCTACTGCAGTTCCCTCATCCCCGCCAGAGTCGCCGCAGTGCGATGTCCTGGGCTCCACATCGATTTATATCACCTGGTCACCGCCGGACATTGACGGCCAAAATGGCAAAATCAAGGGCTACAAAGTGTTTTACATATCGGTGGACGAGCTGTACGGTAAGTCCATTACGCTTCTCGATACCCCAGATACTTTCCCGTTTACGTTTGAGTGCTTCACCTACTCCATTACAAGAAAGTATTAATTCCTGAATTACTTATAACATATTTTAACATAGCGTAAGCCTTTCAATAAATTTGTATTAAATAATATTAAAATGTGCAGTCTCTTCTATAATTTATAAATAACTATAAAAACATTTGGTTGTATTAATTAAATTTTGATAAAACATTCGTCAAATATTTGACGTATGCAATTGATATATTTTTTAAGACTGAGGAATGCTTAAATTCCAATTTAACAACTCATTTTCCGAAATTCTCGGTCCCAAGCAATTAGTGCAGTTTCATTTAAAATTCCACTGCGTTTATGCAACACCAGCGATGGTCAATTACCTGGCTGGAATGTGTCCAGAATGTTGTCGACCAAATCGACCGCCGGTTGGGCAACTTATTTTTGAAATTTATGGCACTTCGCAATTAATTAGCCCACTTCATGGTCCTCATATTTCCAATCAGTGCTAATTGTTCTCGTCTCTCTCTCTTTCTCTGTTTCTCTTCCTGCTGCTGCTCCTGCTGCACTGACTCTCACTTACACGTGCTCAGAAACCGATCCGGAGGTTGTCAAGTCAACAAATCAATACGTCACCATCGAGAATCTGCGCAAATACACCAACTACACGGTCTGGGTTTTGGCTTACACCAAAGTAGGCGATGGCATGAAAACCAAACCGTTTTATTGCCGCACCCACGAGGATGGTAAGTGGCGTTCGGTTCAATGAACGCAAACGAGGTGCGGCACCCCGCCCCCAATCCCATCCTGCCACATCCTCATACCCATTCCCAATCCTCATCAGCCACCTCGATGTCGTCGCTGGCAATTTCCATGAAGCGTCATATACACACACCCATTTGCTGATATATATACATTTATTCATATACTCCACACATATATTTATATGTACGTGTGCATTTATTTGTGCAATCGCAATTGTGGACTGCAGTGCCCTCCGCCCCGCAGGCCATCAAGGCGATACCCGCGTCGAGCACGAAAATCATAATATCCTGGCTGCCACCCGATCTGCCCAACGGTGACATTGTAAGTTTATTTTCGTGCCCCTATAGAGGATATTGTAAATTTGGTCAGCAGAGCCTGGTCAAGGTCAGCTTTATTGGATCAATATCAAAATAATTGTATAACCCAATGACTACTAATAACATTTGTAAAGGAAATCGAAAACAGGGAACCAAAAATAGCAATTTGTATCTATAGTATGAGCAACCCTCAAATGTTTTAAAGCCTAAAATCATGGTTAAAAGTGTAAAGAGTCATCTTGTCATTAATTTAATCATGTTGACTTGAGAAGGAGTTCCTATAGAGAAACAGCTTCTAGTATTTGTATTTATTTATTAACACGAAAAACAATTAAATTTAAATAAAATTAAACAGTATGAGGTAGGAGATAAGATATTTTAATTCAAAAGAAAGTTGTAGTATCTCAATAGATTTAGACCCGAGGGCAAAAAAGACAAAGTAGTGGGTTTTTTTAAATAACCACCAACTCCTTACACCTATTCCTTTTTTATCCAGACGGGTTACACCTTCTACATGTCCATGCTGGAGGGAGGACGCGAGGAGGGCACCCACAAGCGTCTGCTGGGACCCTTCGTGGAAATGCACGAGACGGTGCGCACCCAGGAATCCGCCACGTACCAGTTCTGGCTGACTGCCTCCACGAAGATGGGCGAGGGCGAGAAGACGCAGGTGGTCACGGTGCCGCCCAACAACAAGGTGCCTGCCAGGATAGTATCCTTTAGCCAGCGCATAGTCACGCCCTGGAAGGAGCACCTGGAACTGCCCTGCCGGAAGGTGGGAGCCCCAGCTCCGGTTACCATTTGGCGACAGGATGGCCACAACATGGAGACGAGTGCCCGCAAGACGATAGCCAAGAACGGGACCTTGTACATGAAGGAGTGCCAGGCGAGCGATGCGGGTAACTACACCTGCAGTGTGGAGAACACCTGGGGCAAGGACGAGATCGTGTACAATATCGTGGTGAAGGTGCCACCAGAAGCACCCAATCTCACGGTGATAAATGCCTATACGGACAGCCTGCTCCTCGAGTGGATGGACAACAGTCATGGCGGCAGTCCAATCCTAGGCTATGTGATCAACTACAAGAGGGACAATGGGGATTGGGAGGAGCTGCAGGTGGACGCCAAGACCACCTCGCACCTGCTGACCAACCTGTGGTGTGGCACTCGCTACCAGCTGTACATAACAGCCTACAACAAGATTGGAACAGGGCTACCCTGCGACATAGTCAACTCCTACACGAAGGGAAATCCCCCCGTGCAACCCAAACACTCCCAGATGATCACCAATAACTCCACTAGCGTGACCTGCTGGCTGGATTCCTGGGGAGATGGTGGCTGCGGTATTCTCTACTTCATGATTGAGTCCAGGGTTTATGGACGATCTTCTTGGGCGGTGGTCTCCAATCACATTCCACCCACGGAGCGGATCTACACGGTCAGCGATCTGGTGCCGGGCACAAAGTATCAACTTAAGGTCACAGCCCACAACAACGCTGGTTCCACGACTGCCATCTACAACTTTACCACACTGTCAACTCAGGGAGGTGGGTTTAGAAATCACGCTTCCTTCGAAGAGAGAATTAACCAGTTAATTTATCCCTTTTCTAGTGCTTTATAACAACGACCACTCCACACCTGTCTCCCACCTGAGCGATCTGCCCTTCTATGCCAACTTCAAACTGCTGCTGCCCATCTGCATTTCCCTGTTGATGCTGCTGGCTTTGATTGGAGCCGCTCTCTTTCTGCGAAAGCGAAGTAAGTGGATCATTTCAATTACTTTTCCAGGTTCTTAAGACATACTTAGTAATAATAACTCGATTTTTTTAAAGAAATTAATCTTCTTGGCTTTAGAATTAATTCATTTCATTTATTCATTTATTGCTTATACAGAGCTGAGCAACCAGGCTCGTCTGGCCAGTTCCTCGATGTCGGAGTCTCCGTCACTGGCCAACCTGCAGAACAAACAGAATCGTGACCAACAGTATCTGGCCGTGCGCTGTAATCCGGGCACATCCGCTCCCCGAGGGTCCAACTCCAACGATTCCGGGAGCTTTGGGAAGGCGGAGGGCAACGAGTACATCGAGGACATCTGTCCCTATGCCACCTTCCAATTGAACAAGCAGACCTACAGCGAGAGCTCCTACAGCGGCAACGTATACAGTGGGCCCTACCACTCGGTGCGCGGATCCTTTGTCTACCACGATGTCAAGCCGGAGAGCTATCACGTGAGTACAGTAAATATCGCTTAAGACTATCCCGAAAGCTTTTGTTGTTTCATATATTCTGGTTTTGATTCATTTAATTTACCTTACCTTATGTTACTTGATTTCATTTAAAAATGTAATTAAATTATTTCGCTTGCAGTCCAAGGAGCCGGAATACACTAAGGTCCGACGAAAAGTGGGCCGTCTCAGGGATCCGCATTCGGAGAGCCAAGGTAGCTATTTCATAGTTTCACGGTCATCCCCTCCATCTGCCCACAAAAGCCTTCTCCTGCCCCTCACCCAACGATCCCAGCTAGCTGTAAGCCAAATTGAATCATCGTTTGTCACAGTCGCATCCCATCCCACCCGCCAAACGTTCCTCTGAGCCTAGCCCTTGGTTTAACCCATCTTTTTCTCATTGCTCTCAACGTTTTTCTCCATCCACATTCGTACATCATATCGATACAACCAACAAACAACGTACAAATCCATCGAATCGTACTAAACTTTTTAGAATCGGACAATCCAGGTTCAACAGATTCCGAAGTTAGGAAAATCCTAACGCTTCACATCCCAATTACAGAATATGACACACTCGGTTCCGAGTCCGACAATGATGTGTCCGCGCGCGCTCTAAACTCGGCCAAGTATCGCGCCCAACGTGGTGAGTGTTTAAATGGTTTTCCTCTTTAAATTTTAACAAAAATGCCCAATTATATATTTATATTCACAATTTCATTATTCCGCTCTAAAAAACGATTATACTCTTGCAGATACCCAGGATGAGACCTCGTCCTCCTCGGAGACCACGCCCACTAGCATGAACCGGAAGTCGAAGCCGCCGTTTGCGGCCCGAAAGGCGGGAAAGCCGGGCACAAGTGGCAAGCGGCACGTGCGAAGTTCCAGTGGCTACTCGAGCCACAACGAAGAAACTACTTTTAGGTAAGTGATCGAGAGGAAGTGACAAGTGCCGATTGCCGCTACTGACGTAATCAGAACCCTGTACGTTTAGCATATCCAACTATCCACCAAACTATCAGGACCACATAAATCCACCAGCTCGTTTTTCGGATGCCAACGACAAGACGAAGACCCAGACGTCGCCACGAATGCGTGCCAATCAGAAACTACACCGGGAGGCTTTCCAGATAAATGTCTAAGTCCCGGGGAGGAAGCTAATTTTAAACGTAATCTTAAACTGAATGTATAAACGGAAATCGCATGAAACGAAACTGTAAAATTTGTTGTAAGTCCACCCAAAAACAAGGAATCGAATCGAAATGGAAAATCCGACAGACTTGATAGAAGCCCACTTCCAGCTAACTTACTCGTAAACAATACCTAAAGGCGGTAAATCTACAAAGCATTTCAACTATTTACAACGGAGCGATCATAAAGCGGCAGTGAGGCAGGAGGAGAGGAGCGAGGGAATCGAATATTACAAATTTTAGAGGCAACTTTGATTTTCAACGAACATCAGTTTTTGCGATCGAATGGAAACAGCACGAGAAATAAACAATAAGACTTATTTACACACTGATTATGCTTAGTTGAGAACTTGAAAAGCTGCGCAAGTGTAATGAACATAAACCTAAAATAAGTTGAGGCAACAGCAGAGCCGGACGGATATAAATAAATTAATGTTATAGATCCTAAATTAAGCATTTAATGTATGATAAACCGAACTGCGGCAGGCCGCAGATGAAAATGCTCCGCCAGGTGAAAACGAAAAATCGAAAAATTCGGCCAAGAGCAGAAAACTTATAGTACTATATGCGCATAACAATACTATAAACGGACGGCCTTTGTGCTAAGCGATAATTAAAGAATTACCGAAATTCTTTGCATTTGTAGTGAATTATAAACATTTCGTTGAACTGCATTGTTTGTTTCCATTGATCCATTTTGCATCAGTTTGTAAGTGTTTGCGACAAGAATACTTGACAACTGTTAGCTAGTTACTTAAATGAATTAAATTAATTTACGGGGTACAATAACACAAATGCATTCAGATAGTTTATGAAACTGTTGTACATAGCTAAGCGTCATACAATTACTTCTAAAATCGTAATATACAAAAATACCAGGAGCATAAGAACATATTAAATGTTAGTGGAAGATATTACCAAAAGCCAAACCAGCATGCATTTCCATACGCCGAAACTAAGCGACCGCTCAAAACTAATCAACTACTGAACCCGAGACAGACAGATATAGCCTAATAATTGCCAAATAGCATACACATCCGATACCAGAGAGACGTACACAGACACTGCTCCTGTACCATATAGACATGCGTATATAACTCTATTTTCCAATAGATACAACGACAAAAAACCAAGCAACCAATTACATGACAATATGACACAACAAGTACATACATATAAAGCATTAACGAGAAAAACCAAAGATTGTAAACCCAATTCCAGTCGTGGATAATAAACCTATAAAGTTGAAGTTGAAACAATTAATTAGCATCGTGAACATTTGGCAAGGCAACATTTCAGACTGCACAACAAAAACAAAAGAAATTGTAGGCATTTAAAATTCTTTAACTGCAGTACTCGGTTGTAAATTTGAAAAACGTGTTCTGGCACATTGCGATTAACAAAAAAACTACATAAACAAGTTGTAAAATTACACACGAAAATTCTTCTAAAACAGCACAGTTTATGTACATTGAAAATAGTTCGCGGAAACAATGAAAATCTTCAAAACAAATACATGACATGACATATGATAAAACCAAGCAAAGATCGCTCTTTTATTTGGAGATAACAGTAAGTCGCATTTATTTACACTTGATAGTTGAGTAAAACAGATGTTGCTGGGCGGGAATATGGTAATATATACTCGACTCGTACGTATGCGGATATATAATATAGATTCACACCGAAAGGAAAGCTTTTTTGTTTCCTTATAACTAAGCATCCCTCACATTGTTCTTGCAATTGTTGCATTTAAAGCATTTTCATATAGATATACATTAAAGATAGACAGTTTCGGAACTAAGAGCTATACAATGATTGTGTTTCACTTACACATAACTTAAGGCTAAACAGGTTACATTACATCTTAGTTGCTTTATAGCGATTACAAAAAGGGAAATCTAAATTTTCGCCTACAGAACACTTTCGTACAGAAGGGGCAAACTCGTTAAACTCAATGTTACGGTGTATAAAATTTAAGTTTGGAGTAGCAAAACGGATATCAGAAGATAGTTGGGGCCACAAACTGCAGGCTTATTGAGGATAAAGTCCAAGCCTGTTCAGCTTTGATTGGTTTTGATTGCTTTGTTGCTTATGGCAAATATCAGAACATGATGGGCTTGTCCTTGCACTGGTCTATTACGTAGCCTGTGAACCGCTTCAGAAACTTGGGATACTCGCGCTTATACACAGCCCTCAGAGCGCTCGCTGGCGCCCAGCCTCCGGGATTAACTAGGAATGGCAAAACAAAAACAATAAGATAGATTCAGTTGGATAAATAACAGGGATACCTACCCACAGAGCAGTAGGTTATTTTGCAGGTTAAATCGTTGCGATTCAATGGCTGGCCCTTCACATAACCATCGGGCAGATGGGTCTGGCAGGCCAGGATGACTGTCAGGAAGATGCGCACGCACTTGCCGTTCTTGGACTCTTGCTTGGCATACTCCGTGGAGTTGTTGCACACTACCCACATGTCCCGGGCCCCCGGCTCCAGGTTGTCTGTGATCTTGCGCATGTGGGACCAAAACTGCGCATCCCGCTGGCTGGCCGGCCATATTCGCTTGTGGGTTTGCAGAAACAGGAGGGTGTCCGCCGAGATTTTCTCTAGAATTGTGCAGTCCTCCAAAGTGGCTGTGGATATGGGACATTGTTAATAACAAAATTAAATAACTTCTACTAAAAACTAGAAATTCAATTGAAGAGCAATAGCAAAATAAACCAATTTCATACAAATTTCAAATATATTTTAATCTATAGATAACAATTTTATTTAATTTTCGGTTTTAAATGTGCTTTAGTTTTTAAGTACACACTATACGATTATGTACACTATGAACAAGCAGAACACTTTAGCAGGCAATCGTTCCCACGTATATGAGAAATTCCGTTCCTAAATTATTTAAGAGCTAAAACCACATACGCTAATCGAAAGCCTGTTACAACCTTTTTAACCAAAAAAGGGGGAAAAACTCAGTATTAGAGCAGTCTAATTGAAGCACTTACTTTCCCAGTCATTCCGGAACTCGGGCATGAAGAAGTAATGGCACATTTCCCTCGCCGTCACGCCCTGCACCGTGTGATAGGCCTTCAGGGGATCCATCACCAGCCCGTTGACCTCCTCCTCGCGTTTGTACATTTTGATCTCCCCCTCGTCGGCGAAGATTTGCCAGCCATTCCCGTCCTGTCCAACACCCTCGCGTGCGTAGTGCAGCTGCTCCTTGCACACGCGATCGATCTGCGGGATAAATCCAATTAATGGCTGGTTATTAGGGGGCCAGATTGGCAATTTCCGGTCGTACCTCGGGCCACAGAGCGTGGCTGATGGCCTCCGCCCCCGTGCCGAACTCCTCGCGGGCCTCCTCGCCCTCGGCCACCGCCTCGTGTGGCACATTTACCAGCGTCTGGGAGATCTGGGACTGCAGCTTCAGCTTGAAGCGCAGCTGCATATCCTCCTCGATTTTGTCCAGGCCCGTTTCGACCGCATCGAAGAACTCATCCTCGGGCAATGTGGAATGTGGACCCTCCTGCAAATGGGCAAATTGAAAGGGAAATGTCAAATCAACACGCTCTGTACTTATAAACTAAGTCAAGTTTAGCCCAAAACATCTTCGAAGGTTCGGCCTAATTAATTTTAATGACGAAACCGCATTCAATCCAATTGGAAAGAAATGGAACGTGCTTTGTATAAATTAATCGTCGACACTTGTGCGGCCAAATGGCCCAAGAGAATCCAATTTATGCTGTTGTTTTTTCGCCTTTTTGTCCCTAACCAGTCGCCAGGCGGAGATTCTCGACTGGCATGCGTAATTGGGCGAGCATAATGGACACAAAGGCGCATCATTGTGCCATGAATACGTAAGCAGAAGACCGCCAGACGGGGCTTGGTACTTGAATCCCATTAGAGCAGTGGAAACTCTCGAGGGACAAACCCTACTAATACTACATAATTAAAAAACTGCTGTATTTCAATTGATAAACTGACAAAAGGGTTACTTTTTTTGGAACTGATAGTCTTATTAGTGTTTGTTAATTGCTTTTGACCCCATCTGATTTTTGGTTCTTGCAAAGTCAAATATACTTTGTTAAATTACTTAACCAAATGTAAAAGAAAATATAAGATCAACATGAGTTTTGTTTGAAAAATATTTATTAAAAAATTAAAACAAAATAGGTTATGTAATTTCTAAAGGGTTTTGCAAGTTAACAAAATAATTATAAGTAAAAAGTTATGCTGAAAAGGCAACCGCAGTTATCAATATTTCTTGTTAGGAAAAAATATTGAAAGAGGAATAATTAAGCACATATTTAACAAGTATCTTACAACCACTTTCCCTTAAACATTGGCCATTTACTAATTTCTTAAGCTAGCGAATGTTTACTGTGCACATTCTGACGTCTGCGGGTGGCGCGTGTATCCCCAGAACGGCAACAGGCACAAAATAAATGCCTCGAATGGAATTTTTTGCGGAATTGAATTTATTTTTATTAATTAACGCAGACATGTGCGCTCCCACAGGCGATAAAAGAAATACACCCCCCGCCGAGAAGTCGAGTCATCATCGTCCTCAAATAACCAAGTATCAGTGCGCAATGTGGGCTAAACTGGCCAGCGATGAAGTCATGGGCTATATGTAATTGTTCCAGTGGCGTCACATTGTCTTCTCTTACCAGGCTCCTCCGCAAGTTGCCGAACTCAAAGCGAAAATTGTCCTCTAAGCGGTAAAAAAGCTTATCCTTTTCCACAGCAGGTAAATAACAGGAATAAAACCGCAAGAGAGCCAAAAATAGAGCGAAAGGATTGCGTGGCAAGCGAGAGAGAGGCGAGCGGAGAAAGCTAGCAGACTATCGCCCGGGCAAATCCTTCCGTCCAACGCAAGGACACAAAACAAACTGTTGCTGGTGGCCAAAACTCAAAGTCAACAAAGCCAGGATGAGAGAGCCAGAGAGAGAAAACCAGTAGAAATCGGGTGGGTGAGAGTGAAAAGCGGAAAGCCCGCACAGCAAAAGCAAAAAGCTTTAATGAAAAGGATTTCCCGCATTTAAATAATAAATCAATGCGTGGGGTTTGGGCCACCGCACTTCAAAACTAACAAATACCCAAAGGAGAGGAGGCGACGCAGAGGGTGGCCTACAAATGAGGCCAATTTGGTTTGAAAAATCAACCGCCAACATTTTATCCCTCTCATTTGGAGCACCATCATCGACACTAGAAAAAACACTTTTACGGACTCTGAATTAATTTAGCTTTCATCACTATTCAAAGCTTTCAGCATAATATTAAATATTTTGTCACTTGATCTTTATTAAAATATAATCGTATTTATGTTTATTGAACTTGTTAGAACAAAACATTAAAAACTTTCAACTAAAAAGCCGAAAAGAACTGAACAAAAAAACACTATAGCCCACACTTCTTTATTGAATATTTTTTATGGGGTTCTCCGTACCTTAATTTTTGTGACTTTGCCCTTCTGAAAACCGGAGCGCCAAAGAAATCGCGGCGAGGGCATCTCGTTAACAATGTTTATAAATTTGTTTATTTATATATTTGTGCGTGCGGCGAATTTAAATTTGCAACATAGGCTAGCACTCGGTACACATGTGTACATATGTATTTATAATTGCTCGTTCAATGCAACTGAGGAATTTCACAATCTGCACAGCCAATTAAATGCCACCACAAATGTGAAAGAGAAACGGTTTCGTTTTGAATTGTTTGCCTAGCGAATTTGTTTATGATTTGTACGTGTTGGCGACTCGATCGCTGACCGCCGACTGACCAACCTAGCTCATAAGCCGTAAACCTGACAGCTGTAAGCCAGGCTAAAAACAAGATCCCAAGGAATTAAACACGAATTTGAATGCTCTTAAATTATTTTTTGAAAAAAAAAAAATAATAAAAAATGTGTGTGTGAAAAAAAATTAATTAAAGTAAAGTAAGTAAAGTAAAATAATTTTTATGTTTAAGAATAACAAAAAAAGGTACATGAGCTGTATAAAAATTACTTAAACATTACAACTTTTCATTTATAAAAATATTATTTATAATACAAGTATGCAAAAAACTATGAGCTTGTTGTTTTGTTGAACATCAGAACTTAGCCAACATACTCCTTTAAAAAAGCGCACTCTGACCAACTGTTGGATCATTTGTCAACCTCAACGTCTAAAATATTGGCACGAGGTAAATCTTCAGCAGCGACAGACTGTCAATCCGGACTTTAGAAACCGTCTAACTGCCCACTCTTTACGCTTGAGCCGTCACCAAGTAATTGAACTAAGATGACCGACCAAGTCGACCATTTACAAATCGTTAGAGTTTCTATTAGGAGGAGCCCTGGATTTATTTTTAACATCTAAAGTCGCATTTTAGGTTGTAATTGAATGGGTAACAAAAATTAATTCGTTTAAGGCGGAAATCAGACAGCGACAAAATAAGGGAAATAGATGGCATGAGATAGTCCAGATAATATCAGAACATAGGAACTTCGTGTCAGTCGAAAGTCGGAACTAACATGGAATGGCCCATTATTTAATCGAAAGCGCTTTAATAAAAGTCCAGCGTGTTCTACTTTCCGTACGTGTGATGAAATCTCTGACAACGTCGAACCAGGGAGTTTATTTTAAGACGCAGACAAATCACACGCAAATCGTTTTACGAACTTTGCGCCACTCTCGCGTTCGGCGATTGTTTGCTTTTTCAGTGGGAACGTGTTTGGCCCCGATTCGAGCAGCAATGACCGTGAATACGATTGCGTTTTTGTTTTTATGGGCTGTAAACTTGGACTTACCTCGAAATCTGGGCCAGGATATGACAAACGCTTCATTTTCTCTATTTCGTCCTTGAACTTTCTGCAAAAAAGAAATCACAAGAATGTGTGCTTAGCTTTAACATATTTTAAATGGGCTTGGAATAAAATTTAATTTAACTAAAGTTAAAGATAGAAGGTACAAGTAAATAAATATTTAGAATAAATAAAAAAAAGAATCACTTTTGGGGGCTTCTCCCCGTCAATATCTAATCCGACAGGGTCAACCTACTTGCTCTGGTCCTCTGAACGGCGGCGCTTATCAATTTCACGCTCCAGTTTCCGATTCCATGACTCATCGCTCTCGGCGATGATTTCCAGGCAATGCTGCAGGGTGGTAAGCACACCGGACGTTGTGGCCCGAAACGTGATAGATTCTCCCTAATATTAAAAGGTATACATTTAGAATGCATGGTAAGTCTTTCAATATAAATGCTCAACTTTACCTTGAAATCGATGGACTTAAGGCCGTCACCCAGGTCCAGTGGCTGGGCATTGTTTTTGTTCACCTCCGAGCAGGCGTCGAAGTATCGCTGCAGAGTCTCGATCTGCCCAAATAGGATGTCCTTGAAGGTCTCCAGCTCGCCGACCTTTTCGCGCAGGTTGCGCTGAGTCTTTTTTAGGCTCCCTCCACTAGTCAGCGAGATGGTATTTGACTGCAGGCTCATGGTGCTTCCATGACGCCGCAAAGAGGTGGTATCTGTACTGGCAGTGTCTTCCTTGTACAGCTGCAGCACCTCCACCCAGTGCATGCGGTCCTCGCTCGTCTCCGCTCGCAGGCACCAATTGTTAAGGTTGTTGACCACCACATCAAAGCGCAGCTCGTCGGACTCGTGGGCCTAGCGGAGAAAAATACGTCAATAAATTCTAAATTCATACTTTAAAAATATTAAAGAAAAGATTAATAAACTTAGAATTGGTCTTTTGAACGATGTTTTTCGTTTTGTGGCTTAATTAGTTTCTAACTTCATTCCAAAAGTCATTTTAAATGCCATTTGTTTAAATTTTATAAAAGTGGTTTACATGATACCCCATCAAACAGCCTATAACAATACGGAATACACCATGAATCACGCTGTATTAAGGCGTTGGTAAATTGAATCGTGATTAAGAGGGAAATGCTTTGAAACAAGATTAAGCTCCAATATCTTTAAATAGGATCAGTACTCCAAAAGCTAATGCGAATTACAGGAAGGTCACTGCGAGTGAGTCACCATTGTTTATATGGTTTTGGCAGCTTTGACAGTATAAATAGATAAGTACACACTCGTTGTGAAACACCCTCCTAGAACAACACGCCCTCCTGTCAACAACCCCTCCAAAAACCAAACACCAAGCCACCAAACAAGAAGGCATTAATGCCGGGGGCTAGGGGCACCCCACTTACATTGATGACTTCAATTCGGTCTATTTTCGTCGCCACCAGCAGGCCAACGTTAATTGATTGCGCTGCATTGATTGTGTCGTTTGGAATGGGAATTGGCATTGGAATGGAAATGGAATCGAAAACGGACTGGGACTTGGCCTCGGGTCGTGGTCATCGGGTGGCTGGCGTTGGTTAATGTGTCCCAAACACATGCGCACGCACTCACGCCCATTACTTTTTTATTAGTCCAATTGAAAGCACTTGCTGGAGCTGAAGCCGGAGCAACCTTTTTTGTTCCTCCTACCTTAATAGTGGCCTTGGTCAGGCTGATGGCTCCGCGGCACCCGAAATCCGACTCGGACTCCGACTTGTAGTAGGACAAAGTGCCGTCCTTCAGCACAATATAGCGCGGCTGCCAGCCGTAGATGTAGTTGGTCCACTTGCTCAGGTAGCCCCTCAGCTCGATGCTGTTGTCCAGGTACTCCTCTTCTTCGGAGGCGTCGCTCTGGGATTGGGAACCTGCCGCCGCCTCATTGCTCGACGGCGGAGAGGCCGACTCCCCGGCTTTGCTCGTCGCAGCCACGTCCATGTCAAGTCCTATTCCAGTTATTCCGGAGTTATCTGGCAACGGAAAAGCGGGTGTATCTTAATCAGCAGGTTGCCGCAGAAGATTAAACATATATTGCGCCACGTCCGCGCAATGTAAACAACTACAACTCGCCGGCTGGCAGGCGAGGCAATTGGAAGGCCCATCGTGATAATCCAATTCAATCAGCACATCGCCTGACTCACATTCACATCGCTCGCTGCACCGCCTTCTTGTTGTTGTTGTTGTTGCTGCTGCTACTGCCGCTGTCTCCAGTTCGAAAGGGGGAGACATAGCCATCCCCTGGGCACCGCCCACCACTCACCGTTCGCTTATTGATTGCCCCGGCGCTCCGCAAACATCTGTGCAACACGTATCGCGCTGGTTTGTTTTTATTTGGTAAATAAACGAAAAGAACGCTCGACTAACTCTCGCTGCGAAACCAAAACAAAAGCGTGCCAGTGTGACCAAACGAGGGTAGGGCGCTTTGCCACAGCGGAAAGTGCACAGGAAAAATACTTTGTTCACACTCGACTTAAAAATATTTATTGTAAATGGAAATACAATCTTTAACTTTATACAAGTTTGTTAAATTTTCTTAGCACAAATCAATTGTTTAGGAATAAAATAGTCTACAAAAAAATTGCGTAATTTTAATCTACATACAAATACTTGAATTTAAGTGTTGAATAAGAAAAGCTTTCTAGGTTATTGGCGCGTGTTTTGAAATAAATGTAGGCACTCCCTTATTGCCTTCTCATATTGCGTATACGTAGTGCTTCTGGGGAAAAAAGTATAGAAAAACATTTGCTTATCGGATTTAATTCTCTATTTATTCGACAAGGTTTCATTTGTTGGATGGGGAAAGTAACTTCACTGAGGTTTAAGGGAATTATGCCACAATTACAATTATTTACAGACCACAAGGCAAACAAACTTACGAATCTAAGCAGTTAACAACGCCTACAACTAACAATAAATACAATGCGTAAATACAATAAATAATAATAAATAAATTAGTAAACGTTAATTACAAGCAAGTGACTTTGAGTGCGCGCTCAATACTCAATCATAATCCTAAAAGCTAGACGAGGTCAACAATGGGAATATCAGGGCGAAAGGCTTTGTTCTACATGTACACATTGTTGTCCCGATCCCGAGCCGTGGGCAGCTGGATCACCTGCTCCTCGTGATACTCTCCCATGGGTCTGTCTGTGGGTCTGGTCTTTTTCGTCTTGGTCGAAGGAGCTGGTTTGCTATATTTGCTGGCCAAGGCCTTGAAAATGCTCTTGGGGCAGTCCTTGAAATAGGGGAAGCATTCTCCTGGGGCCTGCTTCCCTGGCCCACTTTCTGAGCTCGAACATAGTCGGGAACCAAGTCGGAGAATGGGGATTCGGTTACCCTAGAAGAGAAATATGACTTAATCATCTCATTTTTTTAAGGTCCAGTTAAACTACTTACGTCAAAAACAGCTTGGTCATTTCACCAAAAACCCCAAACTTCTCCAGACTTCGCGAGTGCATCTCACAGATGGTCCTCAGCAGACAGGCCCTGCCGTTCATTCCAAAGGTGGACAGGAAGTCCTCCACCACGCCGTACAGCAATACCCTCTCTCCTCCATGGAATATGTGCTGCATTCCGGAGGGCAGTTCCGGAAACTTTGGTCCCTCCTCCTGCACCTTAAAGGGATGATCCTCGTCGCTCCTACTGCGCTGCTCGCTGAGATCCCTCTTCCTGCGCTGGACGTGCAGATACCTGGCCACATATTCACCCACCATGTGACCAGCCTCGTGCCCAAAGGAGCGGGCGAATAGCGGAGGCAGATCCCCCAGAGGATTCTGGTTGTCCGTCAGTCCCAGCTTGTCAAAGTCAACTGTCGATCGAGGAAAACAAGAGTTAATTGAATAATCATTGGAGAGCACAATACTCACTTGTCACTGGGAAACTGATGGTCAGGTTGGAGAAGAATCCCTCTGGCGGATGTCGCACCAGAGGCATGGAAATTGTTGGAGTAAAAGTAAGAGCAGTTCCCGGCGGCAGGGCCAGTCTTCCATCGTCCGTGATCCAGATGAGACGCTTCCTTCGTATGTGCGGAGTGTCCGCGGAGTCTGCCTCGTAGTCTGGTCTTGCCTGGGCCTCCGCATCCGCCAGCTGTGCTGCCATATCCAAATCCTGGCCATGACCAGCATCCGCCTGTCGATTAACAGCCAATGCGTTTGGACATAAGCTGACAAGTGGCAGTAGCAGTAGGAGTAGCAGGTGGCTGTGGCGCCTCAACACGTTCTCCAACTCCATCTTGGAGTGTGATGATGAGTGCTAAGATGGTGATAATTACAATTAAATGAGTGAAGATATAGCTTTAAACCAATTGGTTATCTTAATAGTATACCCGTATCATTCGTTTTAAGGTGATGTGAAAATGGGAAGAATTATTAAGAACAACTTAGCTCACAATCGCATGCTGTCATTATATCGTTTAGATAGTAATAATAATGATTAAATGGATAGAGTTGCTTGATATAGATTGATCAATTATTAAACGGCGATCCTATTAAGAATTCTAAATATAAATAGCCTAAGCCATTAGCAGTCTGACAGCTCTATTACCACTAAAAGTGAACATAAGCTAAAAGTTAGTGTTTTGTGTAAACTAATTTGTTTACTTTCTTCTACCAATTTGACTCCTTTAGATCTCACCACAAACAAAAGACTTTGGCAACAAACTCGAGCAGAGGCGGACTTCCATTCCAATTTCGGCTAGGTAGCAATTGAGTTGGCAATAGAATGGCCTAATGGCCATCATTATACAACAGTTGTATAACCGCAATTGTGGCGCACACATGGACTCACTTACTGGACTGCACACCCCGTTCTGCATTCTCAACCAGATCCCACCTGGTGTTCCTATCATCTGCATCAGGCATCCCCCTAGTTTTCATCTTTTTAACTGGTTTCTATGCTCCGAGCGCTTTGTTTTGCCGCCTGTCGAACTTGGTTTTTGGGTTTTGGGAAAGCTTTTTCCCACCTCTTGGCTTTGTTTTATGTTTGTTTGATGCTGCACTGGCTCAAACCGTTAGCCTTGGCCGTTTGCATTCTGATTACCAATTGTAGCTGCAAACTCACATCAATCGTGGTGGGAAAGAGAATTGGCAATATGCGTGTGTATTCAGTGAAAGCATGTTAACAAATTGATTTATCATTCTAAACGAAACCAGTTAAAGCAGTCGTAGATTTCACCCCGAAAAGATTCTAAATAGAGCAATACTATGCGAATAGCTGTCTCCCGCTCACAAGACGCACTTTTACCGCACTTGCAGCACCAGTGATGCAACTCAGCGGAGAACCTGCCACAGCCGGTTCGCAATACAGATGTTAAGATGAAGTGCTTGCAGTTGGCGATCCGTTAGCGATCCGAGGCGATCATTAGAGCCCCGCCAGATGCTGCTGGTGCACTTTCCCAAAGGCTGCAATTTGACGGCCAACTGGGAGGTGCAGGTTCCCCAGCTATCTGGACCAAGGCATTCTAGGCTACTCCGAGACACACTCCTCCTCCAACTCATCGCCTCAATTGCCCAAAGGTTTGCCGGAGTTTCTCCCAATTTGACAACGTTACAACCTAATCAAAACCAGACACCAGGACAGCAAGTGGGCGTTTTCAGTGGTTAAAATAGTTAGGTGTGGGGTAGCAGTCTAAAGAATACACACATTTTCTTTATCAAAAATAATTACAACTTTAATAAGTTCAAAAAGCCAAAAGGCGTCATACGTGATGAAAATAAAATAAATACCAAAGCGGTGTTAATATAAGAAACCTCTATCCATCGATCAAGGTAATGCAAAGTTATTTCTTTTTGTTAAGAAAATTTCCATCTGCATTTAGCAGAGTTTCTCTCAATTTGACAACGGTACAAGCGAAATAAATTAGACACCTGTACAAAAAATGGGCGTTTTTAGTGGCTTAAAATATTTATCTGTGTAAATTTTAACTCCTTTAAACCTTTTTGAAGGATATTCACATTTAATTTAAATTTATTAAAAATGTTTTAAATTACAAAAATACGTCATACGACCATGCTTTATAAAAGAGGCCTTCAATACAATTTTCTCAGTGAAAAGTTAATTATTTTTCTAAGCCATATCCATCCGAATCAATTACCCAAAGGTTTGTCCGAGTTTCTCCGCCATGACAGTGCTACAACCGAATTAGGCCTAAACAAACACACGACATCACCTTGGGCAGACAGGCGCACAGCCGGTGGGCGTGGCCAGCGAATCGAGCCAAAATGCAGATGAGATTAATTGCAGCTCGTTGATAGACGTGAAATGGAAATGAGGTCACTATCTAGGCTGAACAGGGAGGAGGACGAGGCAGGTGGGCAAGTGCGTTCGAGGAAGCTTCGCAACTGGCCTGTCCAGTGTCCCCTCACCCCTCCACCCTGCTCAACTCTTAGCCAATTCAATGCAGTTGACAGCGACGCCTTGGCGGCGACTCTCGCTTATGGCCATGAATGGTGGCCTAACACATGTTGGCCAAGGATCATTTTGATTTCTATGCGGAAAATGAAGTCGAAACTCAAATGCCTTTCAGGCAAAACGAACACTGACCTGGTCTAAATTTGGGAGAAAATTTAAATCGCATGCATATTGACTTTGTTGAGCCTACAGCTTTACAAGATTGTTTTCAAAATATACATTTATTAAAACTTGTCCAGTTATAAAAGTAAAATATTTTACTATTCTTAATAAATATCAATGAAGTTTGAATATAAGATATTATTTAAAATATTAAGCAGTTATATTATTGTTAAACGACTTTCTTTTACGACAAAGTTCAATAGGTAAACCTCGCCCAATG
The DNA here is from genome assembly GCA_018150695.1 of Drosophila oshimai. Lineage (NCBI taxonomy): Eukaryota > Metazoa > Arthropoda > Insecta > Diptera > Drosophilidae > Drosophila > Drosophila oshimai. Next base: position 171,736 of record JAECWM010000304.1, on the reverse strand, counting down.
ACCCATCAAGTTCATAGAGTTTATTAAAACTCATTTGATTATGATGTAACTAAAATGTACACAAAACAACTAAAACAAGAAAGAACGCTATAGTCGGGTTTCCCGACTATAAGATTTGCGATACTCATTTTCCCTCTTTAAAAAAACAAAACGAAAAAAAAACGATAGAGTCGCCACCTATGGGGCTATGTACATTAACTACATTTGTATAAGGCATAGCAAAATGTTCTATAACTTCTTTATTATTTACTAGAGCACAAAATGGTTCGGAATGTAGTAAGACAGTGCACATATCATTATATTTTTTTTAAACCGTAACGATTGCATAAAATTGAGGGCGCCACAGATTTTCGCGGTTTGTGGGCGGTAAAGGGGCGTGGTCAAGTTTGAAACAAACTTGATCTGCGCCTTGCTTATAGAAGTCTGTGTGCAAAATTTGGTGGCTCTAGCTCTTATAGTTCCCGAGATCTCGATGTTTGTGCGGACAGACGGACGGACGGACAGACAGACATTTGATCGTTTACAGTATTTGCTTACTCTTCGAGTATCGCAAATAAATATGTTTACATATTTCGAGCATTTGGTATCCAAGTTTCGGTAGCCAAATTCATGTGCCAGGGGATTTACCCTTTGGTAAAAAAAAAGACTTGGCAGTCACAAACAAACAACAAACACGCAACAAATGTCAGTTAGGAATGCCAGGCGAGAGAAGTGAGTTGGGGCAGAAATCGAGGAGGAGAAAGAGACAGTTTCCGAGACAGTGAAAAGCCTTCGCAACTTATGGCGAATTAGTGCAGCTGAGCTTTAATTGGCGCCTGCTAAGTATGGACGGATCCACGTCCGTCTGTCAGAATCCAGAGAGTTTTGCTTTCAGCGGCTGCAAAAACAAGCGACATAAAGAAATTTACTTAATTTTTGCAGTGAAACCGAAAACTGGGTCAGCAGGTGAGCGCTGGCACTTCAGATCGAATAATAATGTTTATTATTTCATTCCCGATCGAAGCCAAATTGACACACGCCGAAGAGTTCGTTGCTTAAGTCTTTCGTTTCGACGGGCACGTTGCACCCGCACTTTGGGATGTGGCGCTGAATAATTAATCAGAAATGCGACAAACAAAACAAAAACAATTGTTGCGAAAGGCAATTTCGACGGAGGAAAGTGCAAGTGGTGTCAAAGTGTCCGGCGGATTTCGATTCGAATTGGATTTGAATGGGGATGTGGATGTGGATGTGCGTGCTTCGAATGATCGAAGAAATCAATCAAAAAGAGCGGGGGTAGAAAGTTGACAAGCGATAACGCCGGACGCATGACAATTAGGTAATTGGGTTTTTTTTCGGCACATTCTGCGGTAGGAGTCTGGGGCTTACATAATCTCGATCCACTCAATCGGCTGGGAAATATCTAACGGATTCCACCTGGCCTAGTTCCCGCTGGAGAACTCAGCTTCCTCTCTCTACCGATGAACTCTGGTGGAGATCAAGCGTGTGCTTTTGCCAGGCAGATATCTCAACACGTTTGTCACTTCTCAAACTGCGCGTTACAGCGGTCCTTTAGACTCAAGGAAAAGCGCTTGTCAAAGCCTCAATGGATTTTATGTTATGTCGGTTCCTCGATTTTTTTTTATTTTTGGGACACGTTCCGACAACCGCGCGCGCAAACGTTTGAAATTCAACTAAACAGTCCAGCGGTCGAGGCGAGCGATAAAAAGCAACGACGAACGGGCCAAACTACAATGCAAAAGTGGGGCCGAGAATTCAGGGGCAGGTGAGTCCGGGGGCCAGGAGAAGCAGTCGAGGCAGAAGCTACCCGCCAGCCAAAACGGCAAACCAGTATGCGAGGCCAGCAAATATTCGTTTGATCTGGTGGTCGTGGCTTGGAGGCTCAGTGTGAAGTTGCCAATTTGGTGTTTGATTTTCTTTTGCCTGCTAGGAGCCTCTTGGGCTGCGGGGGAGGAACTGGTCTAGCTGGGAGCACTTCCTAGCATCCCAGTGACTCATGGTGAGGGCTTTCCTGGCTCCAAACTAGGTTGCAGTTTGGTGCTTTAAAGGCTTGCCAGTTAATTTCACTTCCCAGTTGCACAAAGAAAAACTAAATGTTGCTCATTACAAATATCCTCTTTGAAATTATAACGATTATATTTTTAAAATTCAAAGCCTAAAAAAAGGGAATATATTTATAATTAAATATTTTATCAAAATACAACCAAAATTTGAATGAAGATACATAGAAAATGAAGAGTGTAATTAAATATTAATTTCCAGGTCAGCTTAATTTAAACAAATCCAGGATTACAGATCACCAGAATAATAAAATAAGGTTTAAAAATCAACATTTTTCTCGGAGTGCTGATTAATAGCTGGTATTTGGTATTTTTCTATGTGGACACTGTCCGTCACCATCAGGCTAATCGTGGGACACGTTCTCGGACTCGGACTCGGAATAGACTTTGGCCGTCCAGATCGTCTTAGGCTGGCATAAGTAAACTTTCCATGCGGAATGGATGCGACAGTGCGTGTGCGCAGGCGCATCTGGCATGCGGTTTCCAATTCGGTTGGCAATCGAAGCAGTTGGCCAGCCATTTGCATACGGTGAAATACATAGAACATGTTTCTCGGCCGCTTCCGCTGCGGTTTGAAAGTGAGTCTCGTTTCGCTGTCTAGAAGTATAAGTTGAGATGTGGGTCAAGGTCTCCATTTTGCAGAAAAGCTGTTCGAAATTTTCACTGGGTTTTCCCAGGAATTGATTCGAAGCACACCGTAAACATTTATAATCCCATAAAGCCGCTCTTTAGCCACTTTAGTGTCAAATGGCGCCATCATCAAGGTACGTGGTGAAAATTTATTGGAGTCCCATGCGTTATCAGAAAGCCTGACCTACGTGATCGCCGCTTTAATCGGGCTATGTCCGCCGATTCACATGGATTCGCACGCCAGAGGGCTTTCCAATTGTGAATCATTTAAATAAATCGTCAACATATTTACGGCTTTATTGCGTAATGATACAATCTACAAAATAGTTTTCCATTTCTAAATGGCCTGTGCGAGCTGGTATGTTGCTATTGGAAAATTGTGTAAATTCGTTTGGGTCAAACGCTTGTAAATGCAAAAAAAGAAATCATCGAAATTCCCAAAAGTAATTAACAAAGGCTTTGTTTCTGTGGAAAACATATATGAGGAATTATGTTACTTTAATTTTAGTTTAGTTTTAATTCCCAAAAGTAATTAACAAAGGCTTTGTTTCTGTGGAAAATATGTATTTTAAAGCTTACAACTGCAGGAAAAGTAAACCAACTAATTAATTTATCCTTTTCCAACCATTAAAATAAATTAAAGTATCGATTTGTATGCAAAAGACTTAAACAAAATCGTTTAAAATTGTGTAAAAATAAAATAAAGTAGGTATATTTTTATCTCAAATGTTTTCGTTAATGAAATGTTTACTTGTTAAATTAATTCTTTACCTACTAAACTTAAAACACACTTGGTACACTTAATAAAATTCGATTTATGGTTTACCGGAAAATCCATTTTATATTTAATTTTATTTTATTTAAATTATGGAAATTTTAAATTTTAAGGGATGGAAAAAATAACGGTGTTCGATATCACACTTATAAACATCGATGGACCAACAATCGATAGCTAACAGCTGATATTGCGTATCAATTAAATATAGTTTTACTTTCTTTGTTGTCATTGGAAAAAGAAGGCCAAAGGCAAAACAGGCGACTAAAGGGCCACAACGGAGGCCAAAAGATGACGGCCCGGAACCCACAGACACTTATGGCACTGCCAAACGAGGAGAACTTTGACTTTCTGTTCAAGATTGTGCTGATAGGAGACTGCGGAACGGGGAAGACCTGCATTGTTGACAGATTCAAGACTGGAAACTACATAGAGCGTCACGGAAACACTATTGGAGTGGACTTCTCCATGAAGACCATCGCCGTGGAGGGCAAGCAGATCAAGGTATGAAAACGATTAACCAAACTCCTTCCCCCGATGATTCACCTGGTTTCTTTTGCAGCTGCAAATCTGGGACACGGCTGGCCAGGAGAGGTTTCGCACCATTACGCAGAGCTATTATCGCTCGGCCAACGGGGTCTTAATTGGTGAGTCGCGTCCGCATACGCCCATCCATTTGTCATGGTCATGGCGAGCGGCGCTATCAGCGGAGCTCCTGGGACTGATAAGTGCTGCACGCTTTTAAGTGATTGCCTGGCGCTGATTTTAATAGCGGTGCACCTTATCGCACGGTGTTTATTTACTTAGTTGTGATACCAAAATGTTTGCCCTGTAGTTTACGACATCACCAAGCGGTCTTCCTTCTCCAACCTGCAAAAGTGGATCGAAGAGGTCCGCAGATACACGGCTTCCAACGTCCTAATCATCCTGGTGGGCAACAAGTGCGACCTGGAGGAGCAACGCGAGGTGGACTTTGAGGAGGCGCACCAGATGTGTCAATATATACCTGAGATCCTGTTCGTGATGGAAACCTCCGCCAAGGAGAATATGAACGTGGAGGACGCCTTCCGCTGCCTGGCCAACGAACTTAAGGTGAGTTTTTACCATAAAAGGAAAGCAAGACTAATGATTTTTTACGACAGCGACAACACGACTCTAACAATGTGGAGGAAGTGCCGGAAAACACCATCACACTGGGCCAGGGGAAGCCTTTGAAGAGCTGCAGCAGCTCCTGCAATCTCACCTAGACTGCTGTCTCTCTTCCCTGCTCTTTATTTTGCTTTTATTTTGTGATCAAATTGTTCGTGTGGCTATATTTTAGTATGCTAATGTTTTAACCTAATCGTAGACAGTTTAAGGCGCCCCTGCCTTTAATGTACACACTAACTTTTACACAACCATGTATTTATTTTAGAAGATAGAGTACAAACAATCTCACACATCAGCGATCGAGCCAACAATGTCAATTACAAGGCAATGCTCAGAGAGGAAAAACGTCCACTTCTGTATTTGTATTCAATTTGATACGCGATGCGCGACAGTGTCGAAATAAACTCGTTTATTTTGTAATTTTATTGGAAGTATCGTAGTTAATTGGCTTAGCTCCTAGACATTATCCATATACACGTAAATTTTATTCATTGAGGGGTCGTTAGTTTAGTCGTACTTTACACTAAATAAAATTGGCTTGGCAACAACTTTTCAAACAATTTGGAAACGCATTCAAAATTGTTTGTATCAAAATTGGTTTACTTCTCTATCCAGCTAGTTGTTAATTTATTAGCTACTACCTAGCGTGGCGGGTCATTTGTTTTTAATGCGCTGCACGATCCACTCCAGTCCCTGGTACAGACCCTCGCCCGTCAGCGCGCAGCAGGCCTGGATGTGCCACTGGTGCTTCTTGATGGAGGTGAGGTCCAGTTGCCGCGATATCTCCGCCGCCGACATGGAGCCCTTGAGATCCTGCTTGTTGGCGTACACCAGCAGGCTGGCCTTGCTCAGATCCTCGTGCTGCAGCATCCTGTAGAGCTCCTCCCTGGTGACAGCCAGCCTCTCCCTGTCCGTGGAGTCTATCACCATGATCACCAGCTCTGTGTTTGTGTAGTAGGTGCTCCAGGCGGCGCGCAGGCTCTGCTGTCCGCCCAGGTCCCACACCAGGAAGTGGATGTTCCGCCAGACGACCTCCTCCACATTGGAACCAATCGTGGGACTGGTGTGCACCACCTCGTTCATCAGGAACTGGTACAGGATGGTCGTCTTGCCAGCGTTGTCCAGTCCCACCATCACCAGCTTGTGCTCCTCGTTCCCAAACATCCGCCACAACCTGGAGAGTAGCAGTCCCATATTTGAATCGTTGCAGCTGCTATTGTTGTTGTTTGTTGTTTTCACTGATTTGATTGGGAGCGATGACGGCGATTGCCTCACACACGGGTTATCGGCTGGCCTGTGTGTATGCGTGCGAGGTGCGTGCGCTGGTGTGTGTGTGGGAGTAAGTGAACGTGAGGCTTTGTTGTTGTTTCCTCGAGGGGAAGGCCAAACGGTAAATTATTCAGTGTTCGAACTGATTTAAATATGCACTCCACACACACACACACACTGGCTATTGTTGTTGTTATTGCCAAATGAGTTTTTTTGGAAGATTAATGGGAACTTCCTGGTGGCTTTTTCCTGGGTGGTTTCCTCTTTGTCGTCGCAACGACTGGCGCGGCTTCGTCTACGCGTCGCAGTGGGTTGTAAGCTGCCGTTGCTGTTAATTTAATTAACGCAGTTTTAATTAAATAGTAAACAGTAAAAGTGATTAATTAACATCTGAATCGATAGTGCTTTCTATCGATGACGGCGGGTCAGTGTTGGCTAAGATTAGAGAGACCATACTCGACACGCCATAAATTAGCCATTTAGTATTGGTTAACAGCAAATGTTTATAGCACCTATAAGGTCACTTTTTTAAATTATGTGATATAGTATTTGCTTGTTTTTTAATATACAAAAATATTAAGTCTTTATTAATTAAATTTAAAAGAGCTCATTAACTTCCCATAAAGATTTTTACACGATTACCACCACTGTCTTAGTTTTCAGTGGGACCAGACTGTAAGCGGTCATCTGTTCGACTGTTTGTTGTTGTTGTCTATCAATTAGCTTCGTACCGGTTGCAATGAAAATATTTGCTTACCTGGTGCTTTTGGCTTTATCCATCGGCCGAATAACCGCCTCCCAGTCCGCCGCCCCCGATCGGGAGACGATCACCGAGTGTCCTGGCCGCAGTGTCCCCCAGATCCGAGCGGAAGCGGCGGAGTTCGAGATCTCGCTGCTTTTCTACTACGTGTCCTGGGCCAGTGAGGCTCGGCAGGCGCGTCTGGTGTACAATGGACTGGCGCACTACTACCAGGAGTACGCCTTCTTCGGGGCCGTCGACTGCTGGCACCTGCAGTGCAACTGCAGCAGGACCCTGATGCCAGCTCCCGGAATTGTGGGTGCGGGCGGCTATCCGGACAAGTGGCCCACACTGGTGGTGCGCTACGGCCAAAGGCAGATGATGCAGTACCAGGGTGCGTGGAGCTTTGAGGAGCTAGCACGGTTCATGAACTACCTGATCCAGCCTTTAGATCGGGCGCACAGCAGCCAGGAGCTGGCCTCCATTGGAAAACACTCTGATGCAGTGGTGCTGGGTTTAATCGACTCTCCTGATGATCAGGCCTTCAAGCGGTACCTAGCAGCAGGTCTTCGTTGGCTAGAACTGGATCCCGAACGGAACATCCGCTTCACCGTGAACTTCGGAAGCAGTGCAAAGAAGATGCTAAAAGTTCCCGACACAGTGCTGCCCCAGTTGGTCGTCATCGACAGCCGGAACGGTGTGCACACGTTCAACAGCAGCTCCAGCGACTGGAAAACGCTGGACATCCTGCGCTGGGTGCGGCACACTCTGAAGAACATGTCGCTGTTCTCCAACGGCTACGGCACTCCCATGACCATCGCCATGAAGGCGCGACACGTTCCCGTGCTGGCCATGGGTGTGCGGATGAATCAGTACCACCATGCCAGTGTGATGGGCGACGAGATGGCCACCGCTCAGCGGAAGCAGTCCGAGGGATGTGAGGATTACTGGAACAAACTAGGGGAGCAGGCGGAGGACTCCTTCTCGCTCATGCAAATTCCCAAAGAGCTGTATCGGGAAGCGGATCAACGCCAGAGCTGCTATCCCGCTTGGAGGAGGAACAGAGCCACGTTGGCCAACTACTATCGGATCAATACGTACCTGGACCACGAATGGAGGCAGTACGCTCACCAGAACCACATGAGGCAGCGGTATGTGCCTTACTTGCTGAGGCTGCACTCCAGGAATCTCTGTTTGGCGCACTCGCAGCATGGAACGCCTGCCATGAAGATCGGAATTGCCAAAATGGTCACCAAGTATGGCCAGCTCATTTGGCAGCACTCCGCAGAGCATGCTGCCCATAATCGGTCGCTGGGCGTTGTGATCTTCGACTCGGTGAAATATCGCGACTACCTGCACCAACTTGGCATCCAACAGCACCACCAGCAAGTGCAGGTGTTTATCGTGGACGCTGCAGAAGAGTCGCTGTACGTGATGCCGCAGCAGCACACCTTCTCGTATGTGGCACTCAAGGATTTCATCCGCCAATTTTACGCCAGAACTTTGCCCAGGACTCACAAGAATGCGCCTCCTGCCACAATGGATTCCGAGTTTAGCAGGAAATACAACAGGCAAATGCTGCTGCAAGCGCTTCAGCGACCAAATGTAACCAACGTTGTGCTAATGCATCGACCAGACTGCGCTTTATCCGCTGTGTTGTCGCAAGCGTTCCTGCAGGTTTCAGCGCTTCTCAGCAGCGCTGAGGTGCACTTTGTGCGCTTCGATAGCCAGGCCAACGATCTGCCATGGGAACTAGCCATGCCGATCTCCCCCTCGCTAATTGTGTTCCCCCAAAGAAAGCCCACCGAATCTGTAGTGTTCCCCATCGACGTGCGGATTGATGTCCAGAGCGTTTTTGCATTTGTAATAGCTCAACTGGAGCCGGAGCAGCAGGTGCGATCGGTACTGGCTAGCTGCAGGAGGCGGATGCGTAACGTGAGGAGCTGTTTGGATTTTGCTCGCAACCTGGTCCTTCAGCACGTCAGCCAGTACCTCAAGTTTTGGGAGATATATGAGCGTGAACGGGACGACATCCTCTCCCACTTAAAGGAGTTCAACGACCTGCACATGGCCATCGAAAGCAACATTCGCTTATAGCGAATTCCCTCCAGTTTGGGCCCTTAGTTAGTACTTACCGTTGATAATTCCAGGGTAGGTAGATGCCTACCCGCTCACCTGTAGTACATAAGTCCAAAGTTGTCTCTTCTTAAGGTATTTAAAACTCATAGCTGTATTAAATAACAAATAAATAAATGACAAACCAATCGTTTTTAAACATATATTATTTTAAGTGTTCTTTAATGAAGTAAACAAAGAGGATTTTATCTTGCTTTTTTTGTAACACAAAACATTTTTAATATGAAAAATTAAATGTCAAACTGTTTCCTTTTCTTAAGGAGTGAAGCATTTGATTAGCCATATGGTATGTTTATTAATTTGACGTTGGAGTCGAGAATACAAATTTTCGCATGCATAAGCTTTTTCCTTATCTGTGTTATTTGCAAACGAACTCTGCGTAGGCCGCAGTTTGAAAAAATAAACAAAGACAACCTTTGAGTGTTGACTCCAAATGAGCAGAGTAATTAATTTAAGTTGAAAAGTGCTGCGATTTGAGCATAGCTTGTATCTAGTATTTGAACATGCTTAATTTTGTCGAGTAGTTTCTGAGAGGTAACTTGACATTTTTTTAGTTGCCCCTGATCCATACGAGATAGTACGTTGTGCTCATTTGCCAAAAAAAATTCAAGTCTTTTAGCGCGAAGATGATCCACCAAATGGCTCCACATTTCTACCAAAAGAGTGCCCAAGTCTCTTTGCCAGTCAACATTTGACAGTCTATGAAGTAGAACTGTTTTCAACATGTAACTGGTCAAGTTCGGCAAGTCCTTAGCATGTGCGTCACGCAATCCTTTCATAAGTCGAAGAACGTTTTTTAAGTTATTAGAGTCCTTCATCATTTCGCGCTCCCAGTGTGGTGCACAAACCATGAATGTGGTTTTGCATTTAAATTTACTCTTCTTCATCGCTTGGGGAATAGCGAACCAGGGCCAATTTTTGCGGACCTCGGCAGAAACTGGGGGAACATCCAAAGGCCACTGCTGCCCAGTAAATTCGAAAGCCGGCACCAGATCAAAAGATATATTGCGGCTACCACTTATAGCTTCAATCCCGTGGGCGCAACCATATCCCTCATGTGAGTATCTCAATTTGTATACCCGATTGCTTGAGCTGGTAAAAGTCAGATCTGGCCTGAACACTTTAAGAAAGGCATCGCGTAACCAATTTTGAAGCTGAAGGCGATGTATGCGTTGGTCCTGTGTTATGACGTTTGACTCAATCAGAAAGACAAATGCACCCTTGATGGGATGCGGTGTGATTTCAAATGGGAATTTTAGTTTCATGTGCAGATCAAATTCATCAGGAAGGGACAGCTTGACGCGATCCAAGTAACTTCCTGGAAAACAAAATTAGCACTTGTAGTTGGTGTTAAGTATAATCAAACACCCATAGCTAGATTTTTCTTTAAAAAAAATTTGGTTGCTCGCTCAAAATGCATTTAATGTTAATAATTTTCTTCTCATATGCCTGTGAATGTTTTTAACGATGTAAAAAAATATACATATGTAATTATGTTTGTACATAAATATGTTTTATGATTTCTTAAGAACCGATCAATTTGCGGAACCTCGCCTATTTTTTTTTGAGAGCTCTAAGTCGCTTTCTGCTTAAAAGTTCACCAATAGAAATATTTTTTTCTGTATTTTGCGTAGACATACATATGTGTGTATTTACTATTAATTTAATACTATATATGTAACTTACCACCCAGGCTAAGCCCGTCGAAAACTTCGCAAAAAGTATCATCTACGTCTTTTAGTTCCTCTATTACAAAGTTCTGAATTTCCTCAGCGTCCTTCGTATATTCGCGCCGGTCTTCATCAGAAATGAGCAATTTCTCCAGAACCTTTTGCAAATTTGCAGCGAAGCTCATGATTACGTGCAATGCAAAAATATCACCTGTGCATGAAAAGCTTTTGAAGACAATGATTAGGAGAATTCTGGGTTTCCCCTTTTTATAGCCCGATCGCAATGGTTTGACAACACTGCCCTTTTGTTATCAAGTGTGGTGAAAAAGGGTTTCTGCACTTTCCAACACAGTCCTAGAGATGCTCCAGCAAAATGTCGCGAAATTCCGACAAGATAAACACAATAGATCACACAGCATTCCAAAAAATAAGGGACAACAATGACAGTAATCCATCGACCAAGACCACCCCGCGCAGCTCCAAGTACAAAAACAAGCACAGGAAACCGGAGCAGCAAGCCTCGCTCCTGGACTTTGTCATCAAGCCCCGACAGACGCAAAGGCAACTCAAGGCCAGGAAACTTAGGAGACCCCATCTGACCATCACAAGAACTAGCTATATTGCACCGAAAGCCAAGGGGAAGACGCGTCTCGATCCCAAGAAGAAGGTCACCAAATTAAAGAGGACCGTACGGAGTTACCGCACCTTGAAGAAGGCGGAAAGCGAGGTCACTGAGGAGCAAGCTAAAGAAGTGGCTGGAGATTCCCCTGAGATCCACCAGGTTGAGTGCTCTGAAAGTATTTCTGTGGAGCAACAAGTACAGAAGCTATCCCTGAATGAGACCACTCCCAAAGACACTCCACAGACAAAAGAAATCCATTCCATACACTCCCGGCGTTTCAGAAGGTTTGTTCTTAAATCAAGTTCCAATAAAGATAAAGATTACATAAAGAATCTCCCTTAGCTATTGTGACAACTGCACCCGCCCTTGGCTCAAGGAGTTGACCACACAGCTGCTCAAGGATCTGGACCGCTTCCAGAAACGCGCCTTCGCCAAGAACGAGATCAAGGCTCGAGCTCATCCCCGCCTGGTTTTGGGATTCCGCGAGGCCTTGGCCAGACTGAGAATCAACAAAGTAAAGCTTCTGCTTCTGGCCACCGATTGCGAGATCTGTCCCGGTGAAAGCAAGTACTTAACCATTATAGGCAGCATTAGAAAGTACATAATTCCGTTGTCTAGGTGGCCTGGATGAGACCATTGAAGGCTTGAAGTTCCAGTGCCAGCAACACAATGTGCCCTACTGCTTTGCTTTGGCGAGAAGGCAACTGTCCTTTACCCTTCAGAAGCGTTCACAGATCTCGTGCGTGGCCATTTTGGACTTTGATGGAGCTAATACAGTCTTCGCTGATCTTCTCGTCGAATTAAAGGACGCTCGTGCTGAATACAAACGATTAACTGCTTCGTGAGGTTTTATTCAGTGCCAAAGACAGAAATAAAAGTGTCAGAAGGTGCTATAAATATTGCAAAAACATTAAAAATCCAAAGCTTTATCCAGAGGGAGTGAGCATGGTCGTGGTCACCAGGTCATGAAGCGTGGAGCTGCCATTATCCATATCGGTTGCAGCGCCAACTAATCCAGCTGTATCATTCAACGAGTTGAACGTTTGGATGGCCTCTTTGGCTTGTTGGGCAGCCAAATTGAACTGAATCAAAATAATCAGGTAGCTGGTGATTCCGCCACTCACACCGTACAGCGTCTCCATGTCCAGAGTGAAAAACCCACAGGCGGAGAAATCTACCGAGTGGTTTAGCAGCTTCAGCGACAAGTGGTTTACTATTTCATAGAGAAGATTATCATCTGCCACTACACCGCACTTGTGCAGACTGATCCCAGTGCGCTTTGAGGTCTGTGAGGTCTTCCAGCTCAGGTAAATGAGGTATACACACTTTCCGGACGTATAGCTCAAGACAATGACCGTGATAAAGGGGTTCTTGGCGGAACGGAAAAGAGATGGAATTGACTGAAACTGAGTGGCGCAGTAGAGGAAATACAACTGAGCCGTGAAAATAAGGAACCCATAGGCCATCAAGGATAGTATTGGATAGCTCCACATCTCGTTCATGGCCTTGCCGATCTCACAGATCTCATCGTGCACCTGGCACAGGTTGTTCAGCTTGTCCTCTACTTTGGCGGCATTTCCCAGCTCGCTTTCGTTGACCATGTTGGATGCAAGGGGATTCTGTGACGGTTTATCCGCAGCCGCCTCGATTGACTCGCCGAATGAATTCATGGAGTGGGACACAGGTGTCACCTTGTTCTTTACTGAGCCAGTCACTGAGCCTTTTCCAAGAGAACCCATGTCTAATCCTCCAAGTTCCTTGTACAGATACTCAAGATTGCTGTCATACTGGGGCGGCTGGGAGCTATCTAGAGGAGGTGCAGGTGCTGCCTCCTGGTCGCCTCGAAGCCACAACTTAAATTTCTCATGCGTGGCCACCAGCTCCTCCAGCGTCGCGTTGATTGCCTCGAAGCGCTCCTTCAACGCATATAGTGAAACAGCAAACCAGATCTTGTCAAGCGAATTGATGAAGGTGGGTATGGCAGATACTACCCATATCACCGACATCCACTGACTGTAGTCCACAAGATTGACGTAGGTGGCAATTAAAATAGACAGTTCAAAGATGACAGTCAAGACGAGCATGATCCGGATGCGCCGCCCAATTGTGCTGTTGTCCAATACACACTTCTCCTTGTAAAGGCGCTCGTCCACCAAGCGGATGCGCTCGTACAGCTCACCAATCCTGCCCTGGTTTCGCAGGCGGTCAACTGGTCCGTGACCATCATGATGACACCGATATAGGTGAGGAACATGCCAATTACGAAGGTCAAGGTGCCTGCGAAGAAAAAATAACACGGTCATGAGTTCACCCCCTCTAAGGTTCATGCTTTACTGACTCTGCGAGGCCTTGAGGGTGCGGTCCTCCTCCCCGAAGGAGTAAATTAGAACGTTGTAGAGCAGCACGTAGACCACCAAAGTTCCCAGCATGTAGATCATGCTATTGCGAGATTTTTCTAGCAGATTCCTAGAGCGAAACTTTTCCAGATCCTGCGGCAGAATCCCGGCAATCTTGGATATGAAGAACAGCTGCTGGAACTGCTGCAACAAGGGTTGAACTGTATCCTCCGACTGCGGCATGTTGTCCGTTAGAAAGTAAAACTTCGAATGACCAACTGACCAACTGACGGCATTAACCCATTTCCTGCAGCTTGCACTTAGCCTAATTAAATGGCCCTCCAGTCCCCAATCGATACTATCAACGTGGTCAATCTACTGCGCCATGTTTGCTCAACTCCGTTTGTGGTCATAATGCGGATGAGTTGACTTTTTGTGGTCTTTATTAAATTGGGAATTTGCATTGGTTTTATGTTAAACGGTTGTATGTAAATTGAAAGCCAAATATACGCGGCCTTGTTTATGCGAATAAATTTTAAGAAGGGAAAACGTCCAACCTCCAGTTCCTGGTTTGATGTTTTTGTTTTTGTGGTTTGTATTTCCTAAACCATGACTTAGTTTCTCTTACGGCGTTCATTCTGTTTTCGCTCCTCCTGCAAGAAATTGGGAACATTACTAATTTTATTCCATATTGGTTCTTAAGCAAGGTCATAAATATAGTTTCACAAACAGCTTGCAAACTTTGCAAAGCGTAGTTAGGTGTTAACGGAAATAAATATACTTCATACAAGTAGTTAAAGGAGACCTAAAGATAGTAGGCTGACTTTGTGAAAGTATACTTATTGCCTTGGTTGCACAAAATACCGTTTGATTTGGCTTTTCACAGCAAATTTAAATTAAGAAAGCTTTTGCAAAGAGATTAGCGGCGGTTCAAGGATTATCTGATCGATCTTAAACCATGAAGGTCTTGAGCTGTGTGAGGTGGCTATAGCAACTGATCGGTAAAATTAACCGCAGAGAACCTACCTTCTGCGTCAGGATAATCAGCAAACGGCGGAACATGCTCAGCACATCGAAGAACAGATCTAGAGCATGCTGCACCACATCCCGGTTTCCGTTTCGGCACTTCTCAACAATGTTTTGGGTGTCGTAGACTATGAAGGCAGCCATCACAAACACGCCCACGTAGAGTTGAGTCTATAGATAAACAGGAAGCAAATGATTAGATTATGTCCAGGTGTGTTAATATCTAATTGGATTAAAAATAGTTGTGGCTGGTAACTTATTCAAATAACTAAAAACTGGTAGATACCTAGATATGTATATAATTTTTAAATAAATATTACTACTTAATTTTATTGGACAAACATTGTAATTTACTTAAATGGACCTGATTGTTTTCACTAACTTGCAATCGATATGTATGTATGTACAATATGCGTACGTATAAGTAGATTTTAGATTAGGACCTTTATCATATCGTTGCACTTACCACTTGCACGAAGTACGATTTGAAAACCATATTGAAGAGACTCAACAGGGCCATGGTGTTAATGACGCTGACCAGGATCCCGCCCAGAAACAGGTACTTGCCCTGCTCGGCCAGCAGCGCGGCCAGGGAGAGCGAAATGAAGGTGACGAAGGTGCCGGTGAGGGCAGTGAGGATGATGGCCGGATTGATGCTGACGATGTAGCCGAGGAGCGGTCCTAAAGTCTGGCCGGAGCAGAAACCGAAGGCGTATAGCATGCTCAACCGTGTTGTGTAGTTCTTGCCGTTGTCCTTATAGAAGTGAAGGCCCAGGACCAAGATTAAAGATGCCACCGCCGCCAGCACACCGAGATCGAGGAAGTCGCGCATCTGGAGCAGGGCTCCCATAGCCGTGGCGGCGGCAGTGCTGCCCAAAACCATGTACACCTTGGACAGGTGCTGGCGCACGTACGGCTCACTGGGTAGGAAGGAGGAGGAGGAGGCGGAAGTTTACCATTAGTTTCAAGGACAATCGATCCGTGAGCGACCAACTGTTGATGTGGTTCGATACCAAAACAACACGTCAGTACAGGCCCTCTCCACGGAGTGTGACGCACTTGGACCCCAGACTTTGAGGTGACCCATCACAGGGCAATACTCACTAACGCTCGCCGAGGCCATTCACAAACGTCTGGAACCGTTCGTGGATGTGGTTTGCAGTGTCTGCCATTCTGGTCTTTCTTTCTTCGCACTTGCTTTCTCTATTTTTTGTTCTATTTCAGATTGTCGATCAAACGGAGGAGTGAATGTCAACTGTTGGGGTGAAGTTTGGTAACTAACTGTTTACTTTGTAGCGCCTACTGTCTTTTCTGATTTGGTTTCTGTATTTCACAAAATTTTCTTCTCCTTTATCAGAGCTAAGTGTTGGTTAACGCAGAATGAATGCATCAGGGATAGCTTTTTTCCCGCTGAATTTGGCTTTCCTTATTAAAAGCAAAGAAGTTAGATTTTTAAGAAACTGTTATACTTGCTAACAATTTTGAAATGGATTTTCTTTTCCAAAATTGGAACTTTAAATAGTATTTTATTAATGATGATTCTAAACAAAAATAAGAACCTATTGACCACAGATTCACCAGTTTTGACAGAATATTTTAAATTTATATTCTTTACTTTAAATTAAAAAAATGTCAAAGCTATCAACATTTTTATTTTAAAGATTATTTTTTAAAAATTATTCTCTCGGCTTCACTCAAAATAGTGTCAACACTGGTGATAAGCGAATGTTTTGGCTTTTTCCACCTGCGCAAGTGTTAAGAAACGGTTTAATTTTGGGAACCTTCCAGATGATTACAGAAACGCAATGACGTGTGCATTTGGTGTGCGCGCGCTGACTGCTTTCGTTTTGAAAAGTAACGAAGTATGAATCGTCTATTAAAATTGATTTTTTTATTTCGCGGAAAATCCAAAACAAGTCAATGGACATACTTTTTAAAAACTTAGTGCAAAGTTACGTTTTGTAAATCATAAACTATGACAAGGCATCGATTTTTTTAAAATTGGGATGCTTTGTCCGGTTTTTTGTTCATAAAATAAGGGATCTCTAAAAAGTGTACAAACTAGATGCATGTCCCATAGGAATGGAACAACTTTACCTGCTTTGGCATAACTTAACAGACAGTATTCGTTTGCAATTTCATTTGTAGTTTGTTTCATCAAGATCACAATCACAGTTTATATTGTACAAGACATCGTTAAGCTCATAAAACTCATTAGACCTCTAGGCTCTTTTCGAAGAGTTACAGGTACGTTTAAATCGTAGGCGTTTACAGAGGTGTAATTGTAATTCGGGGTTAGTGCAGAATGATCTTAGTCGATTATCGTTTACAAATTGTATGTACAAATAAAAAGTAAAGCTATAATTTAAAAAAGTAAAATGTAGATGATACAATAGGAGTGCCAAGTTTTTTATAATATGAGCCTCGAGTAGTACAGTACCTAGAAAGGAACTGGGTAACTTGGTTACCTGCTTCAAACCTATGTTAGGAACTACATTAAGTTCGAGCATTAGTAAAGTAATCTACACTAATTGCGGCTAGGACGAATTTAAAGTAGCTAAGTCTAGAACTCATGGTGTTTGGGCGGAAAAATTACACACTCGACTTATTCTATACAAAAAATGGTTCCCCATCCGTTTTTTCGGATGGGATCAGTCGGCATATAAATGCTACAATTTCACTCTCACTCATTCACAAGCACACTCGTATGATCGACTTAAATATATATGGTAAATAAAAACAAGAAATTTTTACAACAAAAGAACCTCATCTTTGAAAATACATTAGGGCTAACGATTTTCGGCCTCAGTCGGCGAAATGATTTTGTTAATATAAACAATTTCAATATAACTGCACGCACAAGTGCAACAATTTTGGCATTTTCACATACAATTTTGTTGTACAATTATAAATTCATTAACTAATAAGATTAGGTTTGGTTTTTATAATAAGAGTACAAGAAGACACACAATGCAAGACAGTTTTGGTAAAGGTTTTTTTTTTCACGGAACAATTCTTTTTTCATACGTTTATGTTTTATTAAATAAACCGAAATTTAAGAGTACAATAATATTGAAATTCTGCTGCGAAGACGGCGTTGTAGGATTGATAATTGTTTGTTGTTTGGTGATCCAGTGCCCATCTGTGTCCAGAATGTCCCACGCTGACTGCCCCAATGCCTTCCTTACCGATCCTCCCGCTGCTGCCTTTGCTGTCGCTGCCGCCAGGATGCTGGGATGAGAAGTCGGAGAGATGCGGAGACAGTCCGTCCGTCGTTGGTAGAGACTTGTCAGCATTTCGGCTTATTTTAGTATGTCTAGGAGAACTATGCTGTATGCCATATTCATATCCTACGTATTGGTAATGTTAGATACAAATCGAAAATCTGTTAATTGTGGCTAGCTTGTCATCCTACCAAGCTGCGGCTTATTAATTGTTAATAGAGTGTGTTTAGTATATCTGCTTCTTTACTCTCGTTCCCGATGCACTGGCGCTGCTCCAACCCTCCGCTTATGACAGTCAATGCCGGGAACGGTGCTCCTCGCGCCTGTCGCGATCGCGCTCCCTCTCGCGGTCACGGTCCCGATCTCGGTCGCGCCGCTCCCGGTCCGAGGAGCGGTAGCGCTCGCGGTCTTCATAGTAGCGCTTCGATGACGGCGCCTCTGCAGCCTCGGCCACTACGGGCTCCGGTGACTTTCGCGGACGTACCGAGCGGCTGTTATCAAAGAATGGGATGCAAAATAACTAAGGGTTCACATTTTGAATAAAAAATAATTCGCCTTGCTGCTCTTCTATTGGGCTGCACGTTTTTCTGTATCGTGAGCTAGTTTAAAATTATTTAATTAAAGTAGGAGCAACATTGAGTTTTTAAACTTCTGAAAGTTCTTAGCAAAGAACTGAAAAAATTACTTAATTGGATTTTGTTTATATTATTCTTTTAAGAATTAACTTTTCATAAGTTCTCATAATTATTTTAAGAAGATAGTTAAGTAGTACAGTTTTTCATAATGGACAGTTTTTACTTAAACCAAGTAAGTTAGAAACAGACTGACAAGTCGTATGATTTTACTGATTTATAATTTTTCTGAGTTTACTGCAAGTGTAAAAATATATGAGAAAATGTATCTTAAAAACAATATGACAATTTTATTAAATGAAGAACAATGATTAAATTTTGCACAACTTTCTGCAACTTTCGAATGAGTCAGCGAAGCGAATTATATGCAGGATTAGGTTTACCTGTCATCCCTGTAGTGATCTGGAGCCTGGCGTTCCCGTTCTCTGCTGCGCGAACGCTCGCGATAGCTACTGAAAAGTCATGCAAATTTTATAAGTTTTTAGGCTTACAAGAAAGTGTTTTAAAATAGTTAGGCTTACCCGCCATCCCGTTCACGCTCGCGGTCACGTTCGCGTTCCCGCTCACGAGAACGCTCGCGGTACCTGGATGTGGAACGTTCGCGTCTCTGCCGGCTGCGATGGGATCGCTCTCTGGATCGCGACCTCTCCCTCCTGTTGTAGCTCTTTGCCTCGATGCCGTGCAGCGTGTCCTGCAGCGAGCTGATCAGGATTTTGCAGCGCTCGTCATGCGCCACCTTGGACTGTTTGATCAGCGAAATGGCCGTGACCAGCGTTTCGATGGCGCTCGAATATTCGCCAGCGGCCGCATCTGAAACCGCTCTAAAATCGAAGAATGTAAATAAATAAATGTGCATACATTTGAGGCTCGAAAGCTTGAACCAAAAACCATTATGCAAACAGTCGTAGGAGTGTAGTTTACAAAAGTGAACTCGTTGAATGGTTGAATTTCATTTCTTGACTTTTAAACATGCGTTAAAGTTTTTTTTTGCTGTTATGTTTGTTTACCAGTGCGGTTTATAATAGTGCTTTCAAATCTTAGTCGTGATTTAACATTAAATTGGTAATTTAAGATGTTTTAGTATGAAAATATCAAATTCCTAACTGCATCCTTTTTTACATAACATTAAGGCCAATAAATATCTTATTTTGCACTTACCTTGCGATCGCTGAGCTGCTGACTGTACGATTTCTGCTCATCACTTCTTCGAACTCCACCTCCGTGAGCTGCGGACCCATCTGCTGGGGGTCGGGGAACGGACCCGGAGGCTTACCCTGCGGTGGCGGCCACGGACCGCGCGGTCCGTGCTGGGCGAACTGAGGTGGTGGTCCATGCTGCGGCGGCATGTTCATGCCCTGCTGCGGAGGCATGTTCATGCCTGGCTGTGGACCGGGAGCTCCGTGGGGCGGACCACCCATGCCCGGGTGTTGGGCAGGGCCACCGGGCTGATTGAAGAACGCCGGATTCACGTGGGGAGCGGGGGCACCGTGCGGACCGCCCGGACCTGGCGCTGGCGGAAGGCCGCGGGGCGGACCTTGCGGCGGGAAGCCGCCGTGCATTGGCGGACGTCGCCAGTCGGGACCAGGTGGACCCCTCACGGGCATGCCCATGGGTCCTCCTTGGAACTGTAAGGCAAAAAGATCGGGTTTAGTTTTTGCTCTTGAAAATAAATGCAATGTCTAGGCTAAGGAATGAGTAGGTGTTTCATGGGCTGATCTGTGGAATTACTTTTAAATGTTCTGAATACATCTCTTAAGACTAAGTTAACTAAGGTTAACTTATGCTCTGTTAGTCTCTTTTTTCTCTCTTCCGCTTCGTAAAAGTTTATAGTATGTAGATATTATAAGAGGACTCAGTGCTTTGGGGATTGTTACCATTGGTCGTTGCGGCGGTCCGTTCGGTGGACCTGGTCGTGGTCCGCCTGGCCGCTGACCTGGCCATTGGCCCTGTGCTGACGGATAACGGGGTGGCGGCTGTTGGTTGCCCATGAGCCCGCCTTGCGGATGCATCGGCGGCTATATTAATACGAATTACGTTTTATGTTGTAGTTGTTGTTGTTGTGGGGTAGAAGTGTGCGTAAGCGTTGTCAAAGACATGGAATAGAACATAAATCGTAATACATAAACATTTTATAAAACATTTGTGGGGATTACAATTACAGGTAGTTGAAGAAGATACAATTACAGAATTTAATCAAAAGTAAAGCTTATTTCAGTAAAGCCAGCAAGGCGAATTCTGCCCTTCTGGCCCTCGCTTTCAATTTATTACAGTTGGTTTTTTAATGGAAGGTTTAAAAACTAAGTACAGGAAATTAAAGAATACAAAATGTCTTAGGCTGAGAAGTGCTACAAAAATTGCTCTGAAATTACTTGTAAATAAACCAAAATAAAACTAGTACTTAAAATCATAAATAACAAGCTTAGAAACATAGTTTGTACGATGGCTTAGGAATGAAAAAGATCTGCAAAAAGGCATTAAGTTTAGTTAATAATTTATTAAGAAAACCAAACATATGAGAAACATAATAGAAATCAATTCACGTAAAGTGAGCATGTTTGTTTACTAACTATAAAACAAAGCGTAAATTTAAGTTTTCTAAAGGTACTTAAGGCCAGCTCAAAAAGAACTTGCCTTTACACAAACGAATATAATGAAATTTTGCATTCAGAACAATTTTGATGAAATCGGAAAATAATAAAATGTGTATGTAGAAATAAAATAAATAGCTCCGAGCAGGATTTCTACTTTAAATGAGACATAAGCTAAGGGGGACAATGCGGGGGCTAGTGAAATGGAAACACACCTGCATGCGTGGAGGTCCGGAGTTGGGTCCGCCCACCTGGGGCACCTGCGACATGTGCTGCGGCCGGTACTGACCCGGTTGCATGATGGTGTTCATTCCGCGTGGCGGATGACCCGGCGGGCCACCTCCCTGCCCCGGTCCGCCCGGATGCGAGGGCATCGGTCCGCTGCCCATGCTGGGCGGCGCTGGACCCCTGGGCGGACCATTCTGCTGCGGCGGCGGCACCGGACGCGTCTTCTGCAGACTCTCGAACTGGGTGAGCGCCTGCTTGCTGGGATAGGTGACAACCGGCGCCTGGCCGTGCATCTCCTTCTTGGGCAGCTGGTCGAGCACGGCCCGCAGACTGGACTCCGAGCCCAGCGAGATGACGCTGAAGCCCTTCGACTGGCCGTTGGCCCGGTTCTCAAAGAACTTCACCTCCTGCAGGTCACTCACGCCAATGTCGCGCAAGGAGTTGGCGATGTCCTGGTCGGTGGTCCACCAGGTGAGGTTGCCCACGTACAGCTGGTAGCGGCGGTTCATGGTCGGAGTGAGGCTACCACCGCTCTGATGGTAAACTCCATTTGGACCGCCGGAAATCCTTTCGCCCGAATCCCCGGAGCCGGGACCGGCTGCTCCGTCAGCTGAAGGAGTGCCACCGCCCCCGCCTCCGGAAGCAGCCGCCTCCGTGGGCCCGCCTATGTCATCGTACAAGTCGACGCCATCGCCTCCAAATTCGTCCTGTCCGGAAAAAGTCGTTAGTGAGTGTTACCGCAGCGTTATGGCGTAAAGTAGGGTAGATCGATTATTGTGAAGAAAACAGATCAAAAGGGGAAAGTCTTGATTCCAACAGCAATCTTTGTTGTACAACATGATGAGTTAAGTTTTTTTAATTTTAAAAACCAACGCTTATTTAATACTACTTATTCAGAAGCGAGGGAATTGAACTATGCAGTACTTTTTTTTTTTTTAAAGTTAAGAATATGCAGAACAGAGGTTTGTTATTTAAATGTAAAATGCTATACATGATATTATATTTGCCCTTAGCGATGTTGAATCGTCAATGGTTAAGAACTCTATCTTTTTTAAAAGTATGTCCTTGATTTCTGGAAAGACTTGATTCCACCCCCCAAATATTTTCTTGCAGCACATCGATCCACCCTAGTGTATACATACACGCGCACCGCAGCGCGACTCCCTTTTCGAGTGCTTACCTGAGCCTGCCCGGCAAAGTCCTTGTCCAGATCCTCCGCGTACAAGTCCAACACCACGTCGGCCATGGTGAGCCGGAAAAACTGATCTCCTTAAGCGTAACTACTGCTTTTCCGCCGCTTTTCCACTTTCGCACGCACGCACACAACCGCACTGGCACTCAGTCCGTCTCTGTCGCACTCACAGTCGCGCTTCGTACAGTTTTCAGAGCAAGCCGGAGCGGAAACCGGCGCGCTGCTCCCTTGCTTTCCTTGGGCCTCACGCCTCGGTGCACTTAACTGGGTAATTGCCTTGCACGCTGTCGTCCGTGTGCGCAATCTAAGAATATTTACATTCTACTCGTGCACAAACTTTTTTCTCCAATCTTGCGAAAAAATTCTCTGCGTAAAATGGCGGAGCGGTGCTAGCAACATAGATGACACCGATGTCAATCGATAACATGCAGTGTTTACAGACCATCGATATTTAGTGGAAAACTTGGACAAACGTTTAGTGGAGTCACAAACCAGACGGTTTAGCTTTTGAATTTAAATATTGGTAGATTGTCCGTTTAAAAATGTAATTTTAATACATTTATTTGGAATCATTTACAAACACTAACTTACAAACATACATATATAGGAAAATATTTCAGCTTTGCTTAAGATTTTGGTATAATATATATTTCTTCGTCTTTTGAAGTGGTTAAAAAAATAATCATTTTTTACGGTCCCTGTTTTAAATCAATGAAGTTGTTTAAATAAATATAATTAAAATAAATTAACAAAAACACTACCATAAATTTTGCTGTCCTGTTTCAATTTAAATAAAAATGCGTAGGTACTAAAATTGTAATTTAAAAGTCCACTTCAAGCGGGCCACCAGCAAACACATATTAATTTGCATAAATTACAATTCCTGCCCAAATGATAAAACCATGCATAAATTACGTTTACTACGTTTACAGGTCCAAATGATTGCTGGCCGTGTCACTTGCACAACTAGACTGCGCACTTGGCCAAAAACACCAAATTTAGAATTTAAATATAGCAATTAAGCTGATTTATGCAGCCCGTCCGCAAGTAACAATAATTGCCGCTAACAACTCGGTCTCCAAGCCAAATCTTCGAGCTAAACTGGAGGCTGGGAACCCAAGAGAACTGTGGCGCCGACGACCTGGCCAGCTTGTATGCAAATGCGCGGAGGAAAATTGGAAAAAAAAATCAAGACAAGATTTTTCGGTCGGGCATGTGAAAAAAACACATATCCCGAAATCTAGTGCATGATTAGCCGTGTTGTTTTTGTTTTTTATTTGGCAGTCCACCTGTTGGTGTGTAGTACTTAAGTTTGGCTTTTTGACTCCCATGTGTTAGCCGCGTTAATGAATTGCCTTAAATGTCAATTACCACTGGCTTTTATCGTCGAATCTCAATAACCGGCAGTTATAATTGGTCCTCTCACCCCAAACGATTGTGTGTTTAATTAACGACGACTGTATAATTACGATCTTTAGGCCAGGCACTTGCAATCAATCGATTTGTAGATGTTTCTGCCTGCCATCATGCGGGGTATAAATGTTTGCATTTTTAATTGAGTTATTGGAAATTGGATTTCAGTGTTTTGCATTTACCTGAGAGGTGGGCGGTTCTTCGCAAAGCCATTACGCAGTTGGAAATTGGCGGTTGTTGGAGGTGAGGGTGCAGCCAAATTAAATTCCTGGCTAATCGCTGACATTTCTGGGTCAGAGCTGCAGCTAAAGGTGCGACATCGAAAGGGAAAGGAGATGGGGTCTACGCACATGGAAGTGCACACAAATAATTACCAACCTTTTTTCCTTCCTATGATGAAGGAAAATTAATTATTCATTTAGTTTTTAAGATTTACAAACATTTAAATTTTAAAAACTTTCTTAAAATTAGTTCAATGTTTAGGCACTTAAGGATTTTTCACAAATTTTTTTAAATGACCATGACACTTAAAAGAACAAGTTAAAAGATACAAAGCAGAAGTGGTTTTCCTTCAGTTTAAAAGATAACACAGATAAAATAAATTTTTTTTCGAACATGTTTTATAGTTTATTGGGTTTTTTGCTGATCACTTAGATCTACATAATGGTCACCACTCATATCTATTGCCCCCCATCGGCCATTCTCGACATGCGTAAGTCATGTCAAAATTTATTGCGTGACCATTGCAGGGGATACTTTATCATAAAGCGGCACCGCTGCAACCAAAGTGCCAGCTTCCAGCTGCCCAGAAGCCGTCTATGTAGCACTTGGCCATTTGGCCACTTGGTACTTGGTGTTCCGTGGTGCGAAACCGCCAGTTGGGCAATGAATACCCGAAAAGCCGCTCAGAACATAAATCTCACACCAGAGAGCCGGCCATCAAGTGCACCTACACAGGCAGTCGGTCCTGGCCAAGTGTCGAGGTGCCAATTAAGGCTACACACTGCGGGTATTTTGGCCATATCATACTGGCTGCATAGATAATTTTTTTGTGCTGCAGCTCGAGCGACCAAAATGGACCAGGCCGAGTGTCATTTGATTCTTGTGGCAGGCTGGCGGCGTTTCATGTGCCTTTGACATGCAACCAGGGTCCAAGTTGGCTTCACGTTGGCTCCAAGTCGGCACAGTTTACACGAATCAGCAAGAGCGAGAGCAAAAGCAGCAGGCAGCAGGCAAAAAGCGAACAAAATTACGAAATTTGTCGTCTGACAAAAAGCTTAGAAAACGATATAAATTAAATTTACGATTTTGGTGCTCATTAAATGTTCACAACTTTGGGCCCAGCGAGGCATTTTTTTTCCCTCGGTTGCAAAATTAGAACATCGCTTTGGGAAATCGCCAAAATGCAGTTAATTGTTTTTAGCTCTTGTCTCTTTTGGTCTTGGTCGTCGTCTTGGTCGTCGTCTCGTTTCAGTTTCGGTTTTCTCGCGTTTGTCACAAATTGAATAATGTCTCAATTGAAAAGCGGAGTTTGGAGAACATTTAGACATTCAACTAATTACGTGCGGATCCAGCATCCAGCATCGTTGGCTATTGTATAATCGTGCCGTTTGTTATATAGTGTGTATATCCTGGCACAGCTGCCCGATCCAGAAAAAGTGAAAGGCAAACATGCAACGCCCACTTCTCGGCCGGGACACTCGGCACAGAGCCCACAGAGTATAACTAGATTATTATATAATTGTTACCATTTGACTAATTTGCCTCTGGCCAGATAAAAGCCGGCCAAAAACGAGGAAAGCTGGTCTAGAAAGGCGGCAAAAGGGGCTCAAAGCGAGCCAACTGGTGGTGCAGAAAATGTCTGGAGTCTGGCTGGAGTCGCACCACTGAACCACTGACCAACATAGGCGGCATAATCGGACCATCAAACCGGCTCCCAGCTGAGCCCCCTGCGAATATGGGTCACAGACGTGAGCTAATCTATGCACCAGATGCAATCTTAATGGCCAATCATCAATGGAAATGCGAACCAGGAGCATCATCTTTTAATTCCTGGATCAATTCGTGGATACTACAACATGGGGGGACGCATTCTTTTTGGCGGAGAACGAGGCTTTTTGCAGTGGCTCAGTTTGCTGAACCACCGGAGGTATCCCCTCTTTGTGTAGGACTGCAGGGGTTTCTGGAAGTCCCTCAGTCCAGCCTGTTGGGCAGTAGCTGTAAAAGATTACATATTTACATATATAATTTAGTGTTACCTAAATCCAAGACTTACCCTTCTCCTTGGAGCGCAACTTTTCAGAGTGGGTGGATCGTGGGGAGGGCCAGATGGTGGCCAAGTTAATTACGACCAGACGGGATAAACAAATCATTGCAAAATCTAGGAAAACATGCAAATATTACTACTATTTCAATTTGTTCGATAATCTTCGTTTCAGTTTTCGTGTGGTTGACTGAGTGTAAAAGGAGGCAACTGAATGAAAATGAAAATGCTACTGCCAACTGATTGAGTAAACTTTTCCCGCTTCGCTTTCATTAAAACCACGCGTGTGAATTTTGCAATCGAGAGTGGAGAGAAGCTGACCAGGCTCAGACTCGTTCCAGATCGAGATCTCGGTCCTCGGCTCCGTCTCGCTTTTACCTGGTGCTGGTGCAAATGAAATGGAAAACGAAGCCAAAGCGGGTTTTTCTTTGCTGGTAAATGGAAAACGTTAAATGGGGCAGAAGCCGGCACAGCGATGACTTACATAACTGACCATAGAAAAGCACACATGTGCACTTAGCTAAACTAGTTATGCTTGAAAATGATTAAATGCTTTAAGCCATTTTATTACAAAAAAAGTTTAAATGGTTTTTAAGTAAAATTTACATTAAAAATGGGATATATATAAGCGTTCTCGGGGGTTTTGCACCCTGAATATAATTTAGAATAATTTATAACTTTATTTAACAAGAAAACAAAAAAAATTTACCATTTTTAGGTCTTGGAATAACCAGATATTTTAGGATTCTAGCATTTCAAATAAAAATATTTCTAAAAACAAAATGAGATTTAATGCTTAAATAATTAATTTAATGTTTTTACTCTTTTTGAACAGAGTGAGTTACTTGTTTGGAATCAATTTCATTATCGTATTAGATTACTTCTATTACTTCCACTTAATGTTTTAAAAAGGATCTCCTAAGGACTATTCAAGTATTTTTTGAAGTGTAATAGCACAGTGGCATGTACAATTTATCTGGCCACAGAGATTTTTCCTGGCTGCCTAGGATACCCCAGTTGGTAGGCCGATGTCAGCCGCAAAAGCAGATATATATACAGATATAGATTCAGGCTCAAATGCAGCAACAGACCCAGCAGCAACATGACTCTGTGGCATGTGGCTTAGTTTCGCTTTAATAGCTTTAATACCAACGACTCTGGCTGACAGGCATTTGCATTGCGCCACTTGAGAGTCATAATGCAGTGACACATTTGTTGCGTGTCAGCCAGCCAAAGTTAAAGCCAAAGCTAAAGCCATAGCCGCTAAAGGGCAAACGAGCTGCGTCTTAATTACGTTAATGGCAGCCAAAAGAGATTCGCGCCGATCCATGTGCGATTCTCGTTGCCTCAGTGGCAGCAGCAGCAGCAGTAGCATTTGTGTAATGTGGGTAATTAAGCGACGCTTTCTGCGCACACCGATGCACTCAACGGGTTTTCCCACGATAGCCACTGGAACCCACTGCCCCATCCACCTCAGAGACCATCTACCGACTACTGTGCGCACAACAAACAGCCGCCAAGTACCAAAAGTCAATGATATATGCATTTTTCAGGCACAGCCAACAATGGCAGCCTCTGCGCGCGTTGCTTATAAATTAGAAGCAGCCGGAATAATAGCCATATTTTGGCTGCTTTTCGCTGGCTTCGATTTTGGTTGTTTTTTTTTCTATATTTTTCTCCTTTTGGCAGACCCTCAGAAAAAGGTCAAAGCTTCAACGGCTGCAGCTGCGCTTGTCTCTGGCCCGTGGAGGTGGTTTATCTTGGCCATCGGCGGCAGTTTCATGTTCGATTTTTTTTGGTTTGTTGCACAGGGAAAAAAATACAATATCAGTTGCCATCTACACTTTTTTTTAATTACATTAAAAGCCAAAACGTTACAAAGTAAGTCTGCGCTATCATAGAAATATTCAGAAAACGTTCAAATGTTTAACACGTTTGGTTCAACAACCTATTGACATTGTGTTAAAAAGTTGAATATTCAACGTTTTTTTGTGAGAGAAATCAGCAACTTTGACTACAAATTTAATTAATGTTAATTGGATTCTATAAATAATGTTTATTAAGTAATTCTAAAAACATGCACTTCGTTTTTTGATGGAGATTACAATCAGAAACAAATATTCAATTATTTAAAAACCAAGGACATTTTCAAAAAATACTACTTTCATTTTTATTGTCAAGAGTTATTGAAAAACAAAATATTTGTTGCAGATTTTAAATGAGAATTCAAGGTATTGAAAGAGACGACCACGAAAAGATTTGTTGTTAAAAGATCTATGAACATTAATATAACCCACTAATACGATATCTGTTTTAATATAAAACAACCTCATTTAGGTAATGATTTTTCTCGGTGTGGCTAACTAACTGTCAGACTGAACGCACTTAAAGCGATTTCCCAGTCGAACAAATTGCGCGGCGATGTGCGCTGGTCAATCAGGGATCGTGGCATTTAAGAGATTTCTTACCCCTCTCCTCCAACCCACTGAAGTGATCCACCCCCCTTTGGAGCCCCTTGTGGACCCATGCAAATCGATGACGTCAGGTGGGGCTGGGGCATTGTGCAAACCCTCGTTGCGGGAATGCTGCAATTTGTGGGCAAGCCCAACGTCATCGGTTGACCACATCCCTGCAGTTCCACTTGGCTGCTGGCTGCTGGCCATTGAAGCGCATAATTTCACGGAAATGCTTGCGGCTCAAATCATAATTTTTCCTTTAAATCCATGGCTATATAAATACCTGGCAAGTGCGACATTTCACGCTTAGTATGCGAGAATCAGGGGATCGCACACCCAGTCAAAAATCCATCGAGTAGAGTAGTTATGAAGAAGCGCCGCGTAACCAGCTCAGCTGGAGACGGAGACGAGTGTGGCTGTGGACAGCAGATGGAAGCCCCAGCTCGTTTTGGCTTCCGCATTGCGTCGCGAAGAGAGGCACGCGTCAGAGATCTGATGGCGCTAATTGCTGGATTCGTACTCGCATTCGGAATGATCGACGCATGCGCAGCCGTTGGATATTCCTACACGCGATTCGAGGGTCCAGTGGCGGGACCCGAGCACCTGGTCACCGTCCACGACGGCGGAGGACCCACCATCGACTATGTGGCCCGGCCCGAGTACAGCTTCGCCTATGGCGTCGAAGATGGCAAGACGCGCGTGCTGCAGAATCGCAAGGAGACGCGGAATGGCGACGAGGTGCGCGGCGTCTACAGGTGAGTGGCTGCTGGAGATGAGGGGTTGCCTGTATGGGGACAACTTGTCAACGCATTCATTAGCGTCACACTGAGCTGAAATTGATATGGAAGAGTGGGCAATTTAACACCACTTAACTTCAGTAGCTGGGGAGATCGCATTGCAGGCACTGAGACTAATGGAATTAAACTTGTATATCAGCCTAACTGCTGAATATTCCAGCTACACTCAGCTTATGAATATTAAATTGATAGTTTTACAAGCCTAAATTAATTATGATCTTTATGATCGTTTGTGTATAAAACATAATATAAACCATGTTTTTTAAGTCAAGCCTTGGGATAAAAAAATGTGTCACTTGAATCGGTTAATGCGTAGTCAAATTTTGTTTATACTAACTTTGTGTTTTGTTGAGCTCACCTCTAAGTTAATCAAATATTTTGTGATAATGGTTTACTTTTAAAGAGAAACAATATGCTTGTACTAAAGTTTTGAAAAATGAATTGGAAAATATGTTAACTTTTTTAATATGTTCCAGTTTGAAATCAGTAAGCAATGTGATTAATTTTTAAGGGGTAAATCTGTATCACTCATTTACTTTAAAAGGATTTATTATTTTTAAAATTATTTATAAAAACATGCGTTTTTGTTGTGTTATGATAAATGTAACATCAGTTTCATGTCACCAAAAACATATGTAATGACTTGCTAAAATGAATCATTAATAACTAACAACTCAACACCAACTACACATACACCTGCATGTGTTAAAAGACCACACTGAATTAATTTAATTTTTTTCCATGGCCTCCACGCAGCGTAGTCGATCCGGATGGCACCTTGCGTGTGGTTAAATACACGGCCGACGACGCCAACGGCTTCCAGGCGGAGGTTATAACGAACGGTGTGAAAACTCTGCATGGCCATGGGGCTGGAGGGGATGTGGGTGGAGGAGGAGGGTCGGTGGACAACCAGGTGAGACATGACAGCTCGGAGGCCCAAGGAGCGGGGGAGGAGGATGACGAGGAGGCGCCCCACCAGGGAAATGGCCAATATAAAGTGCACGAGGACTACGACGAAGGCGAGGGGCAAGGGGAAAAGGATGAAGGGGGGGAGGAAGGACAAGAGGAGGAGGATCACAAGGAGTACGAGGGCAGCAGCGAGGAGGGCTACGTCGAAGCCGAAGCTCACAGTCAGCAGGAGGAGGGCAGCAGCGAGGATTACTAAACTAACTGAATGAGTATTACAAAAGTATTAATTAAATAAATATTTAAAGTTGTGATAACCAAAAAAAAAAAACGTTTTAATACAATGTTGTTCTAAGTGGGATGGTAAAAATAACATTAATTTAAATATATTTCGAAAGCAGCACAGGTAATAAAACAAACTTTACTAGATATATTTTCCGGTGATTAAATCAACCGAAATTACCAAACTACCTGTTTTTGTTTTAGTACCCAGCTATGTAGT
Organism: Drosophila oshimai; assembly: GCA_018150695.1. Taxonomy (NCBI): domain Eukaryota; kingdom Metazoa; phylum Arthropoda; class Insecta; order Diptera; family Drosophilidae; genus Drosophila; species Drosophila oshimai. The sequence continues at coordinate 141,123 of JAECWM010000304.1, read as the reverse complement.
AAGTCATATAAAAATAGATAAATTAATGTGCTTTGGAGTGTATAAGTGTTACAAATAAACTAGTTTATCTGTTCACTTTATGATTAACCTAAATAATAAAGTGCAAATAACCCAATAATATTTTACTGTATACCTTAATAAAACCAATAGAAAATCGCACAATAGTGCAGCTTTTAGTGAGACTACTTTGCATAATCCCGAAACTCCTGGCCAGCTCCAATAGTAAGAAATCTAGATGAAACGCTAATTGAAATATCTGGGGAGCTTATGTCGCTAGTTCATTGGGGTCAAGAGGGGCAAGGGGAAGTGAGTTTTACGCAACCACAACATCAACATCAACGTCAAGTGGATATACCACACATGCATATATCGGCCAGGCCGGTGGAGCGTGTGCGTTCGACTTGGTGGACTCCACTGGAGCCCGACTGCGACTGCGACTCCGACTTTGATTCAATTTCGATTTCGTTTTCATTTTCGCATGGACTCAATCAAGCGGCCGATGGACAGACAGGCAAGTTTGTTGCAAGCTCGGAAAATCTATTTTCCCTCCGCTGGAGGAGCTGGAGGAGCTGGAGGCGCTGGAGGCTGTGTGTGCGTGATCCACTTTGGACTGACGGTGGTTCCATTTCGTCACTCGCTTAATTTCAAACGCGCAAATGCGCAGAATCGCATTAAATGTGCGAAATGCAGAGAGCAGTCGAAAGTGGATCAAACGACGTCTGGTTGTGCCAGCGATGCGGTAATAATGCTGAAATGCCACCAGCCTGACCAACTTGGCTTCGTCGGTAATCTCACAATTGAGCCGGCGACAAAATTGGGCTGACGGCGTAAACCGGACCGGGCTAATTGACAGCCAACTTATGGTCCACTAATAACCTCCCCAGGTCCCCTCTCGCCAGCAAAGAATTAAAGACCGAAAAACCACTAAATATGGTTAGCATGCGTCCGTTTGGGACGTGCAAGAATCCTCGATTGGAAATGTTTTAATTAACCAAAGTCATCCGATGCCTTGCAGTAATTTGAGTAATCCCCAAAGGGTCTCGAAAGTACCGGACATTGTATAACACATCACCGGATGCGATCTATGTGGAAGTGACTTTGACTTACCGGATGTGACACGTTACGCATACGCAGCGTTGTGCAACGAATTGGATCACATTGCGTGGAATGTGCGCTGCAATTACTTTCTAATTGAACCCAACCCGCTCCATTGTCCAGTCAGAGATAAGACCCAGCCGAAAGACCTTCAAGTCTCAATCACGAGAGAAACAAAAAATCGCTTTGCCTACTGCATAAATCAAGCCACAAATCTATAACTGTCAAGTCATTTAAGCCAATGGGTACGTTTTAGAAAAATGCGATCAGACAAAGGGGTCGACTGAACAATGATTATTGGGGGACATTTTTAAACAAGATTTATACCTTTTAAACCATTAAAACAATATTTTTGGGTATGAAACATAGGATAACTACGTTTTCAAATTAATTGTAGCCAAAAAATTTATTTACAGAAAACTTCTTTGTAGAAAAACAAGTATTTAATACAAAATATAATACTTATTTTTTATATTTAAATAAATCCTACTAAAAGCTTATACAAAAATGCTGTTATTTATATTATAAGTCTTTCTTATTATCCCTACAAATGAACTTACATTACATCAACTAAAAACTGCATGTACCCGTCAAAACTAAGATAAGTTTTTTTAGGACCATGCAAAGTGCGTTTAAATGTCCAATGGACCCATTACCCTTCACCGCCCCTCCATACAATCCACCCTCCCACATCAAACCATTGTCCAAACATAGGCAAACAAACTGCCAGATCGGCGGACATAAATCAAGATAAAATGTTTGTTCTAGTTACCGACAGACAGAGCCGTAAATATAATAAATCTCAAGTTAGTCGCAGAGATATGGATTTAAAATGGGAACAGGGGGCAGGAGGGGATTAGTGGGACATGCGTGGACAAGTGCAATTAACGCATGCAAAACAATTCGATCGATCAAGCAATGTCTCCTCGATGGAGGAGGAGGAGGGGGAGGAGGTCCGACCATTGCGCAACCATCGATCCAGACAAAGACAAAGCTTGTCGCAGTCGTTGCGATTTTCCAACTGTCTTGTCCAGTGACCAACTAACCAACTAACCAACTAAACTGAACCCCTGCAACTCCTGGCTCTGTCAAAGTGCGATCGTGACTCGGACTCGGACTCGGACTCTTTTTTGTGGCTCTGTCGCCGCCACCGTCGTAGCCGCCGCTTGTTTGCAATTGTTTCGAGCGATTTTCGGCCAGCCGTGTAAATGTGTCGCCTTTAAAGCCGTTTTATGTAAGTCGATTCTGTGTCTGTGTCTTTGTCTCCGCTTTCCATGCTAATGGCCAGGCCCAGGCCCAGGCCAAAGTGATCTCTTATAGTGCGATCTGAGTATCTGTTGGCCTGCCTCGAATGGTTTTTTTGTGTCGGCCAAACGAACATTGGGTTTTTTTCCCATCGTTTGCTCACACGGCAGGCAGTCTCCCCTTTGGCCCCATCCCTCGGCTGTTTGTCTCCGTTTAATGGCCACTTGTGTGTGTTTATAAGATACAATCATAATTTTCTGATATGTCATGGCAGAGCGGTTTGTTGTTTGCTGTGGGTGTTGCCACAAAAAGTGCCAAAAAAAAAAGACTGCCTTTTAGGAGTTGAGCAAACATGGTGGGAGGGAGGACTGTTAAGCTCACTTACTTTAACAAAAAATAGAACACATTTTTTCATGATCTCCTGCGTAGTTTGTACCAGAAATGTATTTATATATTCGGAAAATGATCGTAAACTATAAAATTAAAATTCCTTACACAAATAAAAATATATTAGGAACTTCCCTAGACAAAGTAGTCATAGGGTTATCTTAAGGTACTTAGGAACAAACTTGGAATATAAGTCAAATTCATTTTAGTATAAGATTTCTAGGCATTCCCCATACAATCTCTTATCCAAATTCCATCCAATATTTATCATTTCTCGCAATCTTGGCGACAAACATTTGTCGTACGCCTCGTGAAATATTGATTGAGCCGCGTTTGATTTGCTTAGCCAAGTCAAACTATTTGCCAACACCGAAATTCCGTTCGCAGTTCTCTCGCAGATCGTGGAAATAACAAACTCAAGTCGTTCGCAAAAATGTCAGGCAACAAATTGCGTGGCATGAAAAGTGCGCAAGTTGTTTTTGGCCGCCTCGCGTTGATGTTGGCGGGGTAATTATAACGACGCCCCGTTCGATTGCCACAGATATGGTAATATTATTTTTCGGCCAGGTTGTGCAGATCGTAATTATGTCGGCAAATCAATAAATAAAGAGCTTAGATCATTAGAGCCAATGCAAAAGTGTCGCTTTCAATTGCAGCCCCGTCATCAGCGAGAGGCAGACAAACAGTCAGCGAAACTAAGTCACCGCTGAACGCCTTCTCAGGCCGAGAAACCAATGCCGCACCTATGCAAAGAGTGTGGAGGGGGCACCTGGGCCTGGAGATCATTGTTGTGGCACATGCGTGGTATGGCCGCACCACCACTGCATTCGGCTTGCAACTGGCATCTGGCAACCAGCACCACCAGCCCCACCAGACCCCCCACCACCCGTGGCAGCTGCACCACGATCGTTCGATCCAAGCTCCAAGCTCCGTCGTCTGTGGTCGGGTTGCAGTCGTCGGAGTCCGACGCGTATATAAATACTTTTGGTCATCGGTGCAGACATCAGTTCAGCTAACGATTTCGTGCTCTTAACGGTCCTCACTCACTCGAGCTCTCCTCACAGCCTCCTCCACAGGAATCAGCGCCCAGTCGTCCTTCGTCCTTGTTTTAGCTACGTGTTCGTGCCGTGTGTCCGTTTGCCGTTCGTGCTCGATTAACAAAATGAAGGTGTGTGCTCGATCCCTCAATACCCCAGTAAAAATAAAAACCCAAGTGACTTCTCGATCCTGATGCTCACTTATCCACTCTCCGTCTAGTACTTTGTTGCCATCGCTCTGCTGTTCGCCGCCGCTCAGGCCGTTCCCATCGAGCTGGGCCACTATGCTCCGGCGCTGGTGCATCATGCGCCCATCCTGTCGCACGCCGTCCATGCCGTCCACGCCGAGCCGGTGGCCTACCCCAAGTACTCCTTCAACTACGGCATCAAGGATCCCCACACCGGCGACATCAAATCGCAGGCCGAGGAGCGCGACGGTGATGTGGTGAAGGGTAAGTTGCCAATGCATAACATAGCACAGAAGGAATCAAAATTCTTAACACTACCAAGTTTCAAACTTGTTTAAAATTTGTTTGAACTCAAAACAAAAAGTTTCCCCAAAAACATAAAGTAATACTTCAGAATGGCTTTAAAAACAAAAGACTTAGACAACGAACTTGAAGACTCTCGGAAAGCTAAAGACTTAGGCAACAAACTTAAAACACTTTGCATTTCAATTGGTTTCAAGCTTAGTAATTTAATTAAAATCTTTTCTGTTCCCACCCAAACGAAAGACTCAAGCAACAAACTTGACTTTATAATTAAAATGCCAAAACTGTTGTTTTTGTTTTCATGTTGAATTTATTTTAGTTAAATGGAAATTGGAAAAAAAATGTTTTGATACTTTCAAAACCAAAACTTAAGACAAAAACTTGGAAAGCAAATAAAAGAAGTACCGAAAAACTGCCTTTTAAACATTTTCTAAAATATTTTTAATCAACGCCTTGATTTAAATTTATTTAAGATTAATATCCTTAAATAAAACATAATTAAGACATTAAGGTGTATAAACAGTAATGCTCATTTTAAAATCAAACTAAACTTGACTTCTAAAAATACGAATTCGTTGAAAATTTAAAGTAAAATATTAAAATATGTTAAGAAAGGTTTAAATTCGACATTTGCTGGATTATTTTGACCCATATATAATTGTTTCACCCATTTTCCCACCCAATTTCCAGGCCAGTACTCCTTGGTTGAGCCCGATGGCTCCGTGCGCACCGTTGACTACACCGCCGACGACCACCATGGATTCAATGCCGTCGTCCACAAGACCGCCCCCACCAAGATCATCGCCCATGCGCCGGTGCTCCATGCCCCCGTGCTGCACCACGCCCCCCTGCTGCACCACTACTAAGCGGGAGCCCGACTTAGTCGCTAAAGGTGCTCTCCCTCTCGCTCTCATCCATCCACAACAAGAACAGCAAACATCATAGGAACAACAAACAGAAAAAGCAAAAAAACCACAAAAAAAGCAAACAACGAAATGACAATTCTTTTGTAAGTAAGCGTAGCTAAGAGTTTAGTAGACACGGGGCCGCCTTAGGGGGCGTGTCCCGGCACCCGGCTGATCCTGGCATGGCATGGACGAAGGAAAAACGAACAGAAAAAAAAAAAACACATTCAAAGCAAATTCATAACGACTTGGCATTCGGAATGATTTGATCGCGGATGACGACCATGATGGATAACAATCGGAATTGGAGAAGTGACAAGTTCTTCCATACGAAATATGTTATATTTGTTTGTATATAAGTATGTGCGATTAACCAGAACCGATTTCCCTGGCAGACTTTTGCACACACAGTGCCCTGAGATATCCGCTCCAAGGATGGCAAAGGCTTCTTTTAAAACTTCTCCCCTCTTTATTTATGTGCTCAGTTCTTTCAATTTCCAAAACTAAACTTTTGTAATATATTTATGTCCTCTTCGCTGTCTATCTTCTGTATCTATTTTCCATATATACTATACCATCTTCTTTAGAAGCCTTTGCGGTGACTGTCAAACTGTTGTGGTCTTTATCCCCAAACTGCCACGCCCCCATTGAGAGATTTGGGGGGCGTGATAACTTACTGTGTGCCATTGCGGGATTGCTGACAGGTTAGCAGGAAAAGTCCTTGGATGGGCCGGTCATTGTGCATTAGTAGCTAGTACTATGTAGTACTCACCCACTGTTATCCTCGTGACCTCATTCCGTCTCTTTCTTCGACTCTCACTCCTCTCACTCACTCACTCACCGACTCACGCTCTCAACTATATCTCTCTCTCTCTGTCGCTCTCTGTATATCTCTCACTCACTCACTCTCAGTCTGACACTTTTGTATCTAGTTTCATTTTTTGCATTTAGTATTTTTCACATTTATTGTGTATTTATAAACAATTATGCAGCTTAATTATAAACAACAATGAAGAAAAAACGTACGAAAAAAGCAACAAAAAAAAATAAACATTGTACTCAATTAAGAGGATAAACGAAAAGTGAACAAACTCTCACATGTCTCTCACGTCTCAAAAGTTTGAGTCTTACACTTATGTACCACATATTCCCCATAAACATTTGTATGCAAAAGCAACAACACCAACAGCAGCAAACAGCAAACGAAATGCAAAAAACGTTATTATGGAAATAGAAAGAAAAAAACTAAAAAAAAAAAATAAATAAAAAATCATATTTAAAAAAAAACTTAGAATGTACTTTTATTTTTGAGATGGTTGGAAAACTACACCGAAGGTCACCAAAAATTAGCATGGAGGGGCAATAATTATAACTTTTATTATGCCAAGCCAAAAAAAATGAGAAAATTACTTAGCATTCCGGCGAAGTGTTCCTAATGGGGATTCGCACCCACATATCCATTTCGTTTTGGGTTCTCAGTTCTTCAGTCTGCATTTGCCATCGAAAGTACGCGGATCTCGCCGGCCAAAAAATTTTAAATTAAAATAAATGTGACTTGTCTATAGCCGAAAATCATCAAAATTCAGCATGGGATATTCGTCAAAATTGTTTTGGTTCTTTGTAAGTGCGTAGAAAGAGGCAAATAGCAAATAAGTGACGTATTTTGTATTATTTTATTTCTCAAGAATGCTTGAGCTGATCGCAAGTTTAAAATTAAAATATTTAAAATGATTGGAAGTGAAAGTAAATAAATGTGTGTTAAACCAACTTTAAAAAATTATGCTTTGGTGCTCTTAAAAAAAATATACTATCTGTGAAATTCTTAGTTTTTAAATGTTAAGCACTCGTACCGCATATTGATCATAAAGGCTACATGACGGACGGGACATTACAATAATTTGCTTTGTAATCGCCGTTAACTTAATATATAACATATATGAAGGTTTGGTTTAGTTGACTTTATCGAGAGTAAAATCAAATCCAACCATGACAAAATTAAAATAAATAAAATGTGAAATTCCTTTATCAAAAATTATTATAATAAAAAAAATAAAAATAACATCAGCGAATAAACAATGTTAGCGCTAAATGCTTAGTTTTCTCTCTCAGCCACCTTTACGCCTTAATATATGCTACATATTTTTTTTATCCACAGCTTTTCGTACTAATCACAAAAGTATACTCCAATGCATTGCCAGAAAAAAACGAAGCACATAAAGAGACAACAGCAAAAAACGAAAGTACAAAAGCCAGAGTGAGCAATTATTTTCTGCACGAACCCTACGGTAGGCAACAAAATAAATTTAGTTTAAGAATTGTATTATATTTATAGTTTTATTATTTTAAATAGGCCCAAATACTTATTCCTTTGGCTATAAGATCGATGACCCGCAAACGCAGAACTCCCAGTTCCGAGAAGAAAAGCGCTTCGTGAATGGCAGCATCCAGGGTAGCTATGGGTATGCAAGGCCCGACGGTCGCATTGAGGTCACCAAATACATAGCGGATGAGGATGGGGGTTACTCTGCAAATATTCAGACTTTTAAAGCGGGCGACGAGCAGGTGAAGGAAGTTTGGCCCACAGAAAGACCCGATATCCTCGTGGAAAGAAGCAAAGCAGAATCCCCGTCAAACGTGACCTGGGATCCCAAGAGCCATCTCAACGTGAGCGTTGCCCATGTGGCAGATCATGTAGCCCAGCAGCTAAAGGAGCAGCATGGCCTCGATCTGAACCACATCGATGTGTCCAAGGACTTGCTCAAGCCAGCGGTGCTTGATGTCATCCAGGGCAAGACTCCGGTCAAGGGTCAACCAGTTCAGAATCTGATACCCCAGCAGTTTCCCATCGTTCCCTTCCAGCTGCCAGCGAGTCAAGAAACCACCAAGGCCACCACTGCAGAGCCCAAGAAAACCGAAAGTGCACAATACAGCAGGGCCAAAACTAACAATGCTGAAAAGGCTCCGCAAGTGGAGGAGACGGAGGAGAGATTGCCACTGCCCAGGCCACTGGTCAATAATGGTCCAAACGATGCAAATTGGCAGCAACGAACCATTGAGGCAAATCGTCGGGAATTCCTGGCCAATTTACCCAACCTAAGTGAGGCCAGGCCAGAGTAAATGTTTGAAAATGTTATACCACACCAAAGTTAATGCATTAAAGAGTTTCACCAAAAAAACATTTTAACAGGAGGGCCTGCTACTTAAAATACACTTAGGAAAATATCAGTATACAAAGTATTTCAAAAGTAAATAAAAACAAAGAAAATATGAAGGCCTTAAACAATTTTTTATAGAAAAAATTTAAACTGAAATTTCCTATATCACAAGTATTTTTAGTAGGTCCAAAAATTTAATTTTAATCCAATCTTGAAAATTGTAATAAGTTAGACATGGTATGAAATTCCTAGAATTAAAGAATTATAATAGTGATGAAAGTTTTAATGATGGTTACTTTAAAATACTTTTATAAACACAGAAGACAACAAAACGGATTAATTATTTTTCCTCAGTGAAACTAAACAACATAAGTAAAGACAAGAGAAAACCCACTTTTAGTAAGGTTATTAGGTAAGCTTCTTTCACTTTTCATTCGCCACGTCTCTCGCCAATACCTTGGCCATAAAAATGTGATCACAATTTGGCCATAAAGACAAAAAGAGCAACAAAAGAATTCAACACACTGAACACAGCATAATTGAGGCAATAAAAGTGAGATACACGAAAAAACAAGGCGCCGAGTATCTGCAGCATTTTTGAAATATCTTCCGGGTGCAAAATTGGGGCAGCAAAATCAGCGCGGCGTCTTGATCCCAATCTAAATGGCTTGCCGCCTTTGAAGTTGATTTTGTGCCTCTGCAGGCTAATCTGTGTCGCCCACAACGGGTCGGGTTGGGTTTCCAGTTGGATATGCCAGCTGGATGTTCCCCCAACGATTCAGGAAGACATTGGCCGTATCACGTTCCAGTCAAGTGTGAATGTTTTGCCGTTTAATTGCTCCAAATTTCCAAATGCGTTTCCATGGCAAATGCCAAGCTCAGGTAAAACTCGAAAAAACGGAAGGAAATGCGAAATGCATTTTGATTTCTGTTATCGTTTCTGCTTTCTTCGCCATTTCTCTCTTCGTCCGATGCATATTTATGCTGATTTATTATTCCATTATTGCGGCAGCTTTAATTTGTGGCACGCACACTCTTCGTAGATTGCGAAACTTTGTTGCCAAAAGCACTTCAAACACTTTAAACTGTATTTGTTTGATTTTAGCATTTTACATTTGTATGGTCTGGTTTTTATATCGTATGTTGTGTATATATATTTATTGCCCACGAAATTGTATCTTGTACATTCACTTTTATGCTTGGCTAAGAGAGTTGGATAAATTCAACGACTAGGAAATGGGTACGGGATCTTATTGATTTTAAATTTTAAATTGAGTTCTTAAAAGTGATTTAGTTCTTTAGTTAATCGTTATACTAAGTGCTTAGTTCGCTTGATGGTTTATTATTTTACTGCACTGCCTGCCTTTCTAGCAACTTTCATATGCACTCGACTGTTTTATTGTATGCTAATTAAACTGCTGCTACGTTCATTCCTTTCCATTCCAATTCATTGATTTCGGTTTCTTTCTTTTTGGCATACATATTCGGTCATTAACTAATTGCTGAGGCAATCGGCTTGCACCACTGTGAAAGTCTTTATGATTTTATTTTCTCCTTTCGGCTAGGGCGTGACGTATACGTAATGTCTACATTACGTAGCCGCACAGTGGGCCGCGGCCGGGTGGCAGTTGCACTTCAACTTAACATTGAGATCGCGGGCGTTGTCCCTGCAGCCCGCAGCTCATAAAAAAACTAATAAATCGAATAATAATTGAGTCGGGCACAGAAAAATGTGTCCAAGCTGACAACTTGATTAGGGGAGCTGCAGCTGGTTTTTGGTCCTGCCAGCGGTTGCATAAATTTAGCCATTTTACAATCTCGATATGGTGCTCGAAACTGGAAAATTTCATAATATCCGGTTCGGGCGAGCTTGAAAAGTTGTTAATTTGTTGCATCTCTGCCAGCAGCAGCAGGAAAAACAAAGCTGCGCCAAAAATGACAGCAATTAGCCGGCTACAAAATAAGGTAAAAGTATTTAACCTACTTTGAGTTGGCCAGGTAAACATCCCCGCCCCCTCTGGAAAAGCGCTTTTCATTGTAGGAAATGGTGGAGCGACAGAGACGGGGACACATTCAATTGACGCTTAATTAATGAGGCAGGCAGGCGGGCTGGAAGAAACCGAAAGTCCAAGGAAGTCGCCCCGATTTCCTCAACCCCCAATAAATGTGTGAAAATGGCAGTGGCTCTTTGGAGCGAAATTAAAATGTTTAACAATTACCACGGGCCGCGTGAATGCAAAGCGTAAATATTTTGATTAGTCAATGATACAATTAGAGCTGCAAGAAAATCAATTGGAAAATGGCAGCGGCACCAACAAGACTTGGCACTCTCGACTTTTTCCGCATCTTGCTCCACACACGAGTGGGAAAAATGAAAATGAGTGTCGCTCGACTGTCCCAGCTGCCATATGATATGATTATGTGATTTGGCAATTTGCATTTAATTAATTTCTTCAGCTATTTATTATGTCAACGGCGGCGGCGGCGACAGCAGCCGAGGCTTAAGACTCCAGCTCCGCGCCAGAAGTCGGGGGGCGGGTGCAATTGCTGCTCTCGCGGTTACCGCACCAAATTCAAGTGAATATTATTTGTTACCGTTGAAAGGCTTTTCAGATTACGCCTCGACGGCAGTTATATCATGGAATGCATAATCAAAGCTGACGGCTATGACGGGTGGATGCGATTGAATAATGAAGAATGCCAAATGGAAGCTGACAGAGATTATCCAGGTGTCCTGGGGGTAACGAGACATTCTAAAATAATTTTGCATCATTCTCTAGCCATTTGAATTTAATCCTGTAATTATGGAAATTAATAAAAAATAATAATGGTAATTTTGTAATAAATAATGAATCATCTTGAGTTAGTTATTTAACACATTATTTGCTCACATTGGATTTCCCCTATTACCCAAATCCAATATGTACACTTCATACATATTTATCATAAGCAAAATGGTAAGTAATTTCCCGTAAAAGTGTCAAGTGGGACATTATTTAACGGCTGCAACTTGTTTTTGAGGCTACTTAAATTTAACTTTTATTGCTCATACGCACTGTGTGACTGATGCATACGATCAAGCGGAGGAAAACTGCCCCAACTTGCTGCCTGTTTTCAGTTGCACTTTTAAGTTCAATGTGCGGTGGCAATTAGCGGTGTATATTTCTCTCATTTTCCATTTGACCGCACACACGCACATTTCGTTTTTTGAGAGTGAGGCAACCAGTCCCCAGGAAAATTCGTGTTTTAATCGAGTTGCCTTCAAATAAATTAATATAAATTGCCGGCAATTGAATGCGTTGGGATGCCCTGGCGCTGTGCAGCTCCCCGATTGTAATTTTCAATTACAGCAGCCACAATCGCTGCTGTTATGGTTGCGTAAGCTCAAGCTGCATAAAAGGATAACCATTAAAAGAGCAACATCGGCAGCAGTAGCTGAAGCCAAGGCAATTCCCACAACTGTTTTTTTGGATGCACAAGATGCACGCGTCGCTGGCTTGTTGAGTTGTAAGGTTTCAGCCGGGACTCTAATAAATTTGAAACAATGAAACAAAAGTCAAAGTTTGCTGCTGATTGCCAGCCATTGTTGTTGTGTGTTTGCCAAACGATCGCTTATGATACACAAAAAAAAATATGAGTGTAACAAATATTTAAAAACAATATTATTTATTACATACGTAAATAATCACATATTTGTCCGTTGGATATTCACTGTTGAAATATAAAATTGAAAACAAAAATATTATTAAAATAGTCTACAACATGTCATACATACAAACATATTTAAAATCCATTGCAGCAGCCTCAACATTAATTTTAAAAACTATACATACCTACTTTTTTTGGTGTATCAAATTTTTTTCCGATTGCTTTGTTTTATTTTGTTTGGCCGATGTCGCAAATGTACACCAGAAATAGCTATAGCTTTAGCTTAAGCCGCGGAGCAGGAGCAGTTCAACTACTTTTGGCCAAGTTAATGCATGTACTAAATGTCTAACGGTAAATATGAGTTACTAGGTAATTGCTTGGCCTGCTTACCTGCAGCTGTTACATGCGCGCCTGCGCATAACCAACAAAAGCAACAAGTCGCGTTTTGACTTTTCACTTTTGTGAGTGGGAATTGATTGAGTGGCCAAGCGCTCTGGGTAAAAGTAAGCCACACTTTAGCCAGGCCAAACTCAAAAACTAAACTAAACTATAGCTAACCAAAAAATTAACACCTGCTGGCCAGCGAGTGTGAGCGGGAGAGGGCGACAAAATAGCAAACAAAATGAAATTTTGTGTGCAATTACGACGACAGCGAACAAAAAATACAATTTTTGGAGGCGATAACTAGCAGCGAAATCAACCGAAAAATGTTGCATATCACAAAACAAAAATGGGGAAAATGGCTAAAAAAAAAATAAAATATGAAAACCATTTAATACACTTAAAAGAGCAATATTACCATTGTCACTCTTTTTTCTTGGTTTCTTTTACTTAATTTTTGAAGTAAACAAACTTAGTTTGATAAATAATTTTTTTAATTACATGTTTAACTATTTAAGAATTTAGGAAATATTATTTAATGTATTTTAAATATAACCTAGACTTCTTTATTGATTTTCTAAATCTAGGTGGTGCATTCTTAAGCGATCTGCCGGATTGGGTTATTAAAAGAAGGTGTTAAAATAGTTTAAAAGCTATAAAAACGAATTAAAAATGTATAAGATATAAGAACTACTCTGTTTTATACAAAAAAACATAAGATAAAAACAAAATTGTAGCTCAGCATGGCGAATTTTTATTTAATATTTTAGTAAACTGTAAACAAAGTTGAAGAACAAAATTTCCAAAAACACCAGCTTCCTATATTCGATGTAACCTCTTCTGAAAACCCACCAAATCAGACCTGAAAATTGTATCAGCAATGCGTTCAATTTGCGGCTCTTCGTCGAATTGCCAAATGCTGCAGCAGATACACTATGAAACGTGGTTGTATGTGCATACGGAATGCCACAAAGGCGACTTCAGCCGAGAGTCGAGTGTGGCATGTTGACTTGCGTTATTTTTTCTTCCACCTGCCGCAACGCCAACGCTGCGCGGAGAGAGAAAAACAGGAGACGTAGACCCCAAATCGTGGGCCATAATTAAGCATTTATTTTATTTGCCATATTTCTTGTGGTGCTTCGGGATTTGCGGCGGATTGGATTGGTAATCATCGTGAAAAAATGTTTGCTTTTTATCCACTGCTTTTCGGTTTGTCATGTCTCGCAATGTTGTCAAACGTTGTCGACCATAATATAGCAATTAAAATTGTGTCTGTATTTAAGAGTACATCAACCCGATGTCATTCGTTTCGTTTGGATTTGATTCGATTGGTTTGGACTGGATTGGATCCACGGCAGATCTTGCAGAGCCTGTGAATCGGGGCTATGCAAAGTGGATGCAGCCGACTGCACGAAATCCAAATCCAAATAATTTCTCGAGTTATTGGCAAACAACTTGCCGATGAACCAGATTGCCGAGATGGGAATTATTTGAATGAGTGGATGATGGACTGGAATTTGAGGGTATGATGTGAAATTTGTATTTTCTCATCACACATCACTCTTTAAGGAAATTCCTTTCAGCTATGAAGAGTTTTTTTAACTTATATTTAAGCTAAATAATAATAGATAAATCGAGAAGACAAGGAGCTTTTCTTTTATTATAAAAATAAAACAATTTCAAACAAATTCATTCATTGTAAATTTATGCATTTATGTATGAATTATTTTGAATAAACTTAACACTAGACTCTTTTTAATTTTTAAATAAGTTTGTATCTCCATTACAACCAATCAAAGCACCTTTTGTGTAATTTAAATGCATTTGACAAAACGACCGTCTCAACCTTGGAGCTGAGAACCCTCAAGTCACAAGTTTCCATGCTTCGCTGCCTAATTAGCGCCAACCAATTGCAAATTGACGAAAGATCCAAAAACATTGGTTAATTTACCCCTAACGCAATTGTAGCACTTAACTTTGACTTGAAGTACAGGGCAGCTCAAATATGTGGGACCCCCACAAACTTCTGCTTTATGTCGAACAATTAAATATTACAAAAGTGCCTTTTATTGGACCAGCCTGGAGCCGTAATTCAATTTACAATTCACCATTTACGATCTACGATTTACGAAAATCAGCGCATTAAAAGTAAACGATTAACCGGAGGCTGGCCGCAATAGAAGGTTGCCCCGACCGAAAATGTTGCCCAGCAGCAGCCACGAAAATCATCAGGCCGAAATTTGGGTCAAACTGCGTTTAATGAGCGTACTTGCAGAGCAACAATGCAGACCTGCAATGCAAATAGGCTGAGAGTTGGCCAAAGCGAAAATACCGAAACACCGAATATTAACAAACTCCGGTGCGGGGCTGTCAGTGAGGTTGAGGCAATGTTGCAACTGCCGATCAACAGCGGCGATGACGACTTATCAACGCCATCGCATGCGTCACTAATGACACACAAAGAGTCCTGGACTACAGACACTCGAGAAAATGGGGCCCAAAAAATGTACTAGACATACAGTAGCTTTAATTTCTAAAAACATTTTTTAAATGTACCCAAATGAAGGAACATTTATTTTGAGAACTTGTATTTTATTTATTACAATTTATACAGATTTATTTAAGATTGTTTTGCTATCAATTTCATGAGTTTTTTCTTCAAATTGGTTTTTATTTTTATGGGTGCATATTGTAAATACAAATGATAGTTTTAGAAAAGAAGAAGGTAAAACTAACTAACTTACTAAAACAATGCATATAAAAAACAGAAATCAATATAATTTTTAAAGCTATTTTTAAGTTTTGAGATATTTTTTGTTCTTAGTGGAGCGGCCAGCAAACCTCATACTAAAAACAATGGCAAACAACAACCACATCTGAACTGTTTTACATTTACAAGAGACGATCCGCTCACTAAAACCGGCGACGTCGCTGCTCGAACCGCCGCTGCTTGAACCACCAATTCGATCCACCAATCCACCGAACCACCGCTGCCAGCCGATTCACTTTCTTCCTAACCATATAAAAGCAGCGCATTTCGGTTGCAACCACATTATTCAGTGGTGAAAAGTCGTTGCGTGCAGTCATCCTACAGCTACATTTTGTATTGTGATCTCCAAACAAAACGCGAACCCAAATTCAAACTATAATGGCCCTCAAGGTGAGCAGCAGCAGCAGCACAAGGATTAAGGATATCGAGTGTGAACAATGAACTGTACAAGAAAAATATGTCCTGAAGGACACAAGAAAACGTTCCGTGGATCAAGTGCTATCTGAAAACAAAGTGAACTGGTGGTGAAGAAAGTTGTAAATGAGTTACAACGCAGTGCTTTTTAAAAGGATGTTGCGTCTAGGATGTAAACGATATTTTTAGTAGTTATGTTTAAAAAACAAGATCAAAAAGATATAGTTGAGTTAGGGATAATACAAGAGCCTTGGTTTAAATATCATTGCTAACTGAAACGCTATGTATGTTGATATTCAAGTAAAGATATTTAAGCTTTTTTAAGCGTTTTGAAAACTAAACCTTTGTATGCAAAGGATTTATCAGGCACAAATAGTTTCATAGGTAAAACCCACAAATTATGTTTAAAGTTTAAATGAAACCACAAAGAAACCACAAGAATAACATTTAAACAAACACCTTAATTAAGGCTAATCCTTTTAGTTACCAGCAAAAAACTAGATAAAACAATTTTGTTAGTTAAATAAACTCCCTCTGAGTTAACCAACATACATATTTTCAGGCTGCGAGTAAGCCACAAAGAGACCACTAAAAGTAAATCCAAACAAAAGCGTCAGTCAACCACAGCAAACACTTCATTATGAATTCATTAAGACCAGCCACAGGAAAACCGCAGATATTCGGCTTAAAAGCAGCCATTACATGGATAGCGACAGTCAGTAGTCAGCAGAATACCCCTCACTTTTTCACCCACTCGACTTGGCCACCGCTAATTGCAGCATTTGCAACTCCAACCCGCCAACGGAAACAATTAGCTCAGGTCTGATCGCCGTTGTTAATTATGCACCTGCCTATCTGATCTTGCAGTATCTGATCTTCGCCTCGGCCCTGTGCCTGAGTCTCGCCTACCCACTGGAGCACCAGTACTACGAGGAGAGCCACGGCTACGAGCACCTGGCCCACCACGAGCCGGAGCCCGTCCATGAGTATGGACACCACCAGCTCGAGCGCATCTCGCTGGGCGAGGAGCACGGACATCATGAGCACCACGAGCATCATGAGCAGCCGCACTACGAGACCCACGAATCCCACGAGTCCCACGGTCATGACGAGCATGTGGATTACTATGTGAGTTTTAAAAATAATGGTTAAGTAATTGAACCAGGAACTTTAAACTAAAAAAATGTTTAAGAAACTCAGCAACAGCAACGTAACATTTAATAGGAAACAATTAATTGTCTTGCATATAACATAACATATAATCTTTTACATGTTCTTATTTTGCTTCGTATAAATAAATAAATACAAATTCTTCACAGGCCCCTCCCAAGTACGCCTTCAAGTACGGAGTAAATGATTTCCACACCGGAGATGTCAAGTCTCAGCACGAGACCCGCGATGGCGACACCGTCAAGGGCCAGTACTCGCTGGTGGAGCCCGATGGCTCCATCCGTACCGTGGACTACACCGCCGACAAGCACAACGGCTTCAACGCTGTCGTCCACAAGACCGCACCAGTGCACCATCACGAGGAGCTGCACGAGCACGGGCACCACTACTAAGCCAGGACGCACTGCGCACTAGAGTTAGCCAAATTGCTCATCAGCCGGAAGGGGTGGAGGAGGAGGATTATGAGGATTAGGAGGAGGGACAAGCATCCACATCGATCGACCATGGAATCAGCTTCATATCTCGTAATTAGGACATCAGCACACACACAGGCCACGGACCATTCGGGGACTCTCCCCCCGTGGCTAATGCCCACTTCATTAACATTTTGTATATTGTATTTTATTCTGTGATAGCGAATAACTTCTACGTGTATCTTCCGCTTTCAACTCATCCTTAGTCACTACCTGCTCAGACGAATTTACCGATCACTCGACTGTAAACTGTATTCTATAATCTTTAATCTATAATGTATACTTATGTCTTCTCGTAAAACTTGTTACAAAGATCGAACGAACGAATTGTAAATTGTGTAATAAAGTGTGAATTATGTACTTTTTATAAAATCACAACTCACCCGACCACTGACCATAATTTTCGCAGCCGGGGCCAATCATTGAACTTGTACTCCTCAAACAAATGGCCAAATGTCTCAACTGACCAACTGGTTTGTGCGTTTCCAGACGTAAACGGCAATAGGCAAGATTACAACAAATTACCAGACATCGTTAGACACATTTTCCTGCTAGCAAACGAGTTCTGCGTTTCGTTTTTTTTTTGTTTCCAATGAAATTGCATAAGACGCATTTGAAAAGCTGCACAAAAATGCTTCCTAAATGTCCAAAAAGCAGGAGTTGGTTGAAGCTGTGGATGTAATTGATATATTAGCAATGTTTGGTTACCGAAACAAATACAATTATTTACCTGAAAAAATTCAAATTAGGCGGTTCGCTTAACTTTAGTTAGCCAGCACTGTAGAAACATATCGATAGTTGACATCAATATTTTGTTAATTTTCTTTATAATTGACATCCCTATTAAACTGTTGATAAGAAAGGGCAGAGTACAGATAAACACAAAATAAATCAATGAACAGCTAGCCAAAGACCGGAATATAAACAAAATGCTGGAGAAAAACAAATATGTACCGCGGGTTAATCAGGTGAGCTGCAAATACTGAATTCATGAATTTAATCCTAAAGAATGAGCCATGTTAATCTTTCAGATAGATGCCATCTACCTGAACAAGGACATTGCCCGCCTGATACGTGATAATCTGTTGGAGAACCTTCAGGCCATTTCAGTGAGCATATGATAACACTATCCTTAGTCACTCTACAGTTTGTTTTCCCCTTAGCCTGTCATGTTCATCAAAATCCAGCCGGAGCTTGATTTGCTCATACAATCCGCCATTTGGTTTGGTTCCGTTGGCAAGCGGTGCTCAACCTTTGGCCAACAGCTGCTGGTCCTGGCTTATGATGCCGAGAAGCTGACGGTGTCTAGGTTGGCGCTCCACTTCGCCCTGACTGTCCTGCCTGGTTATGTGAAGAGCTGGGAGGAACGGCGGCTGACCAGGCGGGTGGAGTGGTTCAGCCAGGCCATAACCTGGGCGGAAAACAGTGCCCTGGTGCTGAACATCCTCAACTACTTTCGGTTTCTGAAGACAGGTCGGAAACCTACGCTGATAGACTACCTTCTAGGACTGGACTACATTAGTCTGAGGAACAATCAAAGAAGGGACATAGGCTACAAGTACCTGACGCGGGAATTGCTCTGGGGAGGTTTTATGGTGGGTGTTGCGTGGGTGTACTAGAACTTCTTAACATCTCACCTTATATTACAGGAAATCCTTGGCCTCGTGCTGCCCATCATAAACTTCCGCAAGCTACAAAGGGTGTTTAAGTCCTGGACCTTTGGCCAGCAGTTTTCTGGTCGGCGGCTGGAAGCTGGAGGAAGTGGCGTTCAGCTCTTAGCCCCCAAGATGACCCTGAGCACATCCTGCACCTTCTGCGGCGAGCGTCCCACGTTGCCCCACCACATGGGCTGTGGTCATATTTATTGTTATTACTGTCTGAGAGCAAATATTTTAACGGACTCCAGTTTTTGCTGCCCCACATGCGGAGCTACGTGTCCCGACGGGGGAATCCAAAGTGTCTGATAGCTAGAAGGGTTGTGCAAGTAATGGTTTTATATGTCTTTTATAGTTGTAAGCGAAAAGTGGGCTGTAAGATTTTAATAAACAAAAATATTCCATATTCCGCCAAATGTACGTATATAGTGTTGGTAAGCAGTGTTGGTAGTCATCCAAAAATAATTGTTATTTACACGCACCGAACTGAGTGTCGTCTGACAAAAAAGCGGTTTTCTTGTTAAATAATCGTAGTTAAATATTGAAAAATAGTTCAAGTGAAGCACCAAACCGTATAGACGCCGACAAAAATCCTGGATACTTAAAAACATTTCAGTTAAAACCTAAATAGTAAGTTTAAAATCCTTCTTGGCACACGTATAAAAAGCGCGCGAAAATATAGCAACAGCTGTTGCACGCATTACCAGCGTTGCCAGCTGCACCAAACCAACTAAGCTAGCGTAAATATTTGTTTAAACTATTTACACAATTAAGTTAGACCCTAATTAAGTTACTTAGTATAATAAAACTTTTGTTTAAATTTGTAAATACGTCCTAAAACCACACCCCGTTCGCTTTGCAATTTCGCAAATCAGCTGCCCACGACGGTCTGGCAACGCCGTTATTTTGTTATTATCTCATTTTTCTGCTGCGCATTTTTTCTTTGTCCGAATTTTTGTAGAAGAAAAACAACAGAATTAAACGCTCGCCAAAGGGCACGACAAGTTGCTGAACAACCACAAGTTAAACAATTTTATGGGCATTGCGCAATTGCTAAAGATAAACAAAGCATCACCCCCGAAAACAAGAACAATTGAAAAACAGAAAGTGCTGAAATAATACTTAGCAACAAATTGCGTATATATTCGTTTAAATATATTCGCAGCTGATTTCACATACATATCAAGGTCAGTAGGTTGGCAAAAACAAGCACAAACAATAACAAACAAAGAACGTACCACAAACAGGCCAAATGCTCGACCTGGAGATCCTGCCGGAGAATTCCCTGGGCTGCGATGCCTGGGAGTTCGTCCTGGGAATGCACTTCTCGCAGGCCATCGCCATCATCCAGTCGCAGGTGGGGATCATCAAGGGGGTGCAGGTGCTGTACTCCGACACCAATCCCCTGGGCGTGGACATCATCATCAACCTGCCGCAGGATGGCGTTCGCCTGATCTTCGACCCTGTGATCCAGCGCCTCAAAACAATTGAGGTGTTTAACATGAAACTGGTAAAGCTGCGATATGGAGGAGTCTACTTCAACTCCCCGGAGGTGCTGCCCAGCATCGAGCAGATAGAGCACTCCTTCGGAGCCACTCATCCTGGGGTGTACGATGCGGCCAAGCAGCTGTTTGCGCTCCACTT
This sequence comes from Drosophila oshimai, assembly GCA_018150695.1. Taxonomy (NCBI): domain Eukaryota; kingdom Metazoa; phylum Arthropoda; class Insecta; order Diptera; family Drosophilidae; genus Drosophila; species Drosophila oshimai. The sequence goes on along the minus strand of JAECWM010000304.1, from coordinate 120,653 downwards.
TCGCGGGCTGAGCTTCTACTTCCCCGTGGACAGCAAGCTGCACTCGGGCTATGCCCATGGGTTGGGTTCCCTGGTCTTTCTAAACGGAGCCTCACCCGTCGTTTCCAAAATGTCGCTCTACGCTGGCAGCAATGTATCGGAAAACAGAGCACCATCTCTCCCGCTGACCTGCTATCACCGCCAGATGTACTTGGAATCGGCCACTGTGCTGCGCACCTCCTTTGGCCACACGAAGGGCCTGAAACTGAAGCTTTTCACGGAAGGTTCGGGCAGGGCGTTGGAGCCTCGCCGACAGTGCTTCACCCGGGAGCTGCTCTTCGGCGACAGCTGCGAGGATGTGGCCACCAGCTTGGGTGCACCCAACCGAATCTTTTTCAAGAGCGAGGACAAGATGAAGATACACAGCTCGAGTGTAAATCGACAGGCGCAGAGCAAGCGAAGTGATATATTCTTCAACTACTTCACGCTCGGCATCGATGTTCTGTTCGATGCCAGGACGCAGACCTGCAAGAAGTTCATTCTGCACACCAACTATCCGGGCCACTTCAACTTTAACATGTACCATCGCTGCGAGTTCCAGTTCCTGCTGCAGGCGGATCACCCGTCGATGAGTGATAGTGGCCATGCTTTGGTGACGCCAGCGAAGCAGGATCATGTGAATATAAGCGCCTACACCAAGTGGGACGAGATCAGCAACTCGTTGGCCACCTCGGAGCGGCCAGTGGTGCTGCATAGGGCCAGCTCAACGAACACAGCGAATCCATTTGGATCAACCTTCTGCTATGGCTACCAGGACCTGATTTTTGAGGTGATGCCCAACAGCCACATCGCCTCGGTAACGCTGTACAACACAGCGCCTCCTAGGCAGCCGGCGCACTCCTGGCAGCAGCACAAGATGCAGGACATCCGCCTCACAGTGGCCTAGATGTGGGTTTACTAGGCTCGGGCTCCCTTCTCTGCTCCATGATGCTGAACAAGGGATCGCCGCCCCTCGTGCTCTAATCTTTAAGCTACAACAATGATCTAACCTAGCCGTAAAGTAGACACATACATATATTATATAGTAATATATATATACATGATAAACGTAGATTTTCATCGTAATCTAAGCCAATCATCGGACGAACTCTCTGACCAGGTTCATTCTGCGGTATTCCATTGTGTTAGCTCGATTCAATTTGTTTCAATCCATAACTGACAATTAATTAGCCTCGTACTTTTAACAATTGCATGTCGTTAATATTTTTCAGTACTCTAAGCTCCAATCGTGTATCTCTCTTTGAAAAAGAAAATAATCAACAAAAAAATATATAAATATAAGGTTTCGACAAGAACTTTGATGGGTTGTGCTTTTTTTAATCGGGTCTATATCATCCACTAGTTAGTTGTTATTTTTATAGACTTAATACGTGTTTTTTTTTTTAGCTACTGAAAAATGCCTGAGCAAACGACAGATCAGGAGAACCAGGCTCCGCAGCAGCAGACGGCAACTGTGCCTGCCTATAATCCTGAGATCCTGCAGGACATGCTGCCCGTGTACTACAGACGTCTCTTTCCTCACCAGCCTTTTTATCGCTGGCTCTCCTATGGATTGAGTAAGTGTACCCATCTCTAATCCTCTTCAACACTAATTTTCAACCTCATCAGCTGAGGATGGCGTCTTCTGCAATCGTGAGATTTCTTTCACTCTCCAAGACGATATTTACATACGATACCTTTGTTTTGAGAGCCAAGCTGAGTTGGAAAAGGAGATCTGCTCGAGGAACCCCGTTAAGATCGATATTGGACCCGTGATGCACACAAGACCCAAAAACCATCGTACTGTTCCTGGGGGATTGACTCCCGTGCAACGTGAGCTGGTCTTTGATATTGATATGACGGATTACGACGACGTACGCACCTGTTGCTCCGGAGCGGAGGTGTGCCTTAAGTGCTGGAAGTTCATGGTGCTAGCTGCTAGGATTTTGGACGTAGCTCTGCGCGAGGATTTCGGTTTTGAGCACATAGTCTGGATTTTCTCAGGACGACGAGGTATCCATTGTTGGGTGTGCGATCATCAAGCTCGTCACTTGGACGGACGGGGTCGCTATGCTGTAGCAGAGTACTTAAACATAATTTCCTACGTAAACTTTTCGGGCAGCAATTCACCCAGATGTCCAATGGGAGATCGGCCGCACCATAGCCTGAAGAGAGCTTTAAAAATAGTAGAGCCCATGTTCGAGGAAATCATCCTGGAGGACCAGAACCTGTTTGGCACACCCAAGGGAGTTAGCAAGCTACTGAACATGGTCCACGATGATCTAGCACGTGGCGAGCTGGAGTCCTATCTGCAAAAGAATCTGGAGGACGGAGCCCACTCTCGACTCGTCTGGGAGAGCTTCCTTAAGTACTCCAACTCCATGAGAACCTCTGCAGCAAATGCCTGGAGCCGTAAGCTCAAGAACATAGTGCAAGAAGTGCAGTTGGGACTACTTTATCCTCGTTTGGACATCAACGTCACCAGGGGATTCAACCATTTGCTAAAGGCTCCATTTTGCATTCACCCGGCCACAGGAAAGGTTTGTGTGCCATTTAGTGTAAGTGCTGTGGCCAAGTTCGATCCCACCACGGTGCCCACGATCACCCAGCTGCTGCACGAGATCAACGCTTTTGATGACAAGAGCAAGAGCTATATGGAGGCGCCGGAGGACAAAAGCCGGATCAAGGATCACAAGAAGACTAGTATGTTCAAGGGCGTGGTGGTCTTTGAGGAGTTTCTACGCAAACTGGAGCGAAGTCACAAAGCTGCCAAGTTGGAGTTTTAAACAAGATACGAGTTTTAAGTGTTAATGTAAGAAAATAAAAATAACTAAGAACTAAAGGGATTCTTTTAATTATACACTCGAGTTCTCGTTTGCCGCTTTCGGATTTATTTTTATTTTGTGTTTGTATCATAATCATTAGGCTAGCAACAATAAATAGACTAGTCGACAGCGCACGGACTCCGTGTAAAATTCCGGGTCTCACATGCAGCGCAGTCGCACCAGCGGCACCACGTTGCCGTCCTTATCGTCCACGTCTACCTCGACCTCCAGCTGGAAGAGGCCATCTTCCGGCGTCGTGCTGTCGGGCAGGCGGGCCAGAATTTCGCTCTCCCCAGTGCGCAGCTTGAACGAAGCTTCATCGCCCTGCCCCTCTTCAGATTGAGGCAGTGATATCCGAATCTTGGCAGGCAAAATGCTCCCCCTTTCGAGAACCAACTTAGCGTTAGCCTCATTATTGCCGTGCCAGATGTACAGATCATCCTCGGCCACCACACAGTTATCGTCCTTGTGCAGATGCTGTTCCAGGGGTTCAATTAAACAGACAGCTTGACGAGCGCAGCCAATGGCCACTACCTCGTCCGCCGAGTGGCTGTTGTGGAGCTTGGCGTCCGGAAAGCGGGCCCCCACTGCCGCCTGCAGCTTTGGGATCTGCATGGTGGCACCAAGCAGTACGATGTCGTCGATGGTACTCAACCCCGGATGCTCCTTCTGCGCCTGCTCTACGCACTCTCCCAGCTGCTGGATGAGGCTGTTGATCACCGGCTGGATGAGGCTCTCGAAGCGGGCCCGCGACATCTGGGCGTTGAAGTCAACGCCGTCCATCAGCGAATCGATGTAAAGCTGCGTGGAGGGCATCGTAGTGAGGATGTGCTTGCAGTTGGCGGCGGCGGTGCGGATCTTGGCCAGCGAGCGTCGCGACTCGTGCGGATCCAGCTTGTACTTGCGGCGGAACTCGTCGCAAATAAACTGCACCAAAGCCTCGGTGAACTGGCGGCCACCGATGGGGAAGGGCCCAAAGGTAGCCAGTTGAACGAACAGGCCGTTTTGGACGGCATAGAAGACAATGTCGCTGTACAGGCCACCACACTTGATGGCCAGCACATGGCGGAGCTGCTTCTCTTGGTCCTCACCCACACTGTAGCCCAAAACGGCAGCCGTGGGCTCGGCAATGATCTGGGCCACGTGGAAGCCAGCGGTTTGGGCAGCATCCGCTAGCAGTTTGTAGGCCGGGGCGGGGTAGTGGCTTGGTATGGATAGAACGGCGATGGGCGCTTGTTCCCCGTCCGTGTGGTATTGATGGGCCAGCTCCAGCTCGGCGCGCAGCAGCTCCACCGTCACCTGGTAGGCGCTGAGGTCCTTGGTCACCACCCTATCATCCTGGTCCTCCTTTTCGGAGGGCACCGTGTGCTCCATGCGGAACACCAGCTCCTCACGGTCAAAGTCGCAGGGAATTTCCTTCAGCGCGCTCGCCAGCTTCTCCTCCGTGATCTGCTCCTTGGGCTGCAGCAGCTGGAAACTGTGGGCCACCGCCTGGCGCGGACGCGTGGCCATCTTTTGCTTTGCCGTCAAGCCACATTCAATCTCCGAGACTCCGTCCCAGAGGAGGCACGCCTGAGACACTCGGTCGCCCTGCTTGTTGGCGATCACCTCCGCCTTGCCGTCCGCTCGCACGTGGGCGATGCAGAGCGTGCTGTTGCCAATCTTGATGCCAAATCGCGGCCACATCGTTTGAGAGTCGGATTTGAAGGCAGGAATACCCGGAATTTAAGAATAATCTACACAAATGGCAACGAACAAACGCGCACGTTTTTTTCCTGCACGCGCGGTAGTGTTGTTGGGCAGTGTTGGGAATCGTATACGGTGTTATGAAGGTAGTGATGGTGCAAGGTCGATAACTCTTAGAAACGAATCGAATATTTTAGATTTTTGTAATAAAAATGTATTTATAAAACTTAATTTTTTTAGATATAAATGAATTTCTAAATAACAAATTAAAAATATATAACTAATGTGTATTTTCTTGTAGACTTTTTAGGCTATAAACTCAAAACTCTAAAATGATTTTCCAGCACTAGTTAGATTAGTACTGTACAACGCTAAACAGCTGTTGCCAATCGATAGACAGCCCTAAATCTCGACTTGCTATTGACCACCACTAGCAGTAAACAAAACACAGGGAAAATTGTACGAAAATTGCAGAAAAACCCGTAAAAAACGCATTAAAACGGGCGTGAAACAATGTGAACGAGTGTCATTGAGTGCCATAGATAATATAAAAAAAGAGGATTTAGCAAAAAGCAGTTGTAGATACTGCAGCTAACGAAAAATCCATAGGAATCCGATCGCAATCAAGACCACAGCAAACTGTTGACCCCGCCGACCCCACCGCTAGCGCCACCCCCAACCCACCCCCCGCGAAGTGGCCGCTGTGTGACATACATGCGCGCGTGTGTGCGGCGCAATCGACGCCCCCAAAACCCAACCAAACCGTCCCGATTCGTCATCGATTTACGGCGGAACCCAAGCCAAACAATGCGACTCCGCTGAAAATTGAACGAATTAAACACAAATCTATAAAAAGCGAGCGCCGGCCTTGGAGCAGAAATTAATTTGTTTACCTGCCCTGAAAATGCGCAATTATAGGGCTTAAGCATAAAGAAAATCAGAAACTCGCAACACAAAGAGAAACCAATTGGAGTGCGAGCCCTGGGCAACCTTGAGTGTTTAGAATGGACGATAATCTGAGCACCAAGTCCTCGGAGTCCTCGATAACAACCAGCGGAGAGTACGAGATAGTGACGGACAGCAATGTGGCCAGTCCCACGGATCAGGCGAAGCAAGTGGTCAGCTCCCAAGAGCAGAATCATCCGGAGAAGGAAGGAGGCAAGGCACCCACCTCCCTGAGTGCTCTGGCTTTGTGCTCCCCTGGCGGAGATCGATCTCCCACCCTGGACATGGCCCACAACCGAAACCTGAGCGACATGCAGCACGAGATGACGGACGCTCTTAGGGATCTGGAGCTGGAACGCGGCGTAGGTAAGTGTTGAAGGCGAACTGAGGGCAGAAATAGGTTCCACGGTTTCAGTCGTTGCCCACCGCCAGCTGTGCACACATCGTCGGCAGCGCTCTAAATTGGAAACATTAACCGATAGCTAAGCCCGCCAGCTGCAATCTTATCTGGCAGAGCCGCAGTGGCTACGCTGTCATGGAAACAATCGACAAACAAACGGAATAACACTTTCCTCAAACAATATTCCGTTCAATTCGTTACTTGTTATTGCTCGCGTAATTGTCAATTAACATATTTGCAGCTGCCGCTGGGGAGAAACCCGCACAACGTCTCCCAAGTCACCAGCAAAAGTCCCTGACCCTGCCCCTGACGGGCTCCAGCGGGCGATCCGCCGATCCGGAGATGCGTTTTCCCTGCACCTTGTTCTCGCCCAAGAGCGAGGAGGCTCTGGACGACGCCTCCAGCTCAAACAGAGTGGGTCACTCTGTGTTCTACGACTGCATTGATGCCAGTCCCGCGTGCGTGGAGGAAAAGCAGGATGCCATGAAGCCGGAGAAGGGCGACACCACCGACGAGGAGGGTGAGTGGTCACTTAAATGTATTTTTCTCTTGGGTATCCCAATGACGTCTAGAGATTTTATAAAAATGTATCAATTTCCATGACAACTAGTCCAAAATTTAATGATAAAATGGTCTGAAGCCCACCGGATTACATCCAATAGTTCCCTTGAACAGTTTCAGAGATCGATCAGGGCTGCACCATATTCTCGGGTGTTACCTACCTGGGCGCTGCTAACATCAACGCCCCCAAATCGGAGGCGGAGGTCTACCGCATCATGTGCGAGCTAAACAGTGGCTCGAAATCGGTGGGCCTGAAGATCACTGTGAGCATTCCAAACTGCTCTGATGGCCTGGTGGTGTGAGTAAAGTTTTCACTGCCCTACAGTGACTCACTGAGCAACATTATGCGCCTTTTACAGCCTTCACGATGCGGAGAGCAATACGATTATTGCCACCTACGAGATATCTAGCATTATCCTGTACTATCGAGGTCCAGTGGACACTGCGGAGAACGGTTGCTTCGCTTTTACTTGGCTGCATGGCGATGCGCTGTTCCAGTGCCATGTATTCCGGTGCCATATTCCCGAGGCGGTCAATCAAGTCAGCGGTGAGTCAGATCATCAGCGTCGTCTGAGTGTGATTTCATCGGCTTTTTTTTTTAATCTTCCACCTGCAGCCTGCTTCCAAAAGGCATTCCAGACGTATCCGGCCAGCATGAGTTGCAGTCTTAACTCGGCCGTGGACATGGCCAATTCGGTGACATCGGATGTGAGCGGGAATCCTTTGAACACCGCTGGGTACGAGTTCATAGTCTCCTTGGAGATTCGCGAGAAGGTGGCCAAGAACTCGTATGCTGCAGTTCCAAGGGATAGAGGATGCTTCAAGCTACGGGCGAATACGGACAAGGAGGTGTGCATCACAGTCAAGCAGACGCCCTCGAATATTCTTCAGCCATTGCATATCGAACGATGTTTTGGGGTCCTAGTGGCCCCTGGCAAACTGGTGGTTCAAAAGGATATGCATCTCATTGACATGCACAGCATGGGCTACGTATCTCCAGGTGGAACAGGTGGGGTAACTACAGAATCAGAGAGCAACTCCCTGCAGAACTCTGCCCTGCCCTATACCATTCGGGCTGAGTGGAAAGCCCAGGAGAAGGCCTTTGAGCAGCTAAACCTCGAGTCGTCCAAGACCAATCTCACCGTGGCCGTGGACATAGTGATGCGTCGAATTCAGGAACCAGTTAGGTTCGTCATCGAGACCCCAGTGACCATTCAGTCGGCCAGTGAAATGCGTATTATGGACCACTTCATGTCTAAGCGGCCGATGACGCTGCGCTTCTATTTGCACCTCAAGCGCACCGACGAGTCCAACTGGAAAGTAAACAGTATTGATCCTTCGGAAGAGATCACGGAACAGCCGGTCAACCAGCAGAGCTCCTCCTCGCTGCTCAAGCTGGGTATGAATAATCTCTCGCGCATTGTGCGCAGTTCGTCCATTGCCTCAATAGAGGATGATTGCCCCACGGATTACAGCAGCGATGGGGATGAGCCGCTGCTCAGTGGCACTGGAGAGGTGTCCAAGGATTGCTCGCAGGACACGCTGGACGAGTGGGATCCGATTCTGCGGGAGTGGGATGGTGAGAAAAGGCCCAAGAACCTGGCTCCCTTGGTTCGGCTTGGAGTTCCAGAGGCGCTACGTGAAAAGATCTGGCAGAAGTTGGCCAATGTCGAGGGCAGGCTGGAGATGAACGACATGTACAAGATTCTGATCACCAAAGTAAGTTGGTAAGCCACGTGTTTTAGGTTAAAAGCAATTGGAAATTCGCTTGCAGGAAACCAAATGTGAGACCGTTATCCAGCGGGACATCCATCGCACTTTTCCGGCGCACAAATGCTTCAAGGAGACTGGCGGCTCTGGTCAGGACGCTCTCTTTAAGGTCTCAAAGGCGTATGCCGTACATGACAGCGAGGTCGGCTATTGCCAGGGTCTGAGTTTCATTGCAGCTAGTCTGCTGCTCCATGTGAGTGTTTAATACACTAACTATCTTAGAACAGTGTTTAATTGCTATTATTTCTTGTCACAGATGCCCGAGGAGGATGCGTTCTGCGTTTTGGTGGCCCTGATGTACGACTACGGGCTCCGAGATCTCTACAAAGCGGGCTTCGAGGTCCTCTACCTACGTCTCTACCAACTGGAGCGTTTGATCAAGGACCAGCTGCCCAAGCTGCACGAGCATTTTACAGCCTGCGGCATTGAGACGCACATGTATGCATCCCAGTGGTTTCTTACCCTGTACACGGCCCGCTTTCCTCTGTGTTTCGTGTTCCACGTGCTGGACGTGTTTCTGCTGGACGGACTACCTGTGCTCTTCCAGGTGGCTGTGACCTTGCTGTCGATTTGCGAGTCCGACCTACGACAGCTTGACTTTGAGGGCATTCTAAAGTATTTCCGAGTTACGCTGCCGAAGAAGTGCCGCAGCTCCAGTCAGGCGCGCAAGGTGATGAAACAGGCTTGCGAGCGCAAGATCAAAAAACTTAAGCAGTACGAGGAGGAGTTTTTGCTGAAGAAGCAGCACAAGGAGCGTTTGGAGAAAGAGGCGCAGATCTACGAAAGTCGCTTCGGCGAGGAGAGACGGAAAATGCAGGCAGAGATTGATGCACTTAATAAGCAGCTGACCTCCGCCAAGGAGCGGGCTGTGGAGAAAGAGAAGAAGCACACGGGCATCATACAGGAATACAAGCAAATCATCCAGCGCCAGGAGCAGGACATGAATACGCTCAGTGAGACTCTGAGCAAGGTAATGGTGAGTGGTCACGAAAATTACTGAAAACAAGAAATGTTATTCTTCTATAGATATTATTGTGGCTAACTTATAGTTTAATCCGTATATATTTTATTCATTACCTTTGATCTTTAAAAATTTTTAATATTATTTGCTATTGTTTTTGACTTTTGTTTCTCACCTGGTCTGTTCAGATTAAAATAAGGGTCAATCTTATAATTATCTTTCTTTCTGCTTTCAGCACATGGTTTCTAATTGCCGCGATTGCCAGCAGCAGATCGACGCAGGCAACGACAATGCCAAGTCGGATGGCGGCCACTCAAGGCGGCAAACAGAAGCCATGCGGAATGCCAATGAGCATCCTTTGGGCCCGCTAGATCCGCTCAACGCCGCATCGCAGCGCATCCGCGAACTGGAGCTGGAATTGGCTCAGGCAAAGCTTGCCCAAGTGGAGGCTGAGTGCAAGAACCAGGACCTCAACCATCAGCTCAGTAATACGCTCAGTGAACTGCAGACTAACCGCAACAGCTGGCAGCCCTGGCTCTCGAAGACCTTTAACTCGCTGCAGGAGAAGGTTACCACTCGTGGCGGCCATCGGGATAATGGCAGTGGCGGACCCACGCCTACATTCCAATCCTACATGGGCCAGGCGCCTACGACACTAAGCGAGGCCAGCTCCCCCAGCGGCAATCAGGTAACCTAGGGTAACCAGTGATCAAACCAACCCCCATTACTGGAGTGTCCACAGTTTGTTATTTTTAGTTTTGTATGTATACTTTCTATAATTAAGATATGGGTATTCTGCCCGAGAGTTGAGCTCCTGGAATGTTGTGGAAATACTTTAAGCTCTCTGGGAATACCCGACCATTACTTATCATTGTTTAATTTATATACGCGCCTACTCTCACACCATGACATGCATGAAGAATTTCATTTAGTCGACTTTACCCAGGCATTGACCCTTCCTGCTGTTTCTGTTAGCTCCCTGAACCTTGTTTGCTTATTACTTTAATTGATATTTTGCGTTGCAAATAAAACCCCGTGTTTATAACATACTAAATCCGAATCTTTTGACCTCCGGATGGCTGCCCAGGAGTACAAAACCTTTGCATTTGCCTCGGTGGGAGGGTCACCGAAGTTGCCCAGCAAATTCCAGGCCACTAAGCTGCGCAACAGCATCGACAGCCTGCGAAATATAGTGGTGCCTCTTGACACCGGCAAATCGCTGGCCGAGAATCTCAAACAACAGCTGCAGCAGTAGGATCAGTAGAGCCGAAAAAAATACGGAGTAGGAGGATCTGGATAGCAGGCAGTCCTACGGCAATGACTACGCCTTGGTATTATTTATCATATTCGTCTATATATACATATACAAATCTGCATTTTGATTTCCATATAAACGCGAGTAATAGATTTTTATTGTTTTGCACCTTTGAGGCACCCCGAAACCAGTGCTGGTCTATCTGTACCCTTGATTAATCAGTGGGTTGCAGTGGATCTTTGGAGGCTTGAGCGGTGGAGAATTGTTGTTAATTATGACTTAATCTGAGGCACAGTTCGACTGGCACTGGTAAACGCTACACGTATAACGCTATAAATAAATAAAATAACCAACAAAATGCAAACTATTAATGTAATTATTTATTTTTTATAGGGTGGTATATATAATATAGATAACACATTTTTAGACCTGCTTCCGTTTTGAATTCTTATTAATCTTGGTGGAATCGGAACTTAATACAAAGAAAATATTTTTCGAAGAGCTTTAAAGTCTTTTTTAACGAAAAATGTGCTAAAAAACGTTTGCTTTTTTGAACTGATATTAAAATAAATTGAAATATTAATATTTGTGTTCATTGCGATTCCATTAAGTTTTTAAAAACCTAATGAGGAGCAGGTCTATTTAACTGTGAACAGATCCCGACCAGAATCACACCAGGCTTTAATACTATCGTTCCAGATTTTTAATCCCCAAACTGCATCCCCCTCTCAGATGAAGAACAGCCGCTGCGTTCCCTCTGCTCTTTTCTGTGGCGTCGATACCGCCATTGCCGCATAGTTCATCAGCAGATCTGCCGACGAGCTGCGCTGGATAACTTTTTTCCTCCTTCCCGCACTGCCACCGCCTGTATTGCTGCAAGATCGGCTTCTCACATGACCTCGGTGACGCCGCTTGGGTCGCTGGGCTACAGCTCCAAAGCAGGACACCTGCTGCTCCCCTTCGCTTTCACTTTCGCTGGGATTCGGGAGGGTGTCGTCCTCTGTCACGTTAGATCGCAAAGTTTGGTTAGAGTACTCTATTTCCCTGGTGATGGTTTCCGATTCACTTGGCTCTTCGTTAGTCATTCGAGCTCGCTTTCCCACACTATAGCTCGATGGATCCCTTGACAGTTCTGAGCCAAAGTTACTGCTACTCCGGTCATGTGGAAGATTAGTGCCATAGCTTAAAAAGTCCGGGTAAGGAAAATGCAGCTCATCGCCCGTGAAGGCTTCGGGAGAGGAGAAGGTGTGCCGCAGCCTCTGAACTCTGTAACTCCTGCCAGGCGGTACCTGTTGCACCACCAACCACGATCGCTTCAGGTACGTGTGCTCCGTGCAGTTGCTGCTGGTCTGATCCGGACTCTGGTGGTGGTATTGGTTCTGGTTCTGGTCGGAGGTCCCTGCTGTTGTGGGGGGCAGGCCTAGAGTGAGTGAAATGCTGAGGGAGTCGCCTCCCTGGGTACACTCATCCGCCGTGCTACCGGGCGTCGTTGCTGGCCCACCGGCTGAGGATAGTTCACCCCCAGCGGATAACGGTGCCGGGCCCGCTGAAATCCCCACGGATTGGGTCCGGACCCTAGGCTCCTTTCCTGCCGCGAGAGACGTGCCTGCAGGGCCTGCAAGTGGGACTCTGTGGGTAAGTTAGCGACTGCAAGGCGGGATCGGGGAATGGATCAACCTACCACAAATAGCTGTGGCGAGCAACATCCGCTGGGCCATCGTCTGAACCTGATCCGCATCCTCCGTGGTGTCCGTTGCAGCCACCGCATGGGTCATCGCCGCCTGTGAGGTACTGGGCTGCTCCTGATCCCTTTCCAAGCTGCAGCTGTGATGAAGTGGGAGCACGGATTGCATGGTGCAGTTGCTGGCTGCTCGACTGCAGCTCCGATCACGATCCCGAGGCGGAGGACGACGAGCGCGTCGCTGGCGACGTGGCTCCCGCAACTCCTGCTGCATTCCCACCTTGATCACCTCCTCGTAATCAGGCGGCGCCTCGTAGCTCGGAGGCTCGTCGGGCGTGCGATCCTCATCCTGGCGATCCAACAGCTCACTGATGGTCTGCAGGTGGCTTTGCAACTCCCGCTGGTGACGCGCTCGAACTCCCATCCTGTACAAGATCACCATCCAGCCGGAAAGAACACCAAATATTCCCAGCGTGCTGAGGATGAAAATGCCCGTCGCCGTCTTGAGATCCGGATACTGATCCATTTTAGGGAAGTAGTAGTTAGGCTTGTGCGAGTACCAACGGCGATCGTGGTGCAGGTGGGCCCAGTCCTCCTCGCAGGAGTCCGGCTCATCGCTTCCATCCCCGCAGTGGTCAAAGCCATCGCAGTGCAGTCGGATCGAGATGCAGTGATTGTTCCCGCACAAAAACTCCGAACCAATGTAGCAATCTAAAACCGGAAAAGGCGTTTTCCATAATCAAAACACATTTTAAGAATGAATATTACGATAAGGGTAAGAAAATCGGTACGGAATTCGATAAGGAACTCGCTAGGAAATTGGGAACGGAAATTTGCGCGGAATAAGGTCCGGAATTGGATACAGAAAACGGCTCGAGTTTAGAGATATAACAGGTAATGCATGTGGGGATAGCCTACTCACTCAAGTAGTTGAATACGCTGTAGACGATGGCCAGCTTGGAGGACATCCCAAACACGCCACGTAGTCGAATGTAATAGCCATTGAGGATGGGCGCCACGTGGCTCTCCTTGCTAAGTCCGTTGTTTGGCCACATAACGTTTTCGATCTCCACGGCGTCGGAGGTAGTGCCCTGTCGGATGGTGAGTTCTGAACGAGCTGCCATTCCATAGAAGTCGTCCACCCGCAGAGAGATGTGGGTCTTCATCATCATGTAGTTGTTGCCGGGCTTGATGATCCAGATGCAGTCAAAAAGACGTACGTCCGTGGCATTCTCGATCATGTTCATCATGGTGATGGCACCACCAGGTCCGCTGACCATTCCCCCGCAATCTAAAACAGTTTTTGTTTAAGTTACATGACTTTGTTTGCTTGATTTTAGACCTTTCTATTTTTAAAATTTTTTAAACATTCAATTCTAAATATGGTTTGGAAGAGAACACTCGTATTAAAAGAATTTAAAGAAAATCTTAACTTTTCTGTTATAATTGTATAATATTGCATCATGTTTTCCTTTAATGAATCTAATGAATCCGTGTTATATACCTGCCCCAACAATGCATAACCAGTCCAACCCCTTTCCAGCTTAAATATAAGCAATGGTCCCACCACCCATTGGGCAATGATCCAAGAAATCGATTGTCTTACCGAACCAGACCGAACCAGAGTGTCACCCAGTTTCCACTTCAGCGCTTTGCATTGACATTGATATTCGTCAAGAGTCCACCGCCCACTTCCTCTGCCAAAATCAATATGACAATTGCCTGCAGACCTTCAAGTGCCCAGCTTATCCGGCAATTATTTTGATGTCCCTGTTCCTACACGGAAAACAAATGTTTAGCCCTGTTCCAGTTTATACTTTTTTGTATCAAACTAGGATTTTTTGTCTGGAACTCTATCTGAACATGCAGTCTTTTATAAAGATTTAAAGATTTTAAAAGATTTTAGATTTTTGTATAACATAAGATATAGGTTTATTTAAAGAAAATATCAGCGAAAAGCTTGATTATTAGGTCTCAAAAAGTGAAAACAAAATACTTTACTTAATTGAAAATTTCGGTGTAAACGTTTATTGAAAATTTGATTCATAAAATATATAAAAAAGGACACATACAGAAGCATAAACCCCTCTTGATTATTTATATCGTATTTTTTTAGTGTAGAAAAATATAACCACTCACCTGTATAGGGCACCAGTCTTTCGTCCTTCAGCTGCTTGGACGAGACGAAGCTAACTTCGGCCCGGAAGCCCACTCCGGTGGCTGAATTTCCCCGGAACTGCAAAAGTAGCGACTTTCCGCTGCTGACAGTGATGGGTGGACGGAAGTGCTCGCCCGTGTACGAGTCCAACATCTGGCCATTGGAGTCAAAGATCTCCAAAGTGGATGCAAGGCCCAGCTGGAAGTCGGTGAAGTCCAGCCGCACCTGGCAGTTGTCCGCCTCGCAGGTAAGGATGTGCTCAATGCCGTAGTCCCGGGGATAGGGCATGGGGAAGTATGGCGTGGAGATGACCTGCGGCAAATGCTTCGTACTGCCATTTCCCACAATGGTCTGCCTAGGAGAACCACTCACTATCCGTACGTTGCCTGTTCCAGGGGTGATATCTTTATTGAAATTATCTTAAATGCAGTCTAATGATCCGGAATCTTACGTTCTGAGAAGTACTGCAACGAGAATACGTGGGCGTTGTTCGCCCTGTAAAAGAACTTCAGCTGCAGGGTCCTTGTTTTGCTTCGGAACACCTTGCCATCCCCGCAGAACTCCTGGCCGGAGATGGTGGAATCGTAGGGCGGCTCCGAGAACTGGATATGCTCGCAGGGACACATGCTGGACTTGCCACCCGTGTTCCCACAGCTCTTGGAGAAGTTGGCGTAGGTGAAGGCCACCCGGATGACGCACTCGGCACAGGTGACCAGCTCCAGGCTGCACTGGTACCACACATCTCCCGCCACCGCATCGTTCTTGAAGCCCAGCGGCGAGCTCTGTTTTGTAATTGATTAACTCATATAAAAATCAACATTTACAGATCTCCATCTAAGTATTTTTGATGGAAATACTAAATTCTAGAACAAGTGCTTTCAATTTGCGAATGATTAGGTGGATACAAATACCCTTGACTTAAGAAAAGGTTTTATTTTTGTATAAGAAACTATCCTTTTTGATCGATTTTAAGTTATTTTCGTTCTCAATTTTAGGTGTAATTGCTGACCTAATCCCGACAAGAATCGCAGGCAATAAACACTCACCCGATAGGCGGTGGTGGTCACATTGCGGGCGTGCAGCTCTCCGGCCGGACTACCCAGCTCCAAGAAGTGCCTACGCCCGTCCCAGTGGTTACAAATGTCTAAGTCCCGATAGCTACTACTGGCCGGATATGCCTCTCCCGGCCAGCAGAGCAGGCTCACCAAGTAGGCCAGCAGGTAGCCATAGCCCAACACCTGAGCTAACATCGATAGTTTCTCCCTCCGGTGCGGATCCTGATCCCCTTCAGCTGGAATATTCGCCGTGTGGTGCCGCCAAGTGTTAAAACACGACTGTGGCCACAGCGCTGGCAAATCCAATAAAGCCGGACCTAGAAGAAGCCGCACAAGTGGACCGGGCCTCGTAACAAGCCCACCCTCGACTGGGTTAAAGACCTCTCGAGTCCGGTATAAAAATACATTTATTTGAAATTTCTTTTCCGTTAAACGTTAGGGGAAATCGGGGGCTTTAGTGTCTCGCAGAGACAATGAACAGTGGAACATGCATGGAGGACACGGATAGTTAGCCTAGGACGTGCACATCTACATAGACGAATGGAAATATTGTGAATGGTGGCGAGGACGAGGCGTCGCTGAGTGGTTCCCTAGAGGTGCGAGGCCTTCGGCTCGGACTGAGTGCCGGCTAGTCACTTGGCAGCAGCGGCGTTCTTGGCCAGGGCGGCCTCCAGGTTCTTGGCCAGCGTGTCCATGAACTCAAACGTCTCCTGGTAGTCCTTGCGCTCAACAGCACTGATGCTGCCCTTGATGCAGATGGCCAGATCCTTGGTCATGGCTCCGCCTTCGATGGTGTCAATGCACACCTGCTCCAGGGTCTCGGCAAACTGCTTCAGCGCCGCGTTGTCGTCCAGCTTGGCGCGGTGCAGCAGGCCCCGGGTCCAGGCGAAGATCGAGGCAATGGGGTTGGTGGAGGTCTCCTTGCCCTGCTGGTAGAAACGGAAGTGGCGGGTGACCGTTCCGTGAGCGGCCTCAGCCTCCACGGTCTTGCCATCGGGACAAAGCAGCACGGAGGTCATCAGACCGAGGGAACCGTATCCCTGGGCCACGGAGTCCGACTGCACATCACCGTCGTAGTTCTTGCAGGCCCACACGAAGCCACCCTCCGACTTCATGGCATAAGCCACCATGTCGTCGATGAGGCGGTGCTCATACCAGATGCCGGCCGCCTCGTACTCCTTCTTGTACTGCTTGTTGTACAGGTCCTCGAAGATGTCCTTGAAGCGACCGTCGTACTTCTTCAGGATGGTGTTCTTGGTGCTCATGTACAGCGGCAGCTGGCGGTCCAGCGCGAACTTGAACGAGGCGTGGGCAAAGTCCACGATCGAGTCGTCCGTGTTGAACATACCCAGGGCGACTCCAGGGCCCTTGAAGTCGTTGATCACCTCGTCGATCACCTGACCATCGTTGCCCTTCCAGGTGAGGGTGAGCTTGCCGGGACCGGGAACCACATAGTCCACAGCCTTGTACTGATCGGCGTGGGCGTGGCGACCAATGACGATGGGCTTCTGCCAGCCAGTAACCAAACGGGGCACGTTCTTGCAGATGATGGCCTCGCGGAAGACGGTGCCTCCGAGGATGTTACGGATGGTGCCGTTGGGCGACTTCCACATCTTCTTCAGCTTGAACTCCTCCACGCGCTTCTCGTCGGGAGTGATGGTGGCGCACTTGATGCCCACGTTGTACTTCTTGATGGCCTCGGCACAGTCGATGGTCACCTGATCCTCAGTCTTGTCACGGTACTCAATACCCAGATCGTAGGTGTGCAGCTCGATGTCCAGGAAGGGCAGGATCAACTTGTCCTTGATCGAGTCCCAGATGATGCGGGTCATCTCGTCACCAAGGACATCCACCACGGGTCCGGCAGGGATCTTCTGGGCCATCTGTTTGGGAGAGCAGACCACGAATGAGTGCTTGAAGTTGGGAAACCATGGATCTTATTAGCTAGGTGAAAAATGGATTTGTGTCTGGAGTTGCAGTCACCTCACTAACGGTGCCCCTCGTCTCATCCATGGAAATCTTGGGCTCCTAGACACAGGCGATATAGGCGAAATGAGACTGGCGATAATAAAATGACAGCCGGTCGAGACAAAGTGAACTTTGATCCGACTGGGATGGGGTGAGTCGATTTTATAAGATGCATAGAAAAAAAAAAGTTTTCTTTTAAAGAATGTTAACTTTTTCCTATACCAAAAAGTAGGTCATGACACACTAAACACATTACATTTAGTACAGTTATTCTGGTAATTGTAATCGTCTATATAATAATTTAAGCAGCTTATTTTGTATCTAAATAATCGACCCACCCTGAGAAACATGGGCGACAGAAAGATATAAGGCGACAGAGGAGGATATATGGAGAACCTACCGCGGCGCTGATGGCGAAATTTGCTCGGAAAACGGCCTGGCTGAGGTGCGGCTGCCGGTGGACCGACGTCATCATTGCGGCGGTGCGGCGGAGGGCAAACATTTTACAACTTGGGAATGTTTATGAATGAACCCACTGGAAACGAGAGACAAATTCGATTGTCACCAACAATACACAACTGACACTGGAAACCCGGGAAAGCGAGAACTCTCCGGACAAACTGTAAGCGGCACCCGCGTCTAACTGTAACTGATAACTGTAAGTGCCGTTATTTGTTGCAGTTTCACACACTCTCCGTACAATCAATTTGTTGCGCAACCGCCGTAATCACAACGTACTAAACAGTCGGACAGATAAGATTTAGCCCGCGGACTTTGATAAGCTGCTCTCACAACACTCGGCGAATTTAGTAGCCGCAGTTTTAATTAACAATGTAATAATAATGAAATAAACACTGGGGAATGCGTAAACATGTAATCGTTATCGCCGGCTAGTCAATCGCTTTTCTATTGTGGGTGGCCGTGCTCCATCTCTTTCACTCTCTCTTCCCCACCAACGCTCTCTCTCCCACTCACAACTGTTGCTGCTTTTATCAGCTGGCAAAAACTTTTCCACTATTGGGGGGCTAACGACTTTTATGCTAAGT
Source organism: Drosophila oshimai (assembly GCA_018150695.1). Lineage (NCBI taxonomy): Eukaryota > Metazoa > Arthropoda > Insecta > Diptera > Drosophilidae > Drosophila > Drosophila oshimai. Next base: position 102,324 of record JAECWM010000304.1, on the reverse strand, counting down.
TCAGGGTCGGCTGATTATGTTTCAGCAAGCGCGTGGCCCGCATGAATTTTTAGTGCTTCTTGGTTTTTGTTTTTTTTTTTTTACTTATTTTCCCATCAGCTGTAGTTGTTGCTCTTGTGATATCGATACCGATAGCCACAAGAGATGGGATAACGGCATGTCAAAGCTTAAATAAATTTTAAACTTGGGCGCCAACATCTTTTTTGTTGCGAAGGAGGCTCGCTCTGATTATCTTAAAACGTCTACGATTCTTATCTTTGCCAGTCAATGCCGCTCACTTGTTTAACTAATCCCAATTGCGTGATTCTTTTTTTAGTTTTTCTTTTCAATTTTAACGAGTCCAGCTTTAATTCAGAGATGTATCTTGAGGTGTATCTTCCACAACCAGCCTAATTAGCATGACAAGGTGGCGCGATCACGCCATGAGCTCAAGCCACGCCTACAAATGGGTGGAAAAGAAGAGGGGCGGTGACCGAAAAATAAATATTTATGCTTTCACCAAACGAATTTCACAAGCGGTCTTTCTAGCACATTTGACAGACTTCGAACAATATCAATATCAATTATTAATATCAAAATCCACCCCTTCCACTTCTTTCGAACGTGCCTGATAAGATTTCCCTTTGGTAAATAAACATCCAATGACAGAGCGCAAAAATTTAATCTACGTGGATTTTTTCACATTTGTTAATTTTCCTTACAAATTAGGAAAAATGTGTTTTAAAAACTTTAGAGGCACTTATTTTTATGTAACAAGAATAATTTTATTACATACTTAAATTTTTAGGTCGAAGTGATTAAAAGTTAAAAAGGTTATTTCTACACAGATGGCTTTTGGACCTTTGGACTTTTCGTTAATTTTGGATAATTTTCATAATTGAGTTCACAATAAGATTTTTTTAAAAATAAAAAACAGAGCTAAAAAAAAATTCGCTTGTTCATACGCCTAGGCTCAAAAACTGGTATTTCAAAACATGTTTATTTTCACAATATGTACTTCGGTCAATTTAAATATTCAATTTTTGTTTTAAATACACTTCAAAAAGAAACGACATTTAAAAAAAAGGTTACTTTATTTCTTCTTATAGAGGTTCTACTATATGTTTGTACATATTATAGAAAACAAGCCCCCGTCAGGCTATCTGGAGGTGTTCTCGAACAATCCATTTGTACATATGCATAGTAATTGTATAAGTTTAATTAAAACCGTCGACACAAATTCGAGATTAAACTTTGAACAGCACCTGGAGAACTTACAGGTGGAAGAGAAAAGCTTGTCGAATGGGTTACGTGTCTGCCTCCCTCCCTTTCTTCGCCTTTCCGCTCTTTCTCTTTTTATCTACCTATCTCTCTTGTTTGAGGAGGCAAACCGGTGCAAAGAAGAGACAAAAAAACAGCGGCAGACAGATAAAATGCACAAAAAAACAGACCGGTGGGGAAAGTTCGGTACTAAATAGGTTGGGCCAGGGGTTATGCATAAACTTAAACAACGCAAATTATTCACTTAAACAAGGCTCGAGCTTAGCAATTAACATATCGAGACCGATTTAGAAATTCTCCATTTTATTTTCGCTCAGCTTATATGCAATTCAGCATTATAAATGCAGTAAATAACCGTGCCGCATGAGATAAAAGTGGGTGTGGGTGGGTACACACAACTACCGAGTGCTCCTCTTACCTTTCAGAATATTAAAATTGCCGGATTTAGAGTGCGAGAACACAGACTGATTTTATTTGGTGACCGAAAAATGGCGAACCAACCACTTCCAATCAGAAAATTAGACAGAGTGATTGTAGCAACGAAATTAAAGAGCAAGAAACGAAATGGCCTGACTTTTTGTTGAAGATAATTCCGTAGATCATGGGCGTATTCAGAAAAATATTTCGGGGGGGTTTTAAATGTTTTAGGGGAGGGTTTTCAAATATGTGTGTACAATTTACTAGTTTTTGTATGAAGAAAATTAATTTCGAGGGGGTTTGAACCCCCCAAACCCCCCCCTGGATCCGCGCCTGCCGTAGATAAAAACATGTTTGGCCGGCCAGCTGTTTTCGAAAAGCTTTTTCTTAACTTTAAGTTTTGCTTTTGGGTTCTGCATTTGTTAGCTTCGGTTCGGGTGAAAGAACCGCCCAGCCCCCCTGGATCCACGCCTGCCGTAGATAAAAACATGTTTGGCCGGCCAGCTGTTTTCGAAAAGCTTTTTCTTAAACTTAAGTTTTGCTTTTGGGTTCTGCAGCTGTTAGCTTGGGTTCGGGTGAAAGAACCGCCAAACCTGGAATTTAAATTGTTAAGTGTTAAATCTCCAGGGGAGAACGACTATCTTGTAAAGCAGCGTGCGGCTCTTTGCATTTATGGCCCTATAAGAAATTCCATAAAATGTGCTCCAAAAGTGAAATGTTAGTTGAGCTGTTAAACAGGCTTTAAATATGCAAATAAAAAAATCAGCAATCTGGTGTCGTGGCCACTTTTAATGTGCGAAAGTGTGCTGCCTTCAAGACCTATAATGCTACGTTCTTGTGTTAAGGTTGACCACCCGTGATTAGGCTTGCACATGCAACAAATAAGTCCATAGTTATTTCTAAACTGAAAAAAAAATTTCCCACAATAATTCTTTTAATTTGGATCAGTACATAAATTTTGTTATAATAATAAAGTTTGCAATTTTTCAAAAATATTTTAGAAATCAGTAATCATTTTTTCATACAATTAAATGAATATTATAATCCAAGTTAAAATAATGTAAGGTAAATAATATTATTTATTCAAATGCAAATATTCATGTGTATGTGTTATTTAAAACATAACATATTTCAAATATTTTTGATTTCAGGAAGGGTTATTAATTTCATAATTTGTATAAATACACTACACAATTTTTTTTTCTACGAGTAATTAATTTTATAGTGCTACAAATTATAAACTAAATTCTTTCCCTAAGCACATCTCATTTGGGACCGCACCCGTTGAGCATTTCCATTACGAGGAACTGAAAACATCAAATACGGCGACAACCGAGCACGCATGAAAATCTCTCGATCTTGGGCCTATTATTTGTCACAAACTGGCTAGAAAAACTCGTCTAATTGCGCCGCTTTCTTTGCCTTTTGCCGTGCGGCATTAGATAAGCGCCGCTTATGTGTTATATAACCCCCAATTATAACGAGTCTTAATTTGTGCATGCCAATGCATTAAATAACATATTCGGTCCCGTCTTTAGGTAAAACAAACGCGTGCCGTCGAAACCGTGGCTTAGACGTGTCGCTGGTGTCTTGGTTTCTGGCTGTCTCCACTCCACTTCACTTCAAGCCATTAGCCATGTCAATGAACGTGAAATGGAATGGCCACTGGTTGCCACTTGGCCACTTGCTCTTGCCCAGGCACATCACATCATTCACACATCGGATGGCAGATAGTTTCGTGGAGTGCGTGCCCGCACTGCCTTATTTGTTAGTTGGCATTGTTAAACTATTTCTTTTTTTTATTTGTCGTTATGTAAACAGATGGCAGAAGGAAAAAACTTACAAAAATACAAGAAGAAAAAACCCAAAACAGAAGCGGCTGGTAAACTACTTTTAATTTCAGCCAGCGAAATAGGAGAAAAGTAAAAGCAGAAGCCGTCCTAAAATATTGGCTAAATATGCTTTCTGTCTCGTTTTGAAAGTGAGCAGCTAGCGCCCTCGAATGTAGACAATTTGCATAAACAAAAATATGTGGCAGATCTTTAAATAGAAAAACATACGTTTAGAAAATGTTAGTAAACCGCATAGCACATCACTCATCCGCTGGTGAGTGGCTGGCATTCCTGGCTTTTCACTTGTTACCCATACGCCCTGTGGTGCGGTGCGAATTCCTTGGACTTAACCCGAAAAACTCCCACTGGGATGCCGTGCACGTGCAGCGGATCTCGCTGCGATGTGATGGCTTTTTGGACGCTTTTCGATCTCTAATGCACACGCCTGCAATAACAAATCACTTCCTGTTCACATTCCAAGCAGCCGTCGTTGTTACCATTCTGAAGACGTGTGTGTAGCCCAGGCATCGGAATATTACTATTAATTATATTGAATGGAGAAAGTCAATTTCGTCAAACAAAAAAAAATAAAAAAACAGACCAAAACGAACCAACTCCTATGCTGAACAGCAGCAACACCAACACCAACATAAACAATAACAACCTCAGCAGCAGCAGCAGCCTGTCTTTTGTGCGCCATTTCTAAAGACGATGTGTGGCTGTCAGTCAGTCAGTTGGTCAGTTAGCCAGTTAGGTTAGCCTGGCCAGTTTCCATTTCAATGGAGCTAGCGATGGCAGCGTGCTAAATGGGAGAACCACTCATCGCTTATTATAGCCTAGATTGAGGACCATTTTAATTATTAAATTTCTCACTACAATAAGTATTGTTTTTTGCAAAGAAGAAGTAATTAAATTGTAAAAAAAAACTACTGAAACTAAATAATAAATGTAGGTATGTTCAACAATATTTTTTTGCCAACCCATGTATAATAATTTCTATATCAAAACTAAAAATAAGTTCCTAAATAATTGATTTAATATTAGAAGATGTTTTCCAATAGAATTTATATTTTTTGGGGATTTGCAAAGCAGGTAGCCTGCCCATAAGTGTTGTCATAGTTTCCCCCGGGTTTTTTTTATAGTTTCGTGACAATTTCTCCAGGTCTCATCTCTCAATAGTTTAAATACTTGAAGCGCTTTCAACTCACCTCTTATCTTTGTGGAGCGGCTGTGTTTCGTTGGGGAAAAAGGGGGGCAGACCAAAGTTGATATCTTAATCGCATTGCCGATCTGGTATGGCACATATTTCATTTCTCGCCCAGCCCCAATGCAAATGTCTTTTACGAGTAGAATGCATGAAAAGGAAATCTCCGACTCATCTGCTCCATCTCTCTTTCTGAGTTCCCACTTCTGGGAGGCTTTCTGATGTTATTTATCAAGCGCTCGTTTCATTATGTTTACAGTTATGTATCGGACTTTACTGCTTATGCAAATTTATGCTAAGTCGCTATGAAAATACCCAGATTTGAGTTCCCCCCGATGATGTGGACTACTGACGCATCGGCTTTGGTTTCTGCGGCATCATTGACTTCCCATCGGTTTGATTGGTTTTTAATTTGACTGGTTGTCTAGTTCAGGCGGTGGAGCATTCATTGTTCGTCGGTCCATCAGGTGAAAGGCGTTAACGTTGTCAACTAGGAAACCTTGCCAATAACTCGCAGAGCTGGCGAATGGCTTTCAAAACGAATGCAACACGTGAAAACGAGTGCATGTTAATTGCAGCACTTCGCGGTTTTTATACCCTTGCAGAAGTTCAGAAAGTCGAGATTTTGGCTACAAAATGTTAAATAAAAAATTCTTTTATTAGTCTATGTTCAGAATTGCAACACTTGAATAGAAATAAAAAAGTTTTACATTCTTTATCAATGATTTATTATATTTAAAACCAACGATTGGTAAATGTTAACTCTAAAATTCAATTAAAATATAAGTAAACTCTTAGAAACTCACTGTCTTATTTTTTTTACACTTTTGCAATAAAAATAATACCCTTTCCTAGGGTAGTTATGCAAAATCATACAAAATCGAAAGCAATGCCAAGGCATTTGTTTTTCCCATTTCGCCACTGAGCTTGCCAATGAAGTGCAGCCAACTGGCAATGCTGCATACCAATTGTCCACTGGGTCAATGTATCGACCAAGCAGGCCCAGAGACAACTACAAGAGACCAAGTGCCAAGGGCCAAGATCATACATACCTACGCAGCTCCACCTCCAGCTCCGACTTCAGTTTCAGTTTTGTATCCACCAGTCTGGCCTCGCAGCTCCAGCTCCATGTGAGAAATCATTAATGCGCTCTCGAACCAGCGATCTCCGCTGGCTTTCGGCTTTCACATGGTTAAAACCAGACATGGACTGCGTCTATTGTTGTGTCAGCTAAATATGGCCAATAGCCAAATATTAATTCATGTGTTCCATCTGGTTGTATGCAAATTTCCACCGGCTCGAAAGTAATTGAAGCTGCAGCGGAAATGTTGAAAGCGACTCGGGTTCTAGGATGGGGGAATGGGAAATGGCCCAAAGGCAGGACAATGAGCAGGAGACAGGCAACATGCGGACTCTTGATTGCAGGAAGATACTTCTGGCATCTATTTAAAGATACATTTGTAGCTCTACAGATCTTAATAATTATTAATTCCCTTCACTAATGGTAGCTATAATCTCTTCTTATTATTGCTGATTAGTAGCTATTTTAGTTTTCTAAAAATAAACATTAATGAATTTGAAGTGAGTTTAAAATATATTTATATTTTCCTTGGGTTAAGAACCTTTTTTATCTTGCTAATGAATGAGACTTTTTTTTTAATGAAATACTAAAATACGTTATATCTTTTTTAAGAAAATGTCTGCTTGTCTCAAAATAAGAATACTACATTTAATATTTTCTTTTACTACTGAAACAAGAGACAAGACTCTTGATAGCAGGAAAATAACTGTGGTCTCTTTTTTAAGTTTATTTTTCCGTTTACAAGTTGTATAATTTTTTCGCCATTTATTATGTTAAAGAAAGAAGACCTCTTTTCGTGGATTATTAAGAAAATACATTTCTGTCAGGTCGTTTCTGGTTTTTGGCGTCTTTGGCAAATGCCAAATTCATTGCGGCCATGACAGGCCTGAAGTTTTCTTAAACCCTTCACGGCATTGGGATCGCAGTCTGTCTGCGGGATGACTTGTACTTTGGAGGGTGAAAATCAAACTGAAAAGAAATTTAATTATACAGCATAGGACAGCGCAAATAGTTCCACATTGTCTGTCTAGCTTTTTTCGGCAAGAGACTCACTCATCGCGTCTTCCGCCTCCATTCGAGATCTGTCTCTTTGTCGTCGAAAGTAAAATTTCCAATTGATTTTTGTGTTTTGCGCGATGTTTTACACGCTTTTCGTTTCCATCATTATTCAGCCCGGCAATAGTTGAGCATCATGCCAAGGAGAAATGCCACCAAGAAGCGTTCAATGGTGCACAGTAAAAATATTTGTATAATATCAAAGAAATTTGAGTACCTATTTACTTTTGGTAAGAAAAATAAATGAAGAATAACGAGATTTTTTGAAACTATTTGATTTAAAGATTTTTTGTCAGTTTGTCTCTAAAAAAAAGGTGTGACCTTGCAACCGAAATATGGGTCAAAATTGGTGTATTTTTTAATTAGATAAAAATGATTTTGAGTAATAAAATTGTTTTTTCAGTGCCTTCAGACAGGCAGCACTTTCTTCGTTTTGCGCTAAAACGCTTACGCAGCATGAGATCTTCCGCGGATTTTATTTTTTGGGAAGAGATGTTGGGTTGAGTGCTGGAGGGCCTAACGTAGATCCGTTCAGTTTTAAAAGCATCATCGCCGCTTTGCAAGGAAGGAACCGTGGAACCGGGCAACCTTCGCTTTCGAGGCATTTTTATCTTCGTAAAAAGATGCCAATCCCATTCAAATGTTTTCAGCTGGGTGGACAGTAATGATGTGCTAATGATGCCTCCTCAACGTGGACGGCAATTAATCTTTTCCAGTAGAGCAGAGCACAGCACTCGCATTCGCATTCGCTCATTCATGCACGATGCGCGTTTTATTAATTGATAGCGAAATTATTCGAAATTGAATGTGTCTTTAGACACTTTCACTTGCTTCCAGCTTTTTCTGCTGTGAAGAGGAGGAAGTTTAATAGACGGTGGGCAAACTTGATTCGGCTTGTGAGTGAGAAGGAAGCTATGCTCCGTGGGCCGAAATGCCCTCAACACTTTTACTATTACAAATTGATCTGCAGACGAATATACATATTTTGATTTTTATTTGCGATACTCGAAGAGTAAGCAAATACTGTAAACGATCAAATGTCTGTCTGTCCGTCTGTCCGTACAAACATCGAGATCTCGGGAACTATAAGAGCTAGAACCACCAAATTTTGCATACAGACTTCTATAAGCAAAGCGCAGATCAAGTTTGTTTCAAAACTTGACCACGCCCCTTTTACCGCCCACAAACCGCGAAAATCTGTGGCGCCCTCATTTTTTATGCAATCGTTACGGTTTAAAAAGAAATATTATTATATGTGCACTGTCTTACTACACTCCGAACCATTTTGTGCTCTAATAAATAATAAAGAAGTTATAGAACATTTTGCTATGCCTTATACATATGTAGTTAATGTAGCCACATAGGTGGCGACTCTATCGTTTTTTTTTCGTTTTGTTTTTTAAAAAGGGAAAATGAGTATCGCAAATCTTATAGTCGGGAACCCCGACTATAGCGTTCTTTCTTGTTAGAACTAGGTTTTATTCGTATTTAGATTACAAATCATTTTTAAAATATTTACATATAATTCCAGAAACAAACTCTTAACTAGAATTATACATTGTACCAAAAATAGCTGAAAAATCGCCTTTAACATAATTTAAGTTGTAATAAATACATATTTGAAATACGTTCCTATTATTTTTAAAATACTATTTTATTTTAAAATAAATTTTTCTTGAGTGACCAAATATATTCTTGAATTATGGTAGTTACGTTAACTCAAACTCATAATTTGCCTGATGAATTGTACCCATTAAAATGTGCGCTTCATTAATCTCCATATTTGCATAAGAAAGTTGTTTACTTGATCGAGAGACACCGATTAGATAATCTGTCAAAAAACATTGCCAACTTTTACTCATCGCCCCCATCCATCTGTCAATGTTCATTAATCCTTCTAAATGCGCCACGAAATTAGCATAATACCGAATGTGAGATTGTCGCAGAGTCAAAAAGAAATGCTTACATAAAGCGGACACAAAAAAAACTAAATCGCTTAAATGATCAATTAAAATTACGTATACGCAATTTGTATGCCAATTTGGCTTTTGCCGTCCCTTTGCCAATGAATGAGTAGAGTCTCCATCTCTACATGTTTTCACTTTTAATATACGAACTGAACGGCCAGAGGAGAAATGAGAAACGAAACGAAACAAAACGAAGCATTCGAAACATTAAAGTTTTAGTTTTGCTTTTGCTATAATTTGACTCTGGACTGCATTCATTCACTCGTCATTTTTTGGCATTTAATGATCATCGCTGGCAGCTCACCTGGTGCGTGTGGCACCCCCCTTCCCCTTGCCCCAATCCACACTCCACACTCCACCCTTTTGGACGCGTTAAAAGCCTTTCATGGCCCAAACGCTGTTCTGCTTCATTTTGTTTAATGACAATGTGCGCTACAAACCAAATGTTTAGCTTACGTTTTGCTTTCGTTTATGAACTTTCACGTATGTTCAAGCCCAAGCTCAAGCCCAAGTCCAAGCCAAGTCGAAGAAGATTTGAGCGTTTAAATGTTTTCTTCGCTGCTTCTTTGCTTTTCGAATTACCTAATTTCGGTTACGAAACAAATCAATTAATGTATGCCTGAGCGGAAGGAGAGGCCCTAATGAATCTGTGGCATTATTCAATCGGCTGTAGAAAGCGTCGGATGGAACAGTTCTGGGGCGAATTATATCGGATAGATGGTGATGGTGTGATGGTGGCAGTAGTAAAACCGCAAGAGCCACAAGATGAGATTTCACCTGCGTTTTCAACTGTGCATTTTAATGATCAGTTTTCGTTTCGCCGTAGCGGAAGCTTCTCTCCATCTCTGAATCTTTTTTTTTTTTTTTTTCCTAGCCAGCCTAACCGCATAGTCGCCCAATTGCAGTTTTCCATTTTCCAATTGCGCCAAATCAAGTCGTAAAAATATTCATCTGGGCAAATCGTTTTCTAATGGTCTGTCATTTTAATTAAAGTCGACTTAGTATGCCACTAGCGTCCAAACTCCTCGCCTGCCCCTCGCTTCCTTTCCTCGCTAGAAATTGCTCATACGCCCCATTTGCCTCGGAATCGGTATCGGTATGTGCGTGTGAGAGCAGAGAAATTGTGCTCCAATTGATTGACACTTCCTAATGGCCATCGGGAGACTTTCTAAGGATAAGGTATTTGTGTGCTAATAAAAGGAAACTAAAAGTAAAGCCACAGAAATAAACCGAAAGAAGATCGGTAAATGATAATTCATCATTATACCTTTGAAATGAAGCAACAACTTTATTTTGGTAGGACACAGAATATTTAACACTGAGTAACTTTTAACAATAAACTTTTTGGTTAATTTAAAGACCCAATTTCATATTTACCCAGAAAATTCGTTAAGTGGCTGGGACTTAGAAGTTTAAAATTCATTATGAAAATGTATAGGGAGTGGTTTTGTTACACCTGCAAAATTCTCCCAATAACCTTCATTATATGATACGGATCAAGGAATTTGAAAAATCTCGTGAAACTGCTTTTGAAAAATTTCTGCATGTTATAGTTTTTGCTTTTACACACAACTGAATCATAAATCCTTCAAAAGCCTCACCAGAAACAAGTTCAACATCATAAGTAACATTTCTGAAATTTTTCGCTGGCAGAACAAGTTCATAAAAGATGCTGAGGACTGTCAGTTTAATTTTTGTTTGCCTTTGGAGTTTTTCCCCATAATTTTAGGACTCCCAACAGAGAGAAAAACTGAGGCACCAATTGTAGATTCCAGACCTCCCGAAAACATTGCCCTAATGAATTTACGATCTGTCGTGGCCAGTTCTCAGCCAATTGCTTCCCAGCCGGATCGTTCTTAGTTGGCCATTTGAGGTCTTCATCGCCGGGTAACAATTGTGCTCCAAGTTGGCCGGTTGCATGGTGCATGTCAGTGGGTTGGTTTGAGGCCAACTGCTACTTACTCCAAGACTGGCCATAATATGTAATTTCAATGATTTGCATACAAAACACTTTTCACCAAACCCAAATGAAAGAGCCAGCGACTTGGACCATTCCGCAATCCAGAGCTCTGGAGCTTCAGCTTGAGCTCCATCCCAGAATTCAGAGCTCAGGCTGGAGCTGAAAATGCTGCAGAAGCCGTGGAATTGGCATGGACAAACAAACACGTTAAATACTTCCGCGTTCGCGGTGCTCCGATGTGGATTGGTGGTGGGTATGGGGATGAGGCTGGAGATGGAGATGGGAATGGGGATGTGGATGTGGATGTGGTTGCCCGTGACTATACTCCTCCACTCTTCTGGCCCACTCCATACTCTCAAAAAATATTCATATTTGTCACGAAGCCAAATACCCAAACAAGTTACACCTAAAGAAAAGCCAAAGCCAATATAAATAACCATCTAAAAGTCTATCTTTTATCTGCAGTTGATATTTAAAGCTAAGAAATTATTAACTATACTATGTTCATTCTATGATAAGCTATCAAGAACGATATAAAAGTAAAGTAAGTAAAGTTTAGGTAACAAAATATTATATTGAAAGTATGATTTCAATTAGGCAAGTCGCATTTTAGAAAATGAAGGTAGGACAACCTTTAGAACTGGAGTATGGAATACAAGACAATAGTTAGAAAACAACAAATAGTAAATCAAGAAAATAAATCTAAGGGAATAATTAATTTAATAGTTTAGGGATTTTAGGACACAGAGAAAAAACGTTAAACTAACATATTTATACCCAGTATTGAGTTGTCTTATGTCTGTTCAATCAAAGAGGTTAAGAAAGGATATGTTCTAATGGTTTAAAAGCCATCACTGATGGCAGTGTAGAGCCTAGTCGGGGGCTGTGACTGTCATGTGGCCAAGCCCAGTTCCCAGTTCCAAGTTCCTGGACCCGCCATCCCGAGAATGGGGCCAACCTAATGGGGGACGTTGTCCGGGCAGCTGCGTGCGATTCTGCGAAAGCCGAAAAATTATAATAACCAGTTTGGGCTGCTATTTTTTGTGTGTGTTTCTTACGTTTTTTGTTTGCCAAAACCTTCGTTCAATGACCTGGCAGGGATAGGGCCCGAAGATGGGTCCCAAGATGGGCACAGAACCATGGCAAGGCAAGGCAACTCTCCGTTTTGCAATTCTGCGGCGAAAGTTGATCGGCCCAAAGAGATGGAGAGCGATCCCCAAAAAAAAAATATACACAGCATTTAGATTTAACGAGATATTGGACAGAAGTGGGCAAAGGTACGGAGTACGGAGGAGGGAGGCCTTTCCTTTGGCACATGGCCACAAAACTGCAAGTGGCCCAAAGTGAACAAACAGCAGCAGAATGTTTTTATTTTTCTTTCGTGCTGTGTGTGTGTGTGTGTCTTCTGTTGTACAAAAATTCCAAAAGCAAATCCATTTTGTTCCGACTTTCATTTTGGAGCAGCGGCAAGCGCTGCACAGTTTGAAGACAATTGTATAAATGAAAGTTTAAGATCTCCGGGCGGCAACTGTTTGGGGACCTGCATGTGTGTTTGTAGGGCATATATATATGTACATATGAGGTAAAGGCAGGGGCGTTGCAGGTGGGGGGGCGTGGCAAGAGCAGCAGCAGCAGCAGCAGCAGCGACAGGTACACCGGCACTCGAGATCGATAGCAGCCAAAAGACCCGGCACGTGTTGCCCCAAGAGCAAAGCAAAAGCACTTTTTCAATTGTTCACCACTCGGCAATGATCGTGGCCATGATAATGATGCCACCACTACTGTTGATGTTGCTGCTGCTGCCACTGCCACCGATGATGATGATGATGATGAACATTTCTCCAGTGCAGTGTCTTCGACTTTGCTACGATTTCGATTTACTTTTGCTTTTCATTGTTCCTAATGCGATGATGGCCAGTTGGTGTTGCTGCCGGCGAGGTGCCGCTGGTGCGGCTGTTTGTCAAGACATTAATAACAATTTCATGGTTTTTAACACAAAATGCAGTCACAACGGAAACTTTTCCATCAATAGTTTCTTTTGAAATCACATTACATTTTTGCAGTACCTACTTTTTTTGGCATGATGGTAGAAATAATTAATTGCTGTTGGAGATTTTCAAAGTTTTAACACATATTTTATTCCTCAGCGATGGGGATGTTATTTGCTGTCCAAGAAATAAGCTTTAGATCAAAATAATAAATGATAACAACACATTTTTTAAATCTATTTAAAAAAATAATTTTCGTTCTTTTTATTTTCATCCAAACTTAAATGTCATATTGATTAAATGAGATGAAGTTGTTATTTAAATATATTTGGGGCACTTTCTTAGCTCGTGAAAGCTTTTCTTGTTCACCTTTCTTTATTTTTTTTGCATTTCTCTAAAAAAAATTAATCTACAAGGGTTAAAAACTCTTTGACTTCGTCGATCTCAATCGATTGATTCCATTGACTCTGATTCCATTGCCCCCGCCCAAAAGCGAAAAAAAAGAATTAAGCAAGTAACCGTGGCAGTGGCGGATCCACGGGAAAGAAAAATTTTCCCCCTTGGAACCACAGAACCTGAAAATTTTACTTGTTTGCTAGAAAAATATTCTCTGCAATAATAAATTGAAATGAAATTTCCCCCCCCAAGAATCGTCTCTGGATCCGCCACTGAACCGTGGACAATCAGCGTCAATTATGGCCATGTTCCCATCCCATACACCATACACCGTCCGAACATCCATATCTTTATGCCCGTAATGTGCGATTTCGATTCGGGACAATCAACTCTTTTTTTCGTGGAGGAGGGTGCTCCGCTTCCGGTGCTTGAAATAAATCTTCAAATTAAGATGCTGTCTTCCAGAAAATGCTCGAAAATCGAAGCAATTTTTTTAGATTTCGCTGAGAATGAGCGAAACAAAGAGGGTAGATACAAAATTGAATGTGAAATCAAAAACGATCAAAAGCGCTTTGAAGTGACCACTTGGCACAATATGCGATGTCTACACCCGTCCTGAGTTCTCTCAGTCTTATTCTCGGTATGTGCGTGGGTAGTTTGATGGGTTTTTTTAAAAGAATTTATTCAAAACTATCAAAAACAAATATTTCTATCCACCCAAAAGACAAAAATGAAACAAAATCAGTAAATTATATTTTCCATAGCTTACATAGATAATTCTTTAGTGTTGAAACAATTATTACTAAAACATTTTAACAATGTTCATGTTTGTAAGTTATGCAAAGTGCTCATTTCATAATAAAAGCAGGTAAGATTTCCCCCTTTGGTTAACATAATAAACAATTTTCCACAATTCTCGAGACCACCCTCTGAATAATCTGAAAATCTGACAGCAGCAAAGCAGTTTGTTTAAAATGAACTCAAATGCGAAAATTACACCCCAAGCGACCAATTTAAAACCATTAAATTATAATTTTAAATTTTAAAGAGCTCGAACAACTTAACGGCAGGGCAGTCGCAGCCGCAGCCGCAGCATTATTCAATTAGGGAAGACGCATTTGTATAGTTTTTGGACTCAGCCAAATGGAGTGCGTTGGATCCGACCATCCCTCCGCTGTTTTTTTGTTTTTTCACTTGGAAGATTATTCTTAACGTTTCGCAAGTCGATTTCAGTTGCTTCACTTGCCTCATTGCGATTGCAACACGAGTAAAACTTCAAGTGACGGAAGTGAAAAAACATATCCAAACTACAGGTTAACTTCTTTAACGGGGACTTTCCTAAATTTATAAATCGGTTTAAGAAAATTAAAAAATTATAAAAATTAAAACAAATATAGAAAAGTCTTTGTATACAATTTCACATCAATGTAAAAACTCTTTAGTTAAACTTTCATTAAAAAACCCATTTGTCCCCTTAAACTTTTACTAATCTGGTAGTTTTTGCTAAACTTATTTTAAGTCAGTACTAATTTTCTAGTTCACAGTTAACTCTCATAGGTTGACTTCAAAAATACTTAACTATTGATCGGATATATTTATAAAATTAGCATTGAGGCTTTTTAAGATATTAGTTTAAAATAACTTCCTTAAAAATATCCTCATAATAAATTTAGGTGGAAACCATTTTTGTTTTATTTTAGAAAAAAAAACATTAAGTAAACAGTAAAACAATGCTAATTTTGTATAGTAATGCTTAAAATAACTTCTTAAGTTTTATCGAGTAGCATTTATGGCCAAGTTATAGAAGTTGGACTGTAAATTAAAACGGTTAATTTCGAACTGAATGCAGTGGCTGGGCCTCTGGGCATCTGGGGATTTCGGCGTGTAGGTGTACAAACGCTTCGCCGTTTATCTCTCTTAATCTGTGCGTTCGCACTCTCTCGGACCTGACACTCATAATTAAAGAAACAAATAAAGCAGAGCGACGATCGCATTTGCATAGCAGCAGCAGCAGCAACAGCAACAGCAGCACGAGAGCAACATCAGCAACATTAGCAGCAGCAGCAGCCTCAGCAGCCGTACTAGCAACATCAACCGCAGCAACAGCAACCACATGAATTTGAGACCTCGGCACTTGTCGTGCCTCAAAAAAAGCTTCGCTGCCTTGACTTTGACTTTGGCCAAAAGCTCTCTTTTAAGCCGACTTCACAGCCAATGTAACTTCTTGATGTTGCTGGTGATGTTGTTGCTGCTGCTGCTGCTGCTGCCGCCGCTGTTGCTGTTGCTGGCGACTGCGACCGCGGCTGCTTGTCTTGGTTCTTTAAGTCCGTGGCTGGCTGGCTCCTCTTCAGTTCGTTGCTGACCATCGTTACGTGCGGACGTGCCCAGCTCAGCTCATCTCCGTGTGATGTGGCTGCACTTTGCACACTAAACTCAAACTCAAACACTAAACCCAAACCCAAACTCAGATCAAACATTTGAAAACTGAATGCAAAAAGTGCCGCGACGCGAGTGCAAAACATACGAAAGAATACGAAACGGTAGCTAAAAATTGTTAATAAATTCAAGCGGAGAAAAAGAAGGAAATAATAATAATAATAATTATCGATGGCGAGGATGGGTATTTTTGGATGTGGATTTGGAATTGGACTAAGGCGCGGCCATCGGGCAACAGAGTGTAATTTCAGTTTTCTTGCGCACTCGCACACTCGCCAGGAAAACAAACAAACAAACCGACAAACAAACAGATAGACAAACATACATGGGAAGGCAGTCAAGTGAAGACAGCGCAGCGTTCTCCTGTCCAGTTTGCTGGAGATGCGATGCGGTTGGAGATGCAGTGGCAGCAGCAGCAGCAGCAGCAGCAGATGCAGATGCACCCAAAGCTAAAGCCAGATTCAGCTCGGCTCTGGCTCTAACTCCAACTCCGACTCCAACTGCAGCACATGTGGTGGTGCAGTCGCCATATTGGGTGCATAACGGTGCAAGAATCGCGCTGCTTTTTTACCTTGTGTCTGTCTGAGTGTCTTAGCCAAAGTCTTAGCCTGGCTTTCGATGTGGCTCTGTGTGTGCCTCGCATTGCATTGCATTGCATTGATGACGACCCAGCGACCGATAGACCAAGCGCAAAAACCGCAAACAAAAAATGCTGTTCCCCAGCCAGCGAGCCGCTCTTTTGCTTTGCGGTTGCCAGCCCAACACTTTGCACATGCTGATCGATTGCGGAAGATCTCCGCCATCTCCATCTCCATCTGCTTCTGCATCTACATCTGCATCTCCCCAGCTGACTGGGTCACTAAATTCAGCCGGCCAATGGTGCAGACACACCCTCAAACGCACCCTGACCAAATGCAAATAATCAAAAGCCATTTTAGATACAGAAAAAAAGAAAGAAGAATTTGTTACAGAAACAATTTTGCACTTTTCTTTTGGTCACTATTGTTTTTTGGTAGTTTAAAGATTTACCTCTAACGTCATCCAAAATAGTTTTGTTTAAAATGTTTGGTTTTTTAAGATGAATTTTTGTATCCTTGAAAAAACATGTAGAACAAATGAAAAGGGAAAGAAAAATTACAGAAAGATATACTTTTTTATTTAAAGATTTACTTAACAAGGATAACCACGTAGTTTTGTGAAAAATATGTTTTTCGATCTTTACTTTTCTATCGAAGAAAAAAAAGACATTCTGGGAAAATAATAAGCAAATGAAGGGAAACCTTGATTTATTTTAAAACTATGTTGTTTTTGCGATTTAAGCACTTATATATAAAACGAATTTAGTCCTTTGGCTGGGTAAAAACCACAAATTTACATAACTTTTTTTTTAAATTGATTTGAATGCTTTCCATTACATATGTAATCAATTTATTTGTAAAGTCATTAAAAACTCCTTTCAGCTTGTAAATGGTCTTGTAAGGAGTTTAATTTTGTTGCAATAAATCTAAGGATTTTCTAGCTAAATAAAAGTTAACTTTTGATAAATTTTGTAATATTTTTTTATTTAGTTTAGTTATGAATGAGCTAACAAATTAAGTATACTTTTTTTCTACAACATTTAAACATATGGGCTTTCATAAATAATAATACAAAATTACCTTGATATTCAAAGTAAATTTTCTTTCCAAAACTCATGCACACTTTTTTCTCCGTGCAGCGACTTGTTCTCAGGCCATCTCACCTTAGACCAATTTAAATCGAACTCTTAAGCCCTGCCTCATTGTCAGCTCCGTTTTCCCTTCCCTTTTTTCCCCATTTTTTTATTAAGTTATAAAAATGGTGGAGTTAGTAGATGTTTTATATCAGCGCTCGTTTTTCTCTCCTTTTTTTTCTCAGCCGCCTAACGGTAATGCCCTAGAGCGCCACATTCTCAGACCCAGTCTCGAACTCTTCGGCCCAGACTCATGCATTGCAATAAAATGAAATTTTATAACAGCGACAGACAGCGGCAGAGGAAAGAGATACAACAAAAACGTTACCCAAATTCCAAATAAAAAATGAACAAGACACAAAAACGATGAAAAAACAGAGCGACAGGGAGAGAGAGGGAGGGAGACAGACAAAGGTCGTCACAGCAAGTGAAAATAGCAAAAAAAAAAAAAAAAAAAAAAGACAACAAGACAGCGGTCGAGAAAAATAAACGAAATAAGTTTTAGGGCCTAGGCAGCGGTGATTCAGGTGTTAATTTCCCATTTTTTGGGCTTTCGACTGCCGACTGCCGCCGCAAGTTCGTTGCCTAAGTCTTTCGTTTTAAAGTGGAGCGACGCTGCGCCGCGCTCCAATGCCCATTGAATGCGAATGAGGGGCGTGTGAGCCGCAAGCCGGCCGGTTCGCTGTGCCCCGACAACTGCAAAATAATAAAACAGAAATTATTATTATTATTATTTCCCTCTTTTTTTTAGTGGGGCGCATTTCCTTTACCTTACTTTACCTTACCCAAAAAAATTCAAAGAAAGAGAAGAAACGTTTTCGTTCCGTTTTTGACCCTCAGAGTTCAGAGTTTAAGTCAAGTCTCCCCTCACCACCGACTCCTTTCCACAGCACAAAACATATATTAACGACTGCAACGAGGAGTACCCGAAACAGCAATAGCAACCAGCAACAACCATCTTAACCCCTGGAAAGCAGTGGAGAAAAATCAAAAGGAAAAAAAAACACACAAAAGGAGGGAAAAGCGAGAAAAGCCTTCCCAGGGAGATCCAAGGCAGCTTCTTGGAGCTTCAGAAGCGGCAATGACGGCGACTGCGACGCCGACAGCAGCGGCATCATCAGCCACATCGAGAAAGCAACCTGCGATCGCAATGCTCAATGGCAACACTTTTACGGTTAAGCGGCTCTTAGCGGTAAGTAAAAATAAAAAATCGCACAAAAATTGCACTACCTCCCAATTCAAACAAAAGTCATTTGGGGCGTTGCCAATTCAAATCGCTCAAAAAAAAACGAAGCCAAAGTAAATGTTTGTCAACTGGTCAGCTCTATTGTTAAGTGCTCTTTCGCTTTCTTAAACAAAAGATTCATTTTTTGGCACAATTTTTATTTATGATGGTTTTGGTTGGATTTTTATTTTTCTTTTTATGCGCGTGGGCACTTCAATCGTGGGCCGCTGCTCCCCAAGTCTTTTCTCTCGTGTGTAAAGAGCTGTGAAGTCGGCCATTGGGTCAAATTGTAGCTGATAGATGGATAGGCAGGCGTCGAAGATCATGATGATGTCGGCTGTGTTCGGTTGGGGGTCGCCACCACCACTTCACCGACTGAGTAATGTGGGCAAATTAATCTAATAAAAGGTGGGAGTCTGCTGCTTTGCCTTTGCTCCACTGGGCTGAACATCATCCAAAAACAAAAAAAAAGCACACGATGGGGCATTAAGTTTAGTGAATTATTTGCTTCATAAAATTTCATTGCCTGGCACTTAATCATTATTACTGAGGGAAGAGTCATTATGGGAGTGCTATGGGAACTAGTTTGACTATTAATAAATGCTTCTATTGAATTGGTGGAGTTTTTATGGGTTCCGGGAAAGTAGGAAAATAAAAGAGAGGAAGTTCGACGAGCTTAAATTATTCTATTGTTGTTTTTTATATTTTTTTAAAAATCTTAGACTTTGTTAATAAAGATTTTGGTTTGCAAATGTGATATACATTTTGAAGCTTTACATTTACTTCAACAATCCAAGTTTTTTTATTTTCTGAATTTTATAAAAATATAACTATATATCATGAGTTTAAAGCCCTTGATTTTCATCTAAAATACTTTATTTTAAATAAAATTGTACATTCTATTCATTTCATAAAATATTTTGTTAAGTTTAAAAAGATTGGCTTTCTGCATATTTTCAGCATATTTTTCCCATTAATTTGTTATTAATTTCACTTCATATTAAAATTAAACTTAAAGATATTTAATCATTTTCTAAAGTCCAATTTTGCTTTTTAAACTTTTTTATAATTAAAAAAGTTCGCATCTCAAATATTTTGTATTTGATTTGATGAATGCTTTTTAATCATCTTTCGAAATTCAATTAAATTGTCCCATCTAATACTCCATCTGTTCATGCTGCCAAAGCAATAGATTCCAAGCCAAGGGCTCCACTTCAGCTCTCGATAGAAATTTCCCCTCCACCAGTTTTTCCACTCTGTCCAAGACTAACAAACAATTTATCCGTTTCGATGTTGTTTGTTATTATGTTTCGCTGCCCTCGGCCGGCCCATTCAACCCATTTTGAGCCAAGTGCATTAAGTCTTGGCCAGAAGAGCGACTGCATCTGTGCGGTGCACTGTGCACTCCACCTGCATTCGGGCCGGCCAAAGGTCAGCAGACGGTCTGGCGCCCGACGATCATTAAAAGAGTACGAAAGTAATTTGTAAAACACGAAAAATTATCCACTCTTTTTTCGCTGCTGCCCTGGCTTGCTGTTCTTTTACGATTCTAAATTACGATGACTGCAGCAGCAGTCAGCGGCCAGAAAAAATGCCACTGCAACGGGTCTTCATTAGCACAGACTTGGCCGTAAACCCAAAAAAGCAGAAAACAGAAAAATAAATAAGCCAAGTGAGTACGCCCCGCCTGATGAATGGGGGTTTGGCTTAAAGACCGTCTGCAGCCAGCCTTTTGGCCAGGAAGATGAATGTTACTACTGAGGATTACAAATGACCGGGTGGACACAACCTGACGGTTATTAGCCTGCTGCCAGCGGATCTTTATTTAGCCTCTTTGCTGCGAGTTGTCAAATATTCTGAGGAACACTAAGCTGGCAACGAAAGTAACTTGGCCAACAGTTATTGGGTCAAATCGAACAAACACTCGGCTCTAATGGCCAACACATTCTCGAGGCCTCTCTCCATTCTGTAGCGTATGGTATATCGGTATATAGTGTCTCGTGCTTGAAAGCCTCTCGAAAGCGTAATTAAACAATTTCTTCTCTGTTTATTGACATTTTATTGATGCCGCCGAGCTTGAACGGTTTCATTTCATTTCTGGTTCCGTGGTTGTTTGTGATTCTGTGATTCCGATACTTTTCCCATTCGAGACCTTGTTTGTATTGCTGCTCCCATTCAGCTCTCAATCTCAATGGGTAGATGAAATGGTCGAGGGTTTGCCGTGGGGCCTGTGAAGTGCTGCAAGTGTTGTCTTTACCAGACAAGCACCGAATGAGTAGCGAAATGATCTCGAGACTGAAGGAAAACACCTCTGAATGGGGATTATGTGGTGTAGTTTATTTATTTGTTGTTATTTGAAGACTAATGGTTTGTTGTTCAATAAACCCAATTTAATGATTTTGATAGATAGATAAATTGCTTTCTTGAAGTAATTTGTTTGCATATCTAACCTAGTGCCAATTTATTTTGAAACACAATCATAATCAGCTTGATTCGGTATTGAATCACGATTATAAATACCATTTTATTTAGTATTTAGATAGGTCAATAAAATTTAAAAAAAACTTTGAAATATGCACTTAAAAATTACTTATAATTTCTTTGAAACTTTATATTATTCTACAAACAAACATAAAAACATTACAAAACCATCTATTATGAGTTCCTAGTTGGTTTTAAATTCCTGTAATTTCTTATATTGTTATTACCAGAATTTTCACATACCCATTTATCACAATCAAGGCAGCAATGCAATGCCAACAAAGTTGCATTTCGCCAAACGATCCTAACTGTGGTTTTAATGTCTCAACTTGTACGATCTGCCAAAGACTTGCGTGACTGTGGAATTGGAATCCAAATCGGAGAGTTCTTACCAATTAGTGATCCCCGCGATCCAAGGCAAACTTTATGTAATCATTGGATTTAATGTGTTAACAAATTCAGTAAAATCAGAAAAAATAGTACCAAAGGCGGAGGAGTTCGTAGTACCGTTTGGCAGTATGCAAAACCCAGAACTCAGAGCCCAGAAACAGAGGAGGAGGAGGAAGCCCAGTTACCTAACTCGTATCCGTATCTGTATCTGTTTCGGTTTCGGTTAGGTAAGGCCGTAATTAATGGCGTGTGGCGCTCATTCGCGATGAGCAGAAAGTACATTGCACTCTCCCCACACTTTGTCCGTGTATTGGTATCCGTATCTGTGTGTTGGCCACAAAATTCAGCTTATTTATTAGCCAGTTCTAACTGCAAAAAAGAAGTAGGGGAAACGACTTGTCCAACAGTCCAAAAACAAAAACAAACACGAAGAGCAGTGTACCCTTGGCTCTGCTGTTTGTTTCTTCTTTTTTTTTTAATTATAGATCCCGGGCAATCCCACCCCACCTTCAAATGGGCGTGTGTTCGGTGTTCAGGCAACTGTTAATTTTGTTTTACTACTCCAGCTCGTATCTTTGTAGCATCTGTTATAACGTTAACTGTGTCTGCGTCAAACAAAAGCCCGCTCGCTGATGCCCAGATACGTGGCTACAAGATACTTTTACACACATCGCACTTCATTCATAAAAAAGGCCGCGGCCGCTGTGCCAGTATGATCTGCAACGATTAACTACAGATTTTACGGCTTTTTTCGTCGGACATTTGGCCCACAGGTATTCCGTGCACCTGGGCAATTTGTTCGGCACTTTAACAAGACCTGGTCAAGACCGTGCCGGCCAATTTGTTGGCTCATTTCGGTTGAGGACCCATGCCCGATTTAATCATGGTTTATGCAAAGCTGGGCACCTAATTGAAAGAATAAAGTGATGTAATAAATAACAGATCACAGATCTATGGCGAATTCCGTTAAATCATTTCTGACTGCTGAGATTGCAGCTTTTTTATAGGGGGGATAATAATTTAAAGGTGTTGGGAATTCCAATGCAAATGAGTAAGGTGTGAGCTTAAAGTGGAAATTCTATTGTGAAAATTAAAAAAAATCAAATACTTTTTTAAATAGTTTTACACATAAAAAGAAACTTTAAAAATACCTCACATACTTCATAATAGTTGCTAATTTTACCCTCAGAATGTATCTCTTTTTTAACGATAACCTTTAAGGATATCTGTTTACTTATCTGCTGTTATTTTGATCCTCCTTGCAGCTGCTGATCATATTCACAGTGCTGGACGCGAGTCGAGCTTTGGAACTGGGAGACAAGTGCCAGCACGACATGGACTGCACGGATTTCATCAAGGGCAGCAGCTGCTCCGCCTTGGGATACTGCGAGTGCGCCCCCTACTTTGTCCAGTTGGATTCCAAGCGCTGTTTGTCATGTAAGTAGGCAAAGTCAATCTTTGGCTAACCCCAAAGTGGGAGTACAGTACAGAATGTTTGCCGGCCAAACAATGGGCGGAGATGTGTGTTTGTCCACAGAAGAACCGTTAGATGCACTCAGTTAGACTCTTTCTTGTAGATTCTTTACACAGACAAAATAATTCTAAGTTTACTGAGAAAAATAAGTAAAAAACATGAAAGTAACGTACAAATAAAAATCCAAAAGGCACAGGAAAAAAGACACTTTATACCTTTAATAAAGAATAAATTTAATAAATTTACAAATTTAGACAAAGTTAGATATTTTTATAGTTCTAATACTAATAAAATAAATATTTGAAAGTCAACTTTGATTAGTTTGGTTTTTATAATTTACAACTGAAGTAACCCCAAAAAATAGAGAATCAATAACAATCATTTGAAAGGACTGCATTCAGAAAATGGTTAAATTAAAGCTTAATTTTATGTTATTTTAATTTTTTCAAAGTAACCAATATCAAAGAATACATTTCTAATGGACCAACACACAAGTAAATAATAATCACTTTTAATGAGCCGTTTAAAGTTAATTTAAAGCTCTAACCATTTTTTCCAAAGATAAATTCCTTCTAATGGGGCGATTAAAATTAAATTTAAGTTGATTTTTAATGATGTATGTTATGTATCTCTTTGATTTTGTTTGCAGCCCAACTCCTTGGCGGCGACTGCCAGCTGAGCGAGCAGTGCTCCATGAAGGTGGCCAACAGCAGTTGTCTGGATAATGCCTGCCGCTGCGTGGAGGGATTCCTGCAGTTCCGCAAGCACACCTGTCTGGGACGTAAGTATCTGCCGACCGCTGGCCAGCTATTGTGGCCCTAATCCGCCAGATTGCCCGGATCCTACCACTAGATAATATCCATTAACTGTTCGGTGTGCGGTGTTTGGTGAATTGCAATAAACGGACGGCAGCCGACTAATAACCCCCCACTCTGATTGCTTATCATTTCTCGTACTCGTACGCCCCTGGAATGTCACGCAATGTATGTTAGTACGCATATCAGGAGGTACTGGTACTGGTATGTTAGGTCCACTCCCATTTCCTGTTTGCCGTTCGTTAACACTTTGGGCCAACAGCAGCAGCAGCAGTACAGGGTTTTCCTTTCGCTGCCACTTGACACTGGCAATTAACACGGGCATAACACTGGCTGTACAATGGCCGTAACAATAACAATAACAATAACGATGAAAATGATACAGCCTAACAAGACAATCGTGTCACTAATTATACGCATAATTGGTTAATCTTCCAAGAACTGGCTAACAACCGGGTAGAAACCAACCAAGCCGACGAGCCACTGCAGATCGTTGTACGCTTCGATCTCTCCCTGAAAGTGTTTGTGTTTCTGTTTGTGCAGGGCAATGTGTGAAAGATACATTTTAAGATACTTGGCTCTTTTCAAGATGCAACCGAACTCCCCTAGGGCTCTGGGCTAAAAAGAATCTGTGACTCACGTTTTAAGCTTTGGAATAAATCATGTGACTCATTGTGTTACCAAGGAACGCACGAAGAAGCAAAAGAAAGCCAAGTAAATATGGGCAACTGATTAAGGGAATTATTGAAGAATGTCATTAAAATTTTAATTTTTTATATGGATTTTCTTTTAGAAGAATAAGTCATCGTTAGAACATTTGTTTTTGGCAGGCATGATGAAGTAAATAAATAATCAACTTCAGGCAGCTTATCTTTGGTTTTTTTTAAACCCTTGAGCATATGACAGTTATAATTATCCAAATAAATATTTTTTATAAAGCAATATCAGCTTAAATATTTTTAAAAATGATTAAAAAGTAAAAGATTTTCCCTCAAAGTAACTTTGATACACACATTACTTAAAAAGTCATTTGATATTAGGGGTATATCTCAACTTACTAAGAGTTAAAAATCACATAAAAATCAAGACATTTTTTTTAGTAATTTAAAGCAAAGAAATAGCTCACTTGGGATAATTCAGATCGCTGCCAGCCCTGCATCGATTCCAATCTAGTTCGAATTCGCTGCACTTCCTTTTGGCGCATTGGCGCCAAGTGGCGTTAATCTGATTAGAATGTCGACTAGAATCGAGAGGCCATATGGCGGGGTTAAGCCTTCCTCCTCCTCCTTCTCCACTTCTGTTTAAACACGCCAAAACCAGAGCAATGAGGCACGATCATGAAGTGGACATGGAGGCACTGCAACTGGCGCAGTTCGTGTCATTTCCATTCACCTGATGTTGCAGTGTCCCCTCCTCGCTCTCAAATCCCCATCTTAATTATATGGCTTAAGAACTCAATATATATAAATGGGGAGAAGGGGCGTGGCAGGACAGTTGGTCGAGAGTGAGCTTGATATTTAATTAAGCGTAATTTTAAACGGCAAAGAATTGAGTTGGACAGGTGTCAGAGGGGTTTGCGGGGAGAGTACACGGAAAGGAATATTTTCTGTTTTTTAATACATTTGATACCTATACATACCTGTAGAAAATATTTCGGATCATAAAATTCTAGGCAATATATTTTTTGGAATTAATGATAAGTCTAAAAAGATTTAATAAAACAATAACAAAGGGAATTGTAATACTCTTGTCAAAAACATGATTAGGATCGGAAATAAAGTTTTAACAATGGGTCCTAGGTGGAAGAGTTATTTAGGTGGTAAAGATCAAATGGATATAATTTCCCCTCTCAATTTTTTCTTGTGTAGAGTGGTATTTGTGGCAAGTGCAAGAAGTGGCAAGCCAGTCATTTATGAGATACTTTCACCAAAAACACAATAAAAGAAAGAGGAGGCGAGAGAGCGGAGTGAACCTTTCACCAGAGACATCCTGCCAGGGCAACCTTCCCCCTTTTCTCTCCTGTCTCCTCTCCTTCTCAGCCACCCCCTCCAATCGGAGTCCCCCCTTTTGATTTGTATCTTTGGCTACTTTACATGGCTAATTGCCTCGACTCGTAATTAAATTGCACTGATTAGCCGCCAATGCAAAAGAAAGTCCAAGAAAGTCCAATTAGTTCTCAGCGCAAAAGAGACGGATAAAAAAACTAGAGAAAGAAAAAAAGAGAGAGAGGGAGATGGAAAGAGGAACAGATCGCTGGAATTCCCGGCAAAAGAAAAGCCAAAAACTTTTGTATGCAGTTGACAAAAATGTTGCACACATTTGGGATTGGCCATTCACTTCATCCTATCGCCATCTCGCTCCGGCGCGGGTCAAGTGAGCCAAGAAGCAAGCAGCAAGTGGTGTGCCAGATTTTGTGAGCTTGTCAGGCTTTCCTTTTAGCCACTTGTTCCAGTTTCCCATGCACCTTAACCCATCGGGCCCAAGCCCATTCCGGGATTGGCTCTTCTGTTTCTGTTACCCGTTTTTGTTTGGTAGCCAGTCGCTCTTAACGAGTTAGCAACAATGAGCCAGAGCCACTTCCTCCCATCCCCAATCCCCATACCCATCTCCATCTCCATCTCCTCCGATCTTTATGAGTTATGCACATATGACAACGACAGCTCCCCCTGCGTCACCAGGCGGCTCTTTAGTCTACTCCACTCTCCCCGTTTCACGTGCTGCGGGAAAAAGTATGCCAAATATATATATAGTACTATATGCGACAGGCAGATAATGAACAGATAGCCCAGACACACGGCGACTGTCAGGCCCGATCGAGATCTTCTATCTTTTGCATACAAAGTTGCAGGAAAAGTGAACCGCTCTGACGTCGCCAATCATCAGATGCATGGTGGAAAAAACTGAACTATTTTAGATTGATTTTCAGCATTTCAAATGTGATAAAAAACTAGTTTTAAAAATATTTTTTATATTGCTGTCTTATAGCCTTTGGGTTTTTAATTGACAAGTAAAAGATTATAATAGTAATTCTAACAGGAACATGGCAAACAGCTTTTCAACAAACATTTTTGGACATCGGTTTTAATTTAAAACACTTATAAAAAAAATAATAGGAGGTTAAATTTTTTTAAATTTAAATAGGCCAATTTTTAATTAGACTGTTTTAATGTACCTACCAGTTAAATAAAATATAATCAGCTTTAATAAAAGATTGTGTAAACTAAAACATTAAGATCACTTTTCCATATAATTTTTGGTTAAATAAGTTTGCTGAGAAAATTAGTCTTTAGTCTCCAAAAATATTTAATTAACTTTCTGTGTCGACTTCTGCCTTTTGTGGCATTTCCCACTCTCATTATATAAGGCATAGGAAATCTCCTAGTCACTCTGCTCAGCAAGACTCAGCTCACTTTCTTCCTGTCTCAACAACACCTTCGCAAACCTTAACAGGGAAAATACTTTCCATTGCGACACCTTGCACCCAAAAAAATTGTTAAAAAATGGAAAGAAAGAAAAGACCAGACCAAAAGCAAAAGCCACCGAAAAATTCCATTTCATTTCGCATGACCCACAAAAGCAGCCAGTCAAACTGTGTTAATTTGCGGCTAGAAACAAAAAGAGAAAAATACGAAAAAATGTTTCTTGAATGGCCATTTCAAACTAAATTGCGCCAAAATGCCAAATTGCATGCAAATTATGTGGAACACCAACTGCTGGCCGCAACTTCCGCAAACAGACTTCATATTTGCTAGTAACATTTCCATTTCCATCAAATGCAAATCGCTGCAATTAATTAAAACATCTTCTTTGAATTGTATGGGTATGGGTATGGGTATGGGTCCTATGGCTATTTGCGAGCGCCTAATGAAAGTCGACGGCATAAATAGACTTATTATAGCCGCAGGAATGCCGCCGCAGATAGAGATACATTTGTATCTCAGTATCTGTGCGTGCCCAGGCGGTTGACACAGTTTTGCGATTCCGGCCACCGGCAGCGACTGAATTGACTTGACTGAACCAAAGACAATAAAGCCGAGGAAGCTGCGATTTAATTTATGCTGATTTCGATGGAAATTATTGTTCATGATGCGAGCTCTTCCCCTTCAAAGATCAGATTCAGAGCCGCTGAGCAATATTCACACGCGTAGCTCGCAGAGATCTCGCTGAGCAGCTTTAGCCGTAATCGAAGTGGGTTAGGTTAGCAGTTGCAGTCGTGCAGCGATTCGCATGCAACCTGTCGCACTGCAGCAGAATCGGAGGGGCGGCTGGCAAAGGGGGCGGGGCCAGCGCTAAGTGGCCGTGGCATTGGCCCCCAGCCTATCGATCATCGTTTTTGGCCAACACAGAGGCGGCGTCTCTTGCCCAAAATGGGAAAACACGGCTGCACAGCAAAGAATTCATAAATATAGTAGATAGCTAAATTTGTTGATATCAGTTTGATCTTAAAGTTAAACTTTATAAACGCTTAAATACATTGATGTCTTACGATGCTGCGCTTTGTTTTAAAATCTCTTTTTAGAAAATATTAATTTACTTAATAATATTATGTTTATTTACAAATCTCTCAAAAAAGCTTTAGAGTCTGTGAGATCAACATCTGACTTTTTAACATAAATTCAGTTAAACAGTAATAACAATTAAAATGTTGATGACTAATCCCAGAGATACATTTTTCCCCGGTTTGACCGCTTCTAATGCTGTTATATAAAAGTGAAAGATGAGGCCAACCGTTTGGGGTCTGTGGTAACCCCCTTTGATTCTTCCTGCTTCGCGTTGATTCCATATTGGTGTCAAACTGCAGCAAGACACGTTTGAGCTACTCGCATTTGGAATGGCAATGGAAATGGCAGAGCCGCAGTGTCAGTGTCAGGCGGTGCATTCGTTAAGTATACGCCACGCTGGCCGTATGCCTTTTATGTGCCTTTGACTCCGCTCAACCGGTTCCCCAATGGCCAATGCCAGAGCCTTTTGTGAGATGCCGACAAATGTCGGATTTGTGGCCGAAATTCCCGCGAGAAAACGAAGTTTTTGTGCACTGCACTGCACTGGGATAAAGGGTATACAGATTTATGATCCCGCTCAGATTCCAAGCCAATTGAATGCCAGGTGGTGGGGGGTCAATGGAAATGGATCTCCTCGGATCCAGACACTGCCCAAAGGGCAACTGCAGGTGGCTGCTTTGGCTAGTGAAATGGTAAATGGCATGTCGCCAGTTGCTAGTTGCAAGTTGCAAGTCGCTAGTTGCTAGTTGCTGGTTGCAAGTTGCTGCCAAGCCAAAAACGAAACAAGTGAAAACAAGTTGGAGCGGCAGCCCGGAAAGTGGGTCAGAGCTGAGATTCCAGCGGAGGACAGTGGCAGACACGCAGGTGGCTCTGGCTCTGGCTCAGTCGCAGTCTTCGGTGCAACCAACAGTCTCCATCTCTTTCAGTCACTTATCGGCGAGTGGAATGCTGATGAGGAACGGTAATGGGAATGGGCGACGTCACCGACGTTTCAGCGTCATCTTCTGGTTCCCATCTGTTCCCCTTCTTAGTCAATTATACACAGTAGAAAATAACGCGATCGATTTGGTTTAACTTGAACATATGAAAAAGATTGAGAAGAGGCTTCACTTATTGAATGTCACAAGGTGTTTAACTACGAAAAGGTAGAATGCCCATGAAAAATGGTGTACTATAATTTATTTACATTGAAATATATTAAGCTCATCTTAGTTTTTTTCTGTGTACCGATTCTCGGTTCTGCGTTGAGGTTTATGCAGTTGCAGTTGACTTTATTGACGGTTATTAGGCTTGTCGAAGGCGGGCTAATGCTCTGATGTTGTTCTTGCTCTTGTTGCAACTGCTCCTCCTTGTTCTGGTGTGGCTGTTCATGATGATGATGATGAGTTTTTAATATGCATTTGGTGCTTGGAGTTCGGTTTACGGTTAGTTTAATAACACATCCCCCTCCCTGTACACAAAACACACACACGACTTGAACCAGAGCAGGCAAAAAAAATCTCACGAGAACTTTCCGCGACCAATCTCTATCTCCCTGTAACAGCTGCCCATCCTGGAGCCGTTTGCTACAGCCACGCCCACTGCCAAATGTTCGACACCCGCACCCACTGCGACTTCCTCATCCCCAATCTCTTCGGACGCTGCCAGTGCACGAGTCCCGCCAAGATGGTGGGTGGTCTCTGTGTGGCCCCGGCGGCAGATCAGGAGGATCAGAAGCAGGAGCAGCCCAACGAGAAGGTGGAGCAACCAGCTAGCAGTACTTCTACAACTACGACGACGACAACCACTCCTGCACCCACAACAACCACAAGGAGAACAACGACGACGACAACAACGACGACTACTACACCAGCACCCACAACAACCACTAGAAAAACAACAACCACGCCTGTTCCCATTCTCCTAGAGGATGAGCTGCCGGCCAGCGTGGAGGAGCAATCTCTGGAGGAGGACGATGGTGAGGCCGCTAAGCTGAGACCAGAGGTCTCCGAAGTTGATAATGTTGAAAAATTAGAGGCTTTGGACATGGCCCATGAGGAAACTGAACTGACACAGCAGCAAAATCAAGAGGAGCAGCAGCAACTTCTAGAACAGCAGCAGCAACATCAAGAAGAGCAGCAGCAACATCAGGAGGTCATAGACCAACTTACACAAACCTCTCAAGATGCCACCACTGGAGTCCAGCAGCTCCTGACACCTGCAGATGTGCCCACCGAGAATGCAAATGCTGTGGAGCAAGAGACCGAAGCTGGACCCACCGAGGATTATCCCTACAAGATCGATGAGGAGTACACAGAAGAGCACGAAAGCAAACCAGAACTGACTGGAGAGCAGCCTGAGCACGAGGAATCCCCAGCGGAACCTGAAATCGCACCCATTGAAGCCGACGAGGAGACTGCGGAGGCCTCGGGTGGCCAAGAGATTGCCTCGTCGCCCATCGACGACACCATGAAATTCGATTACGAAAGCCCAGTCGATGAAGCGGAGCCAGAGAAGGGAAATGAGAAGGAGGAGGAGGAGACACCCCAGACTAATGAGGGGGTGGTGCCCATTGATACCGAGAGCGAGACTGATGCGGAAGCCAGCACCGAACCCCAGATCCACACCCAACTGCTGGAGGAGGACGAGGAGCCAGAGGCATCGGACCACCAGACAGTGGCCGATGAAGAACTGATCCCAGTTAATGCAGCTGAAACCGAAAGTGTGACGAAGGCAACCGAAGAAGCGGA
This sequence comes from Drosophila oshimai, assembly GCA_018150695.1. Classification (NCBI taxonomy): domain Eukaryota; kingdom Metazoa; phylum Arthropoda; class Insecta; order Diptera; family Drosophilidae; genus Drosophila; species Drosophila oshimai. Next base: position 71,400 of record JAECWM010000304.1, on the reverse strand, counting down.
GAAACCAGAGGAGGAAACAGCCGAGGATCTCGCTTCGGGGGATCATGAGCTGGAAGTGGAGCCGCCCAAGCAGGTGGAGCCAACAGAAGCGCTAAAAATCGAAGAGCCAGCCCAGGTGGAGAGTGAAAGCCAAGTCGAGGTGGGAAAACCAGAGGAGCCAGAAACCGAAATGGAAATAGAAAAAGAAACACCAGCGACCGAAGCCGCAGAAGTGGAGCTGCCAGCCACAGAAGCCAGGCCAGATATGGAGTCTGAAGCCGATCAGGCGGAACAAAGCGCCGACATCAAGCCGACAAGTGGCGAAGATGATTTAAATGAAGCCAATCAATTAAATCAAGACCAAGTCACCGAGCCAGCTGTGGAGCAGGAGGAGATCGAAGAAAAAGAGCCCCAGCAGGTGGAGGAAATCCATCAAGATGCAGATGAAGCCGCAACAGAGAAACCAGTCCAAGTTGTAGAGCAGGAGGTGGAGGCAATCACCGAAGCGGAGCACGAACAATTGACATACCCAACAAATGATGATGAATTGGCGCCAGTGGAAGCAGAAACAGAACCAGAACTGACCACAGAGGAACCAGAAATCGCTGAGATTACCACAGAGCAGCCTGAGCATCTGGAGGAGGAGACACACGAGGAGGAGCAGCAGGTGGAGCCCGAGGAAAATGCAAATGCAATTAAGACGCCCGAAGTGTCGGAAGCAATTGCTTCAGAGCCCCAGGCGGAGGCAGAGCCAGAGCCAGAGAAAGAGGCGGATTCTGCCACAGAGAAAGAGATCGAGATCGAGACCGAGCCAGAGACATCTGCAGATCTGGAGGAGGAACCAGTGGTGGGAACCGAAGAGGTTCAGGTGGCAGAGCCAGAAGTTGAGACCGCTAATGACGAACTATCGCAGGTGGATGCGGATCAAACTCCACCAGAGCTGCCAATTAGAAGCGATGCAGATATCGAGCAGGAAGCCATCGAGGAATCTTCTCACACTGAATCCACACCAGAAGCCGAACCGGAATCTGAACCCGAATCCGAGGTCAGTGAAAGTGCCCAAAATCTATCAGAGATCAGCCAGCAGCAAGATGAAGTCGAGATCGAGAAAAATGAGAACGACAACATTATCCAGGGAGCTGAGCCCAATGAGGAACAACAAGTGATTCCAGAACCAGAAGCTGAGCCAGAAAAGGAGGAATCCTCAGTTGCAGTTACTGAGGCCCAGGAAGAGACTCCAGCTGTTCCAGAACAAGAAGAGTTGACCAAACCAGAGTTGGACTACACCAGTATCGAGCATATTCAGGAGCTTTCCCAGCCAGAGGAAACTACTGCTGCTATTGAGGCGCAGGAACCGGAGGCAGTGGAGTCCACTTTGGCCCCGGAGACTGCCGAAGCCCCCATTTCCATTGTGAGTGAAGAACACGATCCGGAAAAAGACCCTCAGAACTTCCATGAGAGCGAGAGCATTGCCGATATTCTTAGCGACTTGATGTTGGAGGGTGACAGCACTGTGCCTCCTGTGCCATTTGGCCAGCAGCCCGCTCAAACGGTTCCCATGGTGGAGGCCAATCCTGAGAACGAGGAGGAGCAGCCCCATGAAGCCATTTCTGATCTTCAGGCCGAAGCAGATGAGACCCAAGATCATGTGGAGCAGGTGCAGCCGGCTGAGGAACCAGTACCATCAATTCCCGATCTGTTTGCAGAGGCAGCAAACGATGAAGAGCAGGAGGATGAAGAGCAGGTGACCCCCATTCCAGAGCAACCAATAGAAGAACCTTCTCAAGTTCTGGAGGAGCAGCAACCAGTTGAAGAGGAGCATCAGCGAGATGAAGAAAAACACCAGCAAGATGAAGAGGAACATCAGCAAGACGAAGCAGAACATCACCAAGACGAAGAAGAACATCAGCAAGATGTAGCGGAGGCCCCCAAGGAAGAGGAACCAGCCAAGGAAGTGGAAACTGAATCTCTACCAGAGGACGCTACTACTGAAAAGGTACAGCAAGAAGAAATCGAGGAGGAACGCACTCTTTCACCAGAGGAGCTGCCCTTCGATCTTACTGACCACTCTGATGCGATCCGCTTCAATGAGCTGGAGTCTGACAACTTGATCGTGGAATCCACCACCCTCATTGATGGTCTCCAGGAGCTGGACAGCAACCACATCGAGGAGGATCCCGCAGTCCATGCAATCCCCCACGAGGAAGCCACACCCAATCCCGCTGACATCGTTGAGATTACCACCCAGACCATGTTGGGTTTGGCCAGCCGAGTGACCCTCATGGAACCCGCTGCCCCAGTGGTGACAACGTTGATGCCACTTATGACCGCCGATGAGCCCACCCCCGAGCCGGTTTCTCCTTCAATCCTTTCTGCATCTCTGGACCGCAATCAAGCCCGGCTCGGAGCTGCGAAAACGCGTGGATTTGGGTCTGGAGGCGGTTTCACTGGGACTGGCCTGTAGCAGCGATCGCCAGTGTCAGCTGGCTGACCCTCACACCGTCTGCAATGGACGTGGTGTCTGTGACTGCGCAGCCGGAGAAGAGGGAACACAGTGCAGCGCAGTAAGGACAGGATGCAGTCCAGGAACCTTCCAGGTGAGTTCGAAACCCCTTACAAAACCCTGCATGGGTATATTTGAAATTCTAAAATACTATCTTGAATTCACATTTATATTTTAAATAGTGCCGTTCCAGTGGCGTGTGCATCTCGTGGTTCTTCGTGTGCGACGGTCGCTCTGACTGCAATGATGGTTCAGATGAAGAGTGCACCCACAATGCCCGCCTTAACCAGAGCTGCCCCACCGAGTCGTTCCGCTGCCAGAGAAGCGGACGGTGCATTTCCCGCGCAGCACTGTGCGACGGACGCAGGCAGTGTCCACATGGCGAGGATGAGCTGGGCTGCGACGGCAGCCTGCGGGGCGGCAACGCCTGTCCGGAGCACACTTTCCGCTGCGGAAGTGGGGAGTGCCTGCCGGAGTACGAGTACTGCAATGCGATCGTGTCCTGCAAGGACGGCAGCGATGAGCCGCCGCACTTGTGTGGCTCCCGCGCCCTTCCCAGCCTCTTCATGCGCTTGATAGAGGCGGGCGGCCTTCTCGGCGGCCGGAGGGAGGCGGACGCCTACTGCCCGCACCGCTGCAGCAACGGCCTCTGCCGCTCCACCGCCATCGTCTGCTCCGGAAGGGATGGCTGCGGCGATGGAACCGATGAGCAGACCTGCGCCGTGTGCCGTAAGTAACTTGTGAAACTCTTTGAAGCCATTCCCATAAATTGCTTTAGATGCACTTAGCTTCTTCCAAATTTAACTACTAGTTTTGGTTTACCATTTAAAGATAATTATTTGGAAAACTATTTAAACAATTAACCTTTTGAACTTGTAGCAAAAAATATTACCTTAAAAAATGTTCTTTATTTAAAATTATAGTTGGAAGCAGTTTTTATTATTTTTAAAAGTTCTTTTTGCTTTGTACTTTATTTCTGTGTGTTGAAAAACTTTTTCTTAATCTGATATAACTATTTTTTTAATTCCTCATTAATGATCCTTTATTAATCCTATATCTTTACCGTTCCAGGTTGTCCCGCCCCGACTGCTGCCAGCCTGCCCGCTTTTCTGGCCCGGCAACGCCCCATGCCGCTGTGGTAGGAGCCTTGACCAGCCAACCACCCAACTACTCAACTTCCACTTCCGGTCACCATTCATCAGCGACTGACCAACGTTTTGCCACACTATCTTCCGACCCTATCAACTCTATCGCTATATTCGAAACGATTTTTGTCTAGCATTTAAGTGGATATTTAAAAATTTATTTATTTATTTATTATGACCTTAGCTGTGCCCATGCCTCGCCCAATTGCCACCTTGCTATCAAAGGGGGTTGTCCGCCCCCTTTGAGCCAGTGATGTTTGTCAATTGTGCCACTGTGCGCATTCCTAAACCACAACTAACACCACACACCACAAAAGACACACCCACACCCACTCGCCCCCATTTCGACTATTTATTCTACTCATCTGGCCCATCAAAACTATTTATTTATAACCCCACCCACAAACAGACACTAAAACACTCGAAAAGGGTTCTTCATGTAGCTTAGTTTTATGCAATTTTCTAATTTATTTAAATTATTGGCCAGGCAAACCAGTAACGGAAAAGATAACGAAAACCATGAAATGATGCATTTTTATCGATTAATATTTTGTAAATAAGAGTAAACGTGTTCGATGTACATGATAAACGACATTGCCTATAAAGAAACGTAGGGTATCTAACATAACACAATCGGATCATATCCCCTATATAGTTTATTATATGTATGTACGTGTGAGAGGCACTCACACACTTTTCTCAAAGTCAAGACGCATCACAGTAAAGCTAAACAAAAAAAAAAAAAAGAAACGACAATAAAAAATATATTTTTAGAAAACTATTGAAAAAATAAACCTAGTTGTTTTTATTTTATGGGTTTTATTGGAGCTCGTAGAAATACACAACTTTTTCAGTGTGCAGTTTATAGCCTATTTTAGGTGTACCTACAACTTCTAAACAACCAACAATCTATGATAAAATATGACTTTCATTAAGGTTTTACTTTTAAAATATATTGTATAATATAATAGGCAATAAGAAGGTACTAATTAACAAAGAAAGAAGAGTAGATGACTCAACTGAAATGTGGGTTCAAAATAATCAAGCGGATACAAGTATAGAAAATAAGAACACCAGATTATTTGCTTTGATTTAGGACACCACTTCATCAATAATCTATGCCAATTATCAAAGTTAGGTTCTGCGATCGCTGCTGGTATAAAAGCTGCCCTGAAGCCTATTTCTGACCAAGTTGTTTTAGCAACATGAAGGTGCTCTTAACTGTTTTGGCTCTGGCCGTGGCCTCCGCTTCGGCCTTCGAGGATGTCGTCCACAACAAGGACCTGCCCAAGTCGGCCAAGTCGATCGAGGGTCGTATTACTAACGGCTACTATGCGGAGGAGGGCAGGGCACCGTACACCGTGGGACTCGGTTTCAGTGGTGGCTGGTGGTGCGGTGGTTCCATCATCGCCCACGATTGGATCCTGACCGCCGAGCATTGCATTGGAGGTGACGCCGTGACCGTTTACTTTGGAGCCACCTGGCGCACCAACGCCCAGTTCACCCACTGGGTGGGCAGTGGCAACTTCATCCGCCACGGATCCGCTGACATCGCCCTGATCCGCATTCCCCACGTGGACTTCTGGCACATGGTCAACAAGGTTGAGCTCCCCAGCTACAACGACAGATACAACGACTACAACGAATGGTGGGCAACGGCCTGCGGATGGGGAGGCACCTACGACGGAAGCCCCCTGCCCGACTGGCTGCAGTGTGCCGATCTCCAGATTATCCACAACTCCGAGTGCGCCGCCTACTACGGAACCGGAACTGTGGGCGACAACATCGTCTGTGTCCGCGTGGTCAATGGCAAGGGCACCTGCGGCGGCGATTCCGGCGGTCCCCTGGTCTCCCATAACACCAACAAGCTGGTGGGTGTCACCAACTGGGTCTCCTCCGCCGGTTGCCAGGCCGGTCATCCCGCTGGCTTCCAGCGAGTGACCTACCACCTGGACTGGATCCGCGATCACACCGGTATTGCTTACTACTAAACTTGCACATTTGACCAAATAAACATAAGTTCAAGTACAAATTTGTATATTATTTTTTATATCCTTGGACAAAAGTTTTTCACAAAGTGAAAGATTAATGAATGTGGATTTTTAAAAACACCTAAAAATATATTTCTGACAAATACAAGTAATATACATCTAATCACCGTCGGTTAAGCTGGGTGATATGTTTTTTAGGAAAGTATTGACTAACTCCAAACGGAGAGTGTTTAAAGCTCATGAATGAAGCCTATCATATCAACCATAAAATATAATATTATAGAAAAAGGTAACAAAAAAAAGTTATCAAGAGTTTGATGTTTTGCAATTTCTTTTTGACAGATTGCTAAGATATATCAGTTTGATCTTGTTTTAATAGTTTTGCGTTAGTTCTTTAAGGTTTGACATTACAAAGCAATAACTTATAAATAAAATTAGGATCGAGAACAAACTTTTTTTGCAGCAGTATTTTCTTGTAATCAATTTAAATATCCAAGATAAGGTAAATAACTAAAACGAAGAGCAAAGCACGTAGTAAATTAGTAGCTAGTATTGTTAATATTTAATATACGACTTATTTTGTTAGCTGTCTCTCCATTCAAGAACTCTCCTCAATCTATGTATGACTGATTAGATTTAAATATTTACAATGTGCTTCGGATGTGCATATATGTAGTATCAAGGCAGGCCCATTGAAGACTTTATAGATAAGTTAGATTAAGCCATTTATATGGTGCCAATAAATATTTAAAAAACCACACAGGTCTTTGACACAACAGTGAATGTTTTGATTATTTAAAGATTGGCTGCCTAATTTATTGTTTGTTGATAAAGCATGAAGTGCTTTAATTAAATCTTTAAAGAACGGAAGGAGTGTTTTTTTTATTTTTTTTTTATTGATAAAGCAAGTGTTGAATTAAATCTTGAAAGAACGGGAGGAGTTTTTAAAAAAGACAACCTTTTTGTTTAGTTTGAAAAAAAAAATTAATTTAAATACTGATATCTACATATATTTTTCTCCGTTATAACCGTTATAACTTATTTTTTTTATTTGTATAATTTTATATTAAGTCCAACAACAAGGGTATACTACCCTAATAGAGTTTAACTAAAAAAGGTAAACTTTTCTTATTAAAATAATTTTCTAGATCTGCTTGTCTAGCTGGCTGTTTATTCTTAGGTCAGTATTTAACACTAAATTAATATGTTAATTGTTTCTTATTTGATTTAAGTTTAGTAAGCGTATGTTTGTATGTAAACGACGCCTTTGAATTAATTAGTTAAAAAAAAAGGTTGGTCCTTAAAAAACCAAGTCCTATTACTCAATTTAATTTGTTAAAGTTTTAAAATTTACAAACCATCCTTAACTTCCCTACCATTGTTTACTTCTTTGTTTTGTTACCGCTTTAAGTTGGGCCGACCTTGCCGGCAGGGAAACAAAAACACTTGCCGAAAATTCCACCCACTTTCCGCCCACAACTCATTTGTCAACAACCAACAAGTGTGTGTGAAGTGCGTGGGAAAGGGAGAAAGAAAAACGAGGAAAACACAGAATAATAAGTAAAAAAGGGAGAGCGTGCAAAATACCGACGCAGCACGTGCCAAAAGGCAATCGAAACTGCGCAGACTCAGTGAGTGTAAACTGTGCGACTGACAATTGGCAAATAAACATTGCATACTTTCAGGCGTCGCTCGCGAATGTGCAACGCACATCGCGTGTAGCTGTTCTTGATGCACTTGGAAAAAAAATCAAGTCCAAAACAATTAAATTATGCTCCAGTTAAAAAGCAAAAGGCAGGAGAACCAATCTTATTTTGGACATGACATCAGTAAAATATTGATGTTTGGCCTGTATCACTCGTTTTAAGATGACTATCGGGGGAAGCCAGTAAAAATCTTTAGTAAATTTTAAGAACTTTTAGTATAACAAACTAAGTGTTAATATAATAAATATATATATAGGGACGTTGTCAACCGGCCCAACTTGCAAATTCTAGAACGAAAATGGACTTATTATATCTTAAAATTTTCGTCATTTCAACCCTTTCGAATAAAAGTGGCGTTTGAAAAATTCAAAATGGCGTCCACGTACTCTAAATGCACAAGTATTTGGACTTACAAACAAATATATTAAAACTTTATGAAAAACATATATCTCGATGGATAATACTGATTCTTATAGTTTTGAGGTTGCGATTACGACATTTTAAAATTCAAAATGGCATATTTTTTTTTTTTTTTTTTTTTTTGATAGGGTGAAAACCTGCTCTCATGTACCCTGTAGTCATGCTTATAACCCACATAACCCTGAAGCATGGCTACAGGTTACCTGAGCAGGTTTCACATCCTATCAAAAAAAAAAAAATGGATCCGCCATTTTGAATTTTAAAAACGACTCAGATCAAAGCAACCTCAAAACTAAAGAACCAGTCATTATCCACGAGAACTGTTTCATAAAGTATTTAATATATTTGTTGCTAAGTCCACAAAACTGTGCATAGAGCACCATTTGAATTTCAAAACGCCACTTTAAAAGGAGAAATACGAAAATTTTAAGATACAACCATTTCGTCAGAAATTGGCAGAGCTAAACGCCCATATGTATATATTTTTAAAATTTTTTTTTAAGTCAATACAATGACTTGCACAATGTATTTTTTATTTGTTTGCTTTTGTTTTGAATTAAATACATAATAAAATACATAATAAATTAAAGCCCCGTTCCTTTTTCATGCTGTACAAAATAAAAAAAAATGTCATTGTTACCACTTTAAAACACTTTTTTTTATATTTAACAGATAACTATATAGTTCTTTATTAGGTTCTTGTACTTGTTTTCTCTAAATTGATGTTATTAAGTCAGTAAAGAACTTTAGTCTAACAACAGTTTTATTAGGTTTTTTTAAATTTGTTTGTGTTTTTTTTTATTCATGAACGGGTTAAATATATATTTTTTTGTAGATTTCTGAATATATACTTTATTTAAAAAACGAATTTGTAAACTTCCCTTTTTTCTTTCAGTGTGCATCTTGTGTTTGCTGATGTTGCTCATTGTTGCTGCTGCTTGTTGTTGCCACAGCGAGAGTGTAAAAAATCTCACATCGGCCACGGGTCGTCGTCATTCGTTCGCTGGCAGTCGTAAGTCGAGCAGCCGCACGGGTCGCAGTCTCAGTATTATCCGTTTCGCCAGCAAGGACCCTGGCCCCGTAGTCGCGCATCGCTGATTTTTAAGTAAAGGCTCTTGGCCAGGAGTAACTGCAAATCAGAGTACAAATATTTGTGTATTTGCTGCAATCAATAGGGATGTACAAGCGATGAGTCCTAGTGAGTGTGTGGCAATATGATTGTGGCCCAAATACAGGATGAATATGAGTCCTGGGTGTTGACAAACTTCCAGGGTGTTCGGAAAAGTTCGCAATAATCGGGTGTGTGTGTGTGTGTGCGTGTGTATCTGTGTGCTGCTGCCTGCTTGTATCTGTATCTGTATCTGTATCTGTGCATCTGTATCTGTAGGCGGCGTGCTCAACAAAACGATTGCAATTTTACGCTGACGCTGCAACAGAAGCATTTCGCTTCAATGGAACTTGACATAGTACCTCCCACCGCTCCCACTAAACCCCTTTGGGATATATTTATACATATATACACACACGTGAGTGTGTTGTTTTTACCACCGCAAAGTGTCCTCGACACACTCACACATCCGTACAGTGTCCTGCAGCGGAACCCAATGCACGTCATTCGCCCTTCACCCATTCCCACGACTATATTTTCATTATTATATTTTTTAGATGGCCTCCTTTAATGGCTCTCTCAAGTGCATTTGCCATTAAAATTCAATGCATTATCTAGTTGCATGGTTAGTCGTGAAAAGCACTACACCCAAAGTATTGTCGCTTTTTAATGAATAGACTTCGTCGGTCCCCCGCTAATTTATTTCAACATTGTTAAACCATTTAAACTAAGCTGCAAATTCAATTAGATAAAGACTGTTAAATACAGCAACTTGACTTTTCTGTCATAAATGTCATAAAGTGAAGAGTAATCCGTTTTTGATATTTATTAACTTGGTAATAGTAAATGTGGCGTGGATACACTATATTTAACTTCGTCACAGTTTGTGATATATTTTTTAACTTAATTTAATGTTTTCACGTGACTAAACCAAACGGTTTTCTTTTCTGACAACATTTTTATCAACAACATTTTAATGCAAAAGGGAAAAGTTCGCTGAACAATGTTAGCAGCATTTATCGCAGAACTTCCTGTACATCATAAATCTTTTATATTAATATACTTATATCTCTGTTTGAGTTCATAAAAATTAGGGGCAGAGCTGGGATTTATCGCAACCCGCATATTTCGAGGCCTAGACTCGAGTAAAACGAACTACATACAAACCACAGAGTTTATCGTACTTCATAAACTAGCAGTTGAATTGTAATATTTTCCCTTTTTAAAAAACAATAAAATTGCTACCCTTAAAAAACCGAATTTTCTCATTAAAACAAAGTAGTTTACTTGTCGCCGTTGCAAACATTTCCGGAATGTTAGTATACCCTCTTCCACTTTTTAAAAACTATATTTTCTCATTAAAACAAAGTAGTTTACTTGTCTCTGTTGCAAACATTTCTGGAATGTTAGTATACCCTCTTGCTCTTTCAGTACTGGGTGCCAAAATCAAATAATTATATATAGACATCTATAAAAACGTGTCATGGATTAACACAACAAAATATCTAATCAATGTTTGTTACACGAAACTGCAAAAAGCGAAACCTAATGACCGGCGCACAGAGTCGTGATCGATGAAATAATGCCGGCGAAGCGCGGATCCATCATGAGGCATCAGCAGCTAGCTCTATTTCCCCATTCAGATTCCCAGAGACCCATAACATCAGCGTACCTAAGCATTTTCTGTGTTTTTGGTTTTGTCTCACTCGCGAATTTGCCGTCATCGTGTTCGGACCGCTGACGAAACGCTTAGCAGAACGATGTACTTTAGCAGGCGTTGCATTTCCATTAATTAAATTCTCAGGCCCTCGCCTCCCATCCCCCTCATCGCGCATCCATCCCTCCCCTCATTGGGCCCAGCCAAGGTTGGCAAAATAAAATGTTATTTATATTCCTTTGGCTAAGACACACAACATATTGGCAGTGATACAATAAAGAAAAACACCGCGCTCGCAAAGTGTTCGATTAGAATAGGAAAACAATGCACAAACGTTTGTTGACCCGGAAAAACACTTGTGAAACCTATTGCTGAATTGCAAAAACCTGACAAACTGTTCATGAAATCTTCAACACACATAGTAAACACAAAACAAAAATATACAAAAATTGGTGAATGATTTTCAAATAAACAAATCGTACCATGAAAATGAAAATCAGTGAAAAAACAGTGCATTTTGTTATATAAATGTTTGAAATAATAAGTACCTACCACAAACTAAACTTTAAAAAACAAAATGTAGTGATGATCATCATCACGATGAGTGCCAAAAATCTGAAATATATTATATAAGAAATAAATTATTTAATTGACTTTGAAATGCAGAGTTCCGGACATTGTCAATTAAAATCTCATCAACATATTCGGTTTCGCAAGCTTTGAAAGCAAAATACTTAATTTATTCATTGTTTACAAAGAAAAAAACTACACTTTACAACTTTACTGACCTTTGTAATAAGCAGAAAATGAGTTTTGGTGCCAAAAAAAATCGTATTTGCATTTGTCAGCTATTTATCAACGGTACGCTTTCAATTTCAGTCGCTGAATCAACGATATTACAGCAATAAATAAAAAAAATACAGCAAGTAACCATTCTAAAGGTAAGTCTTCCTCATCCAAATCTAAACAACAATAATTAAGAAATACTTTGACTAAAAATATATTATAACATTTTAAATTAAAAAAAAAGAAAAAGACATTTTCAACGTTAACAGTAACTGCCTTACTCTTCGAGTATCGCAAAAAAAAAACAGCCTTTAGTTTACGATACATTTTGGTTTATTTTTTTGCAAAAATTTGTTTGTTTTGATTTTGCACTGCCTGTTTTCTTCTGTGCTTATATGGTAGTTTGTTTATCTGCATTCATAGTTATGATTAATTAGCTGAACCGAATGCACAAGTGGCTGAAATTACCCTAGAAAAATTATAATTATTTACCTTTCAATTTTTACACGAGCACCATATGTTCCATTTCCTATAGGAGGCTTATAGGCAATGATTTAAGTTTTGCTATTAAGGGGGACATCTGAGTAAGCATTTTTAAAAATCAAATTTTTTCGCTTAAAAATTTTATGGTTTTTAAAATAACATACCAAAAGATAGAGTCAAAATCTCGAAATTGTCCATTCTGCGGCGATACCATAGGAACCTTTTGTGTTTAAAGTTAAATAAACGCGTTTTGAACCACTTTTTTGCCACGGAAACATAAAAATCTAACCGATCGATCTGAAATTTTGACAGTATATTAAAAATGAAAACCCAGATATACGACACATGTAATTAAAAATTTCGATTGCTTTCATTTGAAAAAAAAATTAAAAAAAACTTTTTTTTTTTTCAGTTAATCAGATCCCCCTTAACATCTTAAGCTGTTTATATAGTTTATTTGTTACATAGACCCTTTTTAATGTCTATAAAAAATGAAAGCTCAGATAACACGTAATTAAACAAAAAAAAAAATTTTTTTTTTCTAATTCAGAATTATTTAATTAAAATAAGAATCAATTTAATTATACGAATAGCCAAGAGCTTAAATGTCATGGCAGACAAACGTCTACTGTTGGAGCGATCCACGGAGACGGAAAAGCTGGAAATACACAACCGACGGAGCGGAGTCCTCCAAATTATCCAGAACCGCCCAATGTTCGTGAGCCGGAAGTCGGTGCTCGGGCTGCTGGTGTCCTTTGTGTTCTGCTACTTCCTAATCGGACGACCCGAGTGGGCGAACGTCCTGGACATGCACTCGGATAACTTTGTGACGGTTCAGCATCAGTCCACGGTCATGGATGGTGAGTCCACCTAGAGAATCACCTGTTTTGTTTGTTTGTGCTTCGTTTGCATGCCCGTAATTATGATTTACTTGTCTATTTTTGTGCGTTTCCCCCTTATTTTTTGCGTTGCCCAGTTGCTCCCAAAACACATAATGAAAGTATTCAATTTGTGCCAAAAGGCTTCCTCGTGTACAGCAACTCCTGTCGGATCATGGAGGTGGATCCATACAAGAGCGAGGTGATGCGTCACTTCAAGCGGATCAAGTACAAGCCCTGCCAGAAGCTGCCTCCCTTAACCAAGGTGAAGTTCCAGGAAAAGTCACGGAAGTACCGCCTTAGCATCGATGGTCAAGCCTTCAAGCAATACCCTGTGGGACAGCAGTTCCACTGCTGCTACATGGCGGTGCAGCGGGTGGATGAGATGAAGGTCAAGTACTCCAGTTGCCAAGCCTTCAAGGGCAGCACAGAACTGCCCGACTCTGCAGAGGCCATCATCGTCAAGTGTGACTCCGGTGGGCGGCAGGTCTACATCAATGGCCATGCCACAGTTCCCGTCAAGGAGGCAGTGCAGCAGAGACTCCAAGAGGCATCTGCGGCGGATAAGGCAAAGCAGCGACCTCCCAGCGTTCTGATGCTCGGCATTGATAGCATTTCGCGTGTGAACCTCATCCGGGCCATGCCCAAGACGGCTCAGTACCTGTACGACAACGAGTGGTTTGAGCTGGCGGGTTATAACAAGGTGGGTTTAAAATTCGGTTTGCAAAAAGAAAATATTAGAAAAGCTTATGACAATACTCTACTTTTGTTCAATTGCCTGAGTAAACTCATAAAATAAATCCACAAAAAACAAATTTTTGGAATGTTTATGAAAACAGGTAACACTTAATCTAAAACCCCAAAAAAGTACAAATAATGCGCGCTTTAAAGTCAAAACATTTTATTACTTCTAACAAAACGTTAATCATAAAAACCAGTCGAACTTGTATTGTTTAAACTTTTTAAAGCGGAAATATAAATTATATTCAGTCAAATTTCGTAAAACAGAACTTAAGAAAACTTACCCCACTTCCTTAAAAGTAGATTGTGGCGGAGTTTTCCTGTTAAAAAGAAATTTACAGGTTAATTTAAATGTAAAATAATTTTTGAATTTTTATGAGAAATGTTTATGTGAGTTCCTTTCATTTCAAGATTTTAAATATTCCCTTCTCTATACTCAGGTGGACGACAACACATTCCCAAACATCATGGCCATGGCTACCGGCTATGATCTGCACAACGCTATGAAGGCCTGCTCCCCCTTCGTGGTCGGTGGCCTGGACAAGTGCAACTACCTCTGGAAGCTGTACCAGCAGAGGGGTTACGTCACCGCCTACGCGGAGGACGCAGTGCAGATTAACACGTTTAACTACCTGAAAAAGGGGTTCGAGAAGCCGCCCACGGACTACTACTTAAGGCCCTATCTCTCAGCCGCCGAGACACAGCTGGAACATACGACGGTCAATGGACTGGTCCACTGTCTAGGTTACGAGACGGCGGCGGAGCACGTGTACGACTATGCAATGGAGTTTACCCGGAGATTTCTCAACGAGACGTACTTCGGGTTCTTCTGGACAAACACGCACAGCCACAGTGATATATCGCAGACGAGCAGCATGGACGACTATATGGTGGAATATCTAGGGGAAATTGGTGCGACAGGGGACCATGGACAACAGCGTGGTGGTGTTCTTCAGCGATCATGGTATACGGTTTGGACCCACGAGGGCCACGTGGTCTGGTCACATGGAGGAGCGTCTGCCAGTCATCTTCATCTGGTTACCCCAGCACCTGCGTCGTTCACACCCGGAGTTTGTGCGCGGTCTCCAATTAAACAGAAATCGATTGACAACACCCTATGATCTTCATCTGACCATGAAGCACATACTCACCGTATCCGGGCGGACAGATATGGAATCATTGGGACCGGCACCCGACTGTCCGCAGTGCCAGAGCCTACTCCGACCCGTTTCGCCGCTGAGGAGCTGCTCCGATGTGGGCATCGAAGATCACTGGTGCACTTGTTGGGCCTACGACACAATCTCAAGCACCTCAAAGGAAACCCGGCAACTGGGCAAGCGGGTGGTGAACTACCTCAACACCTTTGTTGCACAGTTCCGAAACGGAACCTATGCCAAGCTCTGTATTCCTCTCACCCTGCACAGCGTTAAGTCAGCATTCCGGGCTCATAAAAATGTCCTGGATCCGGAGGAGGTGTTCACCTATCGACTGATCTTCGTCACTTCGCCGAACAAGGCCCAGTACGAAGCCACCATGCGGCACAATCGGACAGATGACTCTGTCACGGTGACTGGATCCGTGAGCCGAATGAACTCCTATGCCGGAGAGTCGGATTGCATGAAAGATTTCGCTGCCAAAAAGTATTGTTATTGCCGTCAAAAGAAGGGATAGAAGTAGAATTAGAACTAAGGCTAGTGCCCAAGTGCCGTTACTCAGATTAGAATCTGGCAGTAAAAATATATGTATAATCTTTTAGCAATATCTTTTTCTATGCCTAAAAGTATCTGGTGGGCATTTGAAAACTGTGGAGGGTCAAAAATATTGTTAAAGGTCTGTTTTCACATTAACAACTTAAAACGATCGATGTCCCTATAGATTTTAAATTTAGGACATCTGCAACTAGGCAATTAAATTTCCAGTTTAAATATCCTAATATTCAGAGATTTCTTCATTCTATTGAAAAGAGTTTAATACCTTAATTATTATTTTAAAGTCTCAAAACCTTTAAGAAACACACCTGTATATCCCTTGTACATAATTTACTCTTCCAGCTCCAAGAAACTTTTGCCAAGAATTAGTTTAGTCATAAGTTCATATAGTTAGATAGACGCTTTAATGATAGTTGTTACATTTATGATTTAGTAATAAACAACAAAAAATGTATGAAAAATAATGTCAATTAAAGTTTATACACAAAAGATTACATCCAGAAACGTAATGCATAGATTTACATTGATGGCTCCTCTTCTTTGTCAAGTTCGACGCAGAACTTCCAGGTGCTGACCTTCTCCTTGAAGCTGTAGTTACCCAGCAGATTCTTAAACGACTTGAAAAACTTAGTCAACGGACTATTACGCTGCAGACCGAGAAGATCACCGGGAAGTGGCTGCACATCCAGGCGCAGCTCCTTGTAATCCTCACTGGCCAGCAACGAGAATAGGCCGCGCAGATTAACCGCGTACGTCGGATTTTCAGCTCGGGTCTTTAAAAACTCGATCGTTTGTTGCAGCTGGTGGGCAAAGAAAGATTGACCCGATCCCCGCTGATAAGTACGTCCAGTCCAAGTATCAACGGAGATGCTTATGAGCCACCTGTAGTACCCCGGCTCCTGCGACTCCTTGAGCTCTATATTCAAAGCATAAATCTGCGTAAGAACGTCTTTTATGGTGTCCACATAGCAAGCCAACCAATAGAAGTACATCGGTCGGCCCTCGTCAGTTTTATGGGCGCTCAACACACCTGAGCGCAAGCACTTGAGATCGTTGGTGGTGGGCGTGATGACATGCGTCCGCACTATGGGCGGAGCATTATACTCTCGAAGGTCTTCGAATTTGGTTTCTTTTGAATCACTCTCGACTGGGTGTTGCTCCTGGTTTGTTTGCATTTTCTGTTGCTTTGGCGGGGTGCCCTTATCCGTCCTTTTGTCCGCTACTAACTTGTCCGTTAAACCAAATAATAAGTATTCATATAGCTTCTCTGGCTGCGAGGTGAGATTCCGATCGCTGCATGCCTGTGCTGCCAAGATAAGGCATTGTCTGAGATATGTGAGATTCGTTTGGGACACCGACTTGGCCACGTTGTGCTGCAACTCAAAGGGATCTTGCACACACATGACTCTTTCCAGCTGAAAAGTTTCCGGTGGCTCCCCTATCACATCCTGCATTACCTGCAGCTGCTCCTCGTATTCGGGAAATCCGCCTGGGGTGCCCAGTGTGGTTTCCCTGTCCAGGCAGCTGCCCAAAAACGGGCTTAACACACTCTTCTCAAAGTTGACGGTACTATAGTAGACAAAGAAATCCCTAATCAGGTCCAGCGAAGTCATCCGTGATGGAATCGGTGGCGTCAGGTCTAAACTGTAGGCGTAGTTTACGCCGCCCATTAAAATCGGTGGGCAGAGCGACTGAAGCTGCTTGACGGACGGCAGCAGTTGGTGCACTTGCAAGCTTACAATGATCATGGAAAGCAGGCAATAGCTAGTCATGCTGCCGTGCCCAATCAGCTTCAGCTTCTTGGCCCAGATCTTCAGGAACAGACTAAGCTGGTGCAGCCGTTCATCCCACCGCATTATTTCTCCCACAAAACGGGAGTTATATGTGCTATTAGGGTTGGACATATTGATGTCTAAGTTAAGTCCGGTGAGTTGATGCTTGCATCTGATTATGGGCACGCGGGCATGTCGAATGTTGTAGATATCCGCGAAGCACTTGGAGCGCCGCAAAAAGTATGTGACCTTGTTGTACAGCTGCTTAGGGACCATTGGCGGCTGCTCCCCACACTGCTGCAGGAACAGATCGATGTCGCTTCCTAAAGGAAAAGGCTACGAATTAGAATGTGACCCTTTTCTTCCTAATAATCACTCACCCTTCAGGGCCAACCCTGTGACCAGAGAACCGAAGGGAAAGACTTTCACCCTGCCTTTCATCTCCTTCTCGATGCAGTTGCGCACATGACCAAAGCAGGTGTCCATCTTTCTGAGATCACTAGCATAGAAATCCAATACCGTGCGCAAGTGACCACCGGGCAGAGACTTTTCGAGCGCCTCCTTTAGCTCGTTGCGTTCGGATTGGATTTGTTCGCTGGTGAATAGCTTGGTGATGGCGTTTAGACGCTGTCGAAGTTGCTTGTGAGGCTTGCTAGAATGCTTAAGCAGCTCATGGGCTAGGCAATCCTGCGTGCTTTGGAAGGGAGCGGCGCACACCGTACACAGCACCACATTATCGGCACTCACCACCGGCGGATGGGCTAGTTCCGAGGCTGGAGCCGGCATTTCTGGAAGCAGAAAGATCGGACTAGTTTTATTAACGCTTCACGGCCAAATTTATTCATTAACAACAATTGAATAACAGTTATTTAGTAAATCAAAGCCTTCCCCGTTTTCCTGTCCACCACCCGTAGGAAGTAGGACTTCGGGATCAGACCATTGATTCCGGGACAGAGCAGCACATTGTTGCTGGAGCGGTAGATGGGTATGCCCCCCGCCAGCACCTTTCTTACGTCGAGGTGTATCAGGATCTGGCAATCGCTGCGAAATCCACTCAAGGTGTAGTTGGTTTTATCACTGCTGGCGAAGTGCACATGGTTGCGCTTCATCCTACTTAGACCTTGGGTCTTTATCGCCTCCCAGTTCCTGTAGTAGGTGCCATGGACAGCCTGGGGAGCCTGATCCTCATGGGTTATCTTCTCCAGACCTCCCTCTTCGCCCTCCACCACTGCCAGCGAGTGCCCCTGATTGGCGCGAATCTCGTGAACACCGCGATCTGCATTCCAGCGAAGAGTATATCGCTGTTTGGCATCCGCGGATGAAATCTCTTGAAGTTTTTCCAACGTGAAGCATTTGTACCTCGGATGATGCAGCAGATCGGCGACACTGACATAGCCATCCGCCTGGATGGGAATCCCCTCCGTCTTTGCACCGTGCCGCAGCAACCAGGATAGCTTCTTGCTCAGCTGCACATCGATTTGCTGTTTGGGGGGCATAACTTGCGAATAAAACTCACTTTTAACTGAAATTTCGTTGGTTTGGACAAAACAATTTAAACAGTGTGACCGTGTATGTTTTCGGAAGAACTTCGCAG
This sequence comes from Drosophila oshimai, assembly GCA_018150695.1. NCBI lineage: Eukaryota > Metazoa > Arthropoda > Insecta > Diptera > Drosophilidae > Drosophila > Drosophila oshimai. The sequence continues at coordinate 52,928 of JAECWM010000304.1, read as the reverse complement.
TTATTTGCGTTTCAACCTGGTCTAAAACAACGCATTTCCGCTAAAATCCTTCAAGCAAAGACGCTATTTATCATATTTTAAATTAAATTTCACTTTTTTGTACTGTTCCTAATTATACATAATTTTAATTTGAACAGTTATTTTACTTGTATTTTACCCACCTCATAAAATGGCTTATTGCGTCACTTCGGCCACGGTCACACTAATCAACATTAGTAATTCAAAAATTTCATTGTAAAATTGTAGAAGATGCGGCTTTTGGTGCTCTATGGCAGTCAAACGGGAACCGCCCAGGATGTGGCGGAGCAGATCTGGCGGGAGTCGCATCAGCTTGGATTCCAGGGTCCCGTGCTGCCCTTCGAAGAGTACGATATGTCCCGTCTTGTCGAGGAGCGCCTCGTGGTCTTTGTGGTTGCCACCACCGGCGATGGAGTGGAGCCGGACAACATGAAGCTGGCCTGGCGGTTCCTGCTGAAGCGAAGTTTGCCCGCCCAATCCCTGCAGGATATGCAGTTCGCCTGCCTTGGTCTCGGAGATTCCAGTTATCCGAAGTTTAACTATGCCGCCAAGAAACTAAGCAAGCGGCTGCAGAATTTGGGCGCCACAGCCGTGTGTCCAGTGGGTCTGTGTGACGATCAGCATGATTACGGGCATTTGGGTGTGTCGCTCGCCTGGACGCAGGATCTTTGGGGTGCACTAAAAGGCATCTCTGGTCTGGACGAAAGTAAACTGAATGGAAGTACTAAACCTATAGGAAAGTGGCTATTAAAGGAGTTACCTAGTGATTCCCCTACAGCTGCCTTGGAGAGCCTGCTCTGGACCCAAAAGCAACCTTCGCACACCTTTAAACTACAGGATATTCGCAGGACAACAGCTGAGAACCATTTTCAAGATGTGCGTTTCTTAAGACTGAATTGCCTAACTCAAGATCTTAGCTGGGAACCCGGAGATGTGCTCGACGTGCAGCCTCAAAACAGCGTAGAAGCTATTAAGACATTCTTCAATCTAATCCGCGAACACAACCTGAACTTCGACGAGAACACTGTGGTGGAAGTGACCAGTGCCCTCCGGGATATGCACCTTCCGAAAGCCTACTCCAGTCCATTAACCCTTCAACAGGCGGCCACATATGTTTGGGATTTGAGTGCCAAGCCGCGGCAGCGATTCCTTGAGGTGCTGGGTCAGAATTGCACCGATGAGATGGAAAAGGAAAAGCTTCTTGAGTTCTGCTCCGCAGAGGGTATTGATGACCTAGTGTCCTATGTGAACAGACCCCGACGTAGTCTCCTGGAGGTTCTGGAGGATTTCAGACATGCCACCTCCCGCTTGACTCTAGAACAGCTCTTTGAGATGATGCCGCTGATCCAACCGCGCAGCTTTTCCATTGCTTCGGATGTGTCAGCCCCCACTTTGGATTTGCTGGTGGCTGTGGTGGAGTACAAGACAATCATGCATACACCCCGTCTAGGACTATGCTCCAACTGGCTGAAAAATCTTGAACCTGGAACAGAACTGCGTGGAGTGATCAAAAAAGGAACCATGACCTGGCCAAACGACTTGAGCATCCCACTTATAATGGTGGGTCCTGGCACAGGCATCGCCCCTTTTCGCAGTATCATCCAAAACAGATTACATGCTCAATCTAATGGTTCCATAATTGGCCCCTTGGTTGTCTTCTTTGGCTGCCGGAATAAGACTGCCGATTTTCACTTTGAAGAGGACTTCTCTGCCTGGATTACTGCCAAGAAGGTTGAGGCTCATATTGCCTTCTCGAGGGACCAGGATCAGAAGGTCTATGTCCAGCATTTAATCACCAAAAATGGTGCTCACCTGGCAAAGCTTATCAAAGACCTTAATGCCTTTATCTACGTGGCGGGAAACTCCAACAACATGCCCAAGTCTGTTAGGGAGGCGTTCATCGAGATACTCGAGGGCGATGCCGACTATGTGGATCTGATGATCAAGCAGCGACGATATCAGGAGGAGACCTGGGCGTAAAAGCTACTTTATTCGCGTATAAGTTCCTATTTGTACAGTTTTGGACGGAAATTATATTGTTATGCACTGGTTAAGGCAATTTCAAAAGTCTTCCAATAACTTTTCCGAGGACGTGTGGCAAAAAGGACAAAAACCCTTCTGCAGTACCTGCAGCTCAAAGTCCTCTGCATAGAATAGCTGTAAAGGATTATTTGTATGGCTAATTCGGGTTATGAAGTTTGTTTAGACTCACCAGTAGACATTGGGGACAGTAGGTAACCTGCAGATCGGGCAATATATTGCGATAATAGACATTCCGCACATTTTTTCCCCTCCGTTTAAGGATGAGCACATGATTGGGATCTATGGCTCGCAAACCATTGCGATCTAGGCTTAAAGGCAAGGCACTGGCCACGTCCTCGTTGAAGGGATCAGAATCCTCAGCGTGCTTTGCAGGAGCTAGCAGCAATCTCTCGGCTTCAGAATCAGATATATCCACTTCTGGATAAAATTGTACTAATGGTAGTATTTCTAAAAGTAAATCCGGTTAATAAAGAGGATAATAGACAGCGGTAATTTACTTACCAAAAGAAACAAATGAGAAAATGTAGTCCTGCCTGCAGGTTGGGCAGCAATTGTTATTCAAATGTTGACTGTAGTTCGAGCACTTGTAGCAAAGTGGTAGAAGCTCCTCGGGATCGTTAAAGCCACTCTTGCAGGCCTTGCTGTTCAGAAAATTGAGCTGAAAATGTGTTTTTTAATAAATCAAACTTTAACGAAAAGTCAACTTTAACTACTCACATCGATCTGCTCTTGAACTCCAGCTGGTGGCTTCAGAGTTTGCAACCTTTTGTTGATGAGGAGGCACAACTTGTTAGCCTGCAGAAACTTGGCTTGCTTGGCCAAGGTAAAAAGAACCGAACTAAAAGCAAGTATTCACTTTATATTAAAACAAAATCTGTATTCTCGGCTTAATTAAATAACTTACAACATGCTTACACCTTTGGGCACTCCTTTGTGCTCCACTTCGTTGAGTATAAAGCGACTAACGTTAAAAAGACTCACTGGAGAGTGGGTGGTAAAAGGTTCTTTCATATAAGAATATATAACGCTGTAGGCATAATAGACCTTGGCAATACGTAAATGATTTTTGTACTCTGTCAAATGGTGATCTATGGGATTTTGTTCACTAAAAAAGAGAAAATAACAAATATTACTTACAATGTTCGAGCTGAGAAAAGTATTTAACCTACTCCTTGGCATGATAAACATCTAAATATTGCTTAGCCAGCAGCCAATAAAAATAGCTGGCATCCAAATAGCGCTCCTCTACGATGGCTGTGTTACTCAGTTGCTTGAGCAAACGATTGGCCTCCTTAGTGCGTCCAGCTTTTAAATAAGCTAAAAGAAATAAAAACATTAGTTAGGGTTTATTAAAGGAAGCTAAAGTTTAAACAATTACCCTGATGTGCCTCTATAAACTGATCCGTTTCGGCCAGCCATTGTCCATGCTGATAGTGCACTGTGGGCAGCAGTTCTGGCAAGGATTCCGCAAGACGAAAAGCCTCCGGCCAGTCCCGCACTTCGATGTGCAGCTGCACCACTTGGGCCTCATCACCCAGCTTCTTGAAAATCTCAGCAGCCAGGGGTAGAGCTTTAAGGGTCTTTAGATTTTGGGCCACCGACTCCAGCGCATCGCGATCTGTAAGACTCAATCGTCGTCCAATATCAAATAGCCTGCAAAAAGGATTTTAATCACATTTGTTACACTTGTACTAAAGTTTAGTTTTTAGCTACTTACACATCGGCCCATCCCTGCTCTGCAACAATGTCAATTGCCTTCTGGTTCTCTCCAGCTGAGAGCAGTAGCTCGGCAGCAGCCCGCGGCTCCTTGACTGAATAAGCCCACTCCGCCCGCTTGCGCACCAGTTCCTTCTTCTCTTGCGCAGTGCCGTCCTTAATATACTCCTGGGCCAGATCGAACATCCGCAGATCAGTATACATCTCGAGTGCCCTGGACGACTGTCCGCATTTAAGAAATAGGCGAGCTGCCTCTTTGAACTTCCCTGCAAAGGCACAGTTCTCCGCCAGGAGCACCTCCTTGGGCACAGCCGATCGCTGCTGCTGGTCCCGCAGCTCCCCGATCAGCTTGAGCCAGGGAAGGTTCCTCACTTTGACGTAGGCATCGCGAGCTATGTTGATGTGCAGTGCCTCCAGAGCGGATTGGGCTAGGCCCTCCCAGTCGCTCGTGGTCACACCCAGACAGGCCACCTGGTAAGCTTCCCTGGAAACGAAAAAAAGGCCGCTTATTAGTAGGTGCCAAAACTGAAGGGGCTCCCACTTACTCAAACAATCCAGCTTCGATGAACTGCCACATGGTGGAACCAAGAGCCAATGGCGTGTTGTGCATGATGTTTCCGCGCAGACAGAAGGCAGTGGCTCCACAAAGTCCTACCACCACGCCATGCATATTCTGTGGAGCCCTCGGTGGCAGGTTTCCCACTCTCACACTTAGTCCGCCCGTGGAATGCGTATAGCAGAGCATGGAGTCCAGATGGGTGTTCCAGGTGACGCTGTTCACACCCGTATCCTGGTACAAAATTGTGTCGTTGATTATGTCCCGCACCACCAAACGACCCACATCGTCCACAACGGCAATTTTACTGCGCTTGGAGTTTATGTCCAGGCAGCGGACCGCAGACACAGCAGTGGTGATCAGTAACGGCAGCGAGTTGTTGAGAAAGATTCGGAACACTTGGCCGTTCTTTAGGCCTACCATCAGTCCCTCTCTTCCCACAGGACCGCCGGTTACCTTGATGTATCGTATAAATGAATCCATGATCCACTCTCGCTGCAGGACACCCATGAAGTCGAGGCATTGGAGTCGCTTCTCCTGGCATAGGACGATGTGCCGGCCACAGACAACTAGCAAACTACAGTCGAACTTCTGCTGGATTTTCTCGCGTACTTTATAGTGCATGGGCTGATCTTCCCCAGAGCTCAGTTCGTAAAGAACAACACGTTCCGGCAGCTGAACAGCTAATCGATTCCGATAGATGGCTATCTTCTGCACCAGATCCCGACACTTGATGCGCACTTTCTGTCCAGATATCAGGTGCTGAATGATCACGTCACACATGTTTTCCCGAAAGGCATACCGCTCGCGATAGAGAGCATGCACAGTGCTCGAGGCAATGTTGAAGCAGGCCAGGGTTCCGTCCTGGCAGCCAATAGTGTAAGACTGACCGTTGGGATGCAGGGCCACCGTCCAGATCCAGGTGTCGAAGCTGTCGCCCAGGGTTCCCAAGCGAATACCCTCTCTGGTAAAGAAGTGGAGGCCTCCGGTGCAGCCGCCAACCAAACAGAACTCCCCACTGGGAAAGTACTGCAGACACAAGGGATCGAAGCCCAGGGTTCGCTCCTTGCCAATCATCTGGCCGCTCAAGGTGTGAAAGGACAGCGTCTGACTCCAGTCCACCACGCCAATGGTGTCCAAACTACCAGGTCCACTTGCCGGACAGCACTGGACACTGAAGACGTTGCTGTTGGGACCACCTGGTCGATCGATGCGGCCCTTTTCCTCGCCCAACTTGTTTCTTATGGAAATGGTGCCATTGGCAAGGCCCAGGATCAGGTACTGGCCGTCGTTGGTCCAAGAGCAGCCATTAACGCGGGCGGAGATTTTGTACTTCTGCACCGCCTTCTGGTCCGCCGACCAAAAGGCAAAGTCCGACAAGGAACACGAGGCCAGGTGGTGGGAGACGGGATTGAAGCTCATGCACTGAATGGAGTCGCCGTGTCTGTAAAAATAATTATTTAAGTGTTGTTTTTGAAAAGAAAAAAAAACGTTGTATGAATATAATTGCATATTTAACAAAATAAGATGCAAATAGATTTATTAATTTTTACACTTTAAATTTAAAAATATTTTTAAATTATAGTTTTGTAAATAAACACTAAATAACTTTATTTTGGTAAAATAGCAGGAACTTTGTTTAAAAAGTTAAGTTCTTTGGAATGTTTATTTTAATGTTTGACTTAAAGGTTGTTTAATGATGAGGTTTTTAATTTATAAATAAACTAAAATTAAATTTTGAAAGACACTATAGGAACTACGTGAAATTTTGAATGAAAAATTGAAAACTAAAGCTACATATTTGATGCCTTGTCATTACTTCAGTGTCTGCCACTTACGAGTATTTGAGCAGCCCCTCGAGCTGCGGCGACCAAACGATGACCATCTTGTCGGAGGCTCCGCTGGCGAATCGCTTCCCATCGCGCGAGTAGGCCACACAGTTGACCGTGTCCTTATGGGCTTTTAAGGTGTTCAGGAGGGATCCATCATTAGGATCGTAGATGAGTAGCCGGTCCCCCGCAGCCACCACCAACTGGCTGCCATCGGGAGCATAGCAAACATTGTGCACACTGCAAACGGGGTTTTCATTTACCGTTATGGAGCAACAGGTTGTTGTTTTCGGGGCGAAAGCTTTACCTGATCTCGTTGTCTTTGCTGTTGGGAAACTCGATGCGTTCCAGCCATTTGAGAACGCCCCTCATTATTGCACAAGCCTAAATGGTTAATCCTGCATAGTTGGTAAAATTTCCTATTTCCAGGTGCGTTGTTTACACACAGATTCCATGGCAACCAAATCCACAACAAAAGTTGGCGTCTTGGACGGTGATGTCACTTTGGTTGTTTTTTCGTTGGTCTTGGCTTTTTAAAGCTAGTCTTAAAAATGTAAACTTGAGACAAATTAATCAATAAGGTCCAAGAAACAACATACTTTTATTAAGGATTCGGTTATTTTAAAGATATTTAACAACAAATATATTTATTTATAACTACTTCAAAAACCCGTTAAAATTCAGTTACATATAAAACAGTTGGCAACGCGGTGCTCAACAGTGTGACCGCAGGGCCAACACTCAAGAATGTCAAAATTCAGCCACTTAAATAAAAAACAAGAATTTCTTTACATTTTATCAGCAGTTAATTGTTTTTTTAGGAAAACAAGGAAATAAATGCTGGAAAATGAACAATCTGGACAGTTCATTGCAGGCGCACAATAAATTGGAGAAGGTACGTGGTTGTCAACCTTTAAAGTCCCGTATTCACCATCAATTTCCATAGGAAGCAACCAACTTGGCTCTGTTAAAAGACCGAGTGGATAAATATCATGATCTCTCCACGCAAATGTCCAGTATTCTTACAGTCTTCGAGAAGCGCCTGGGAAACCTGGAGCAGACAATATTACCCGTATATCAGGAGACAGAGCAGCTCCAGAAGAGGCAACAGAGTAAGTAAAAGATTAAAAAAAAAAAGGGGTTCCCTGAGAACTTATTGGTCACCGCCTCTTTTTTAGATCTGGAGGCCACTCTTAATTGCCTAGAAAGTGTGCTGTCCCACTATGATGTCTCCCAGGAGGTGTGTCAATTGATTCACCAGGGTCCGCTGGAGGGGAACATCTCTGTATTCCTGGACGCACTGGCCAAACTGCGAGCAGCTATGGATTACTTCCTCCACAACAACTCACAGAGCGTGGAGCTGGAAAACGTAACCAGTTTGTTTAACACCGGCTGCGAGGGTCTCAATCAGCACTATAGCATGCTCCTGAAAAAGCACAGTGCTCCGCTGAAGCCCGTGGAGCTACTGGATCTTATTTACATAGAGGATGACTCCAGCGACGAGTACACCTCCTTCCGGCAGCTGTCGCAAACCACTCGCGAAGAGCTCTACACAATCTCACACTGGCTGGAGCAGAACCTGAGGGAGTACACCCACATCTACGCTACGGAAAGGGGCGATGTGGTGCTCCGATCGCTGCAGCTGCTCAAGGATCACCAGAAGAGCAACAGTTGGGGCCATGAGGCACTGGTGAGTATACAGGTTCTTCTTTTTCGAAATTTTCAAACTAAGAAGGAGCGTTTCTCAATATTTTTTGAGTCTGCAAAAGCTAGATTTATTTTTTAAGCCGACAAAACATAACTTGTAATGGAAAGTATGTTTCTACCGTCATAAAAACTTTTTACTTACAGATGTTGTTTAGATCTGTATTTAATTAAAATACTTGAATTTTATTATAATTCATTTATATTTTTGCCAATATTTGATACAAATTTCTTAAATACAAGTTTAATTTTAACAAGTATTAATAATGTTCACCTCCTGCCTTACCCCAGACAAATGTCTTGCCATATTCCTGTACCTTAATTAGCGATACTTGTCAAAACTATATAATTCCCATCTCTGATGGTTTTGGGTAACGGGATAAGTTCGAAAAAGCTCCCCTGGGTTCGGCATTGCCCTCCAACTTCGATGGCCGCCATTTGCCAGCTTGGGTTTGCAGAGAACGCGTCATTTTCAATCGTATAATATCACAAATTTTGCGCAACTAAAATGGAGAACTGTCGTACACCTACCAACAAGGCCAAGTTCACCTTTAGCCGAACTCCAGTTTTGCAGGAGCGAAGGTGGAACACCCTGAAGGTGAACACCTCCCACGTGAGCTGTTCCACGCCCATTTACGGGCACTTTCGTTCGCCAAATCTCTCGCCCATCGAGAATATGAAGAAGAGCCCGGTATCACCCATGCGGTTCGCAGACTTCAAGAAGGTGGAACATCATCACCACCATCGTGAACACCGTCATCACCGGCAGCAACACCAGCACATCCAACGCACTGAGCTTAAACCTCCGGTTTTTAATCTACCCCAACCGGAGCAGACATTAAACCAGACGGAGCGGGAAGTCAAAAGCGGCAGCAGCCCGGACACCTGTTCAGATGACTCGAATATGGAGACCTCGTTGAGTGTGGAGTCGCGTCGACGAACCATCACAGCCTCCAATCACTCGTACGTAGTAAACCATGCCGCCAATGTGGAACAGATTCTCGTGCACATGGGTTTGGAGCACTATGTGGCTAACTTCGAGGAAGCCCACATTGATCTGGTGGAACTGGCTTCCATGAAGCGGAGTGATCTACTCAAAATTGGTCTGAGCGCGGATGAAGATTGCAACCGCATTATGGATGCTCTCAATACTCTTTAAAATATCGCTGGCAGTTCCCATTCTTAATTTTAGCTTAAGTTTTTAAATATGTTTTATGTGAAGAGGATCCGTATAAATCTAATGTATGTGGATAATTAAAATCTTAAAGTGAAACTGTAACAGATTTGAGCTTAAATGATATTTTGTTTAGAAAGATTTGAAAAAAAAATATATATTGTATAAAAATAAGAAAACTATTTGTAAAATTAAAAAAAATGTTGAGATGTTATTGTATTCAGGCGGTTTGCCTGCACTTTATTTTACAACCAAAAATTGTTTAGTATAAGTCATAAAAGCTGGTCTTTATCCATTGTAAACGTAACATATCCAAAAAACATTGTAAACACTGATCAGTCAGAAAGATTCAATTAAAATAATAAGAAAGTAAACAACAATTAAATGACTCAAATGCGATTTTCTTTTGAGTTTAAGCAAATAATTATTATTAAACCAACAAACTCAATAAAATCCGATAACGTAGCTAAAACTTAGACAGTAAAAGGGGAAAAAATTGGATCTTACTTTTATAAATCTTCAAACTTTTTGCAGAGACCACGCCACAGTGGACGTCAAACAGAACCTAAAAAGAATACCTCCGCCCGGCTGCAGCAAATGTAAATATCGAATCATAATTTCTTAATTCTATAACATAAACATCCCCCAATTAAATAACCTTAGATTTGAAAAAAAGGCAAACAAGTTATACTTACGGGCGACCCAGACAATTGAGCAGTCCACTGGCTTCTCTATTAAAAAGGCATCCTCACACAGCGATCACCTGACCTCCGAAGATTTGCTGGATGGGGATCAGGAGCTGGACAAATACTTGGTCATGCTACTAGGACTCCAGCGGCTGCTTAATTGGGAGCGAGCCATTATGCACGACATCATACCTCAGTCAAAACACAACGAAGTATTCGCCCGTCTGGCATACAACGCCATCGAACTGGTGGTCAAGGATGCTGAGGCCATCACCCAACGCATTCTGCGCTGCATCTCCCGCAGGGAATGGACCTCGGCACTGGGCATATTCTCGGCCCTGAAGCGTGTTATTCTGCTGCAGCCGGACATTGACCGCACCTATGATCCAGCACAGAGGGAACAGCTCAAAAAGGTGCTGAATAAGTTGCAACATACTGGAGCCAAGGCGTTGGAGCACTTCTTGGACGTGGTCAAGGGCGAATCGAGCACTAACATTGTGGGACAAAGCAATGTTCCGAAAGATGCCACCGTTCACGAGCTGACCTCCAATACGATCTGGTTTATTGAGCATCTGTACGAACACTTTGATGTGATTGGTTCCATTTTGGCCCAGGATGTTCTATACTCCACGCAATTGGACACCATTCTGATGAAGAAAGCTTTGCCCGGCGATGAACGTAATAAGGCTCTTCTTGCCATTTACATAAGTGAGTGGTGATTGAAAACTTGTCCTAGCACCTTTCTAATCCTCTCCTATTTTTCTAAAGAGAAAGCTTTGGCAGAGCTGAACCTTTCCATTATGAACAAGTGCGAGCAGTACAATGACCAGGCCACCAAGCATCTCTTCCGTCTGAACAACATCCACTACATCCTCAAGTCGCTGCAGCGCTCTAATCTGATTGATTTAGTCACCCTGGCGGAGCCAGAGTGTGAACACAGCTACCTAGAGATGATACGCGAACTGAAAGCCAGCTACCAGAAAACCTGGTCCAAAATGCTTTTGGGCATCTACTCCTTGGATGAACTGCCCAAACCAGTGGCCGGCAAAGTTAAGGATAAGGATCGAAGTGTGCTTAAGGAGAGATTTTCGGTAGGATAATCGGTTCTCAAATATTTATATAACCATTTTTTCTACTCAAAATTTGTTGGCAGCTTTTGATTCTTAACATTCTTTTTTGTGTTTCAGAACTTCAATAAGGACTTCGAGGAGGCCTGCAAAATCCAGAGGGGCATATCCATCCCCGATGGTATCCTGCGAGAAGGCATTAAACGTGATAATATGGAGCACATATTACCCAAATACAATCGGTTCTACGAAATGTAAGCTAAATAATGCTGGATTGTATACATAAAAATAACCTAAAACCCCATTCTAGATACGCCTCCGTGCAGTTCAGCAAGAATCCGGACAAATACGTAAAGTACAGGCCGCACGAGATAAATGCAATGCTGAGCAAACTCTTTGACGACTCAGCCTAGATCAAAGATCGAGGCCTGTATTTAAGTGCATTCCGTGTAAGTTCGTTGGGGGCTTTAATTCAAACTCAATAAATATCGCTTTTAAAAAAGTACAATACAATACTATAGTCTATAAATATTAAATGCCAAGTGTAATGAAGGCGCCACGCATTCATCCTAGTAGAGGAAGTTAGTGGATGGTGCTTCGGGGCGGCCACAGGCGCCGTAGTAGTTGACGTTGACCGTCTGGTTCGCCCTGCAGTTCTCGATCTCCAAGAAGCAGTCGTTCAAATATGTCTTATTGTCGCTGCCGCAAACCGGCTCGAATTCCCTGGGACAGATGCGGGCACATCCCTTCAGCTGAAAGGCGGCCAGGCAGCGTTTCAGCGGTACCACGAAAACGTGCTTTCCGCAGTTCTCCTTGCGCATGTGGCACTCGGACTTGTACAGGTTGTTATCCGATCCACAAACAAAACTGGGCGGTTGGGCATCGCAATCGGATTCACAGTCGGCGGTCAGAGCGCAGTTCTTCAGCGAAACGGACACCACACGGAGATTACAAGTGCGTCGCTTAAATTCGCACATCGAGGCGAAAGTATTGCCATCCGATCCGCACACAGGCTGCTGCTCCAAATCCGCTCGAGTGCAGGCATCGCCGCAATCTTTGGTGGGCGAATTAAGATCCGTGCAGGGTCCAATGTGGGCCAGATTTACACCGCGTCTGAAGAGGAGTTTTTATTAAGAAGGTAATACTCTACTAGCTCTTTAAATTTAGAAACTTACAGACAGGTGGCATGGGCCAGCTCGCACTCATTATTGTAAGTCTTGGCATCCGTCCCGCAGAGCTTGTCATTGCGCTTCGAGCTGAAGATGGATCCGAACAGGCTGTTAAAGTCCTTACACGGAGGCAGTTGCTTGCAGCGAGTCAATCGGTTCTTGCACTTGTCCATGCTCACCTTCTGAATGGACTTACGCTGGGGGCTGCAATACAACGTTAAACATTGGTGTCCAAGTGCGCTAAATTATGAAGACTCACCCGCAGTTGAGCATCTTGAGCTCACAGAGTGAAGAGTAGATGTTACCATCGCTGCCGCACACGTACTGTGATGAAGCATCCGCATCCACCTTGGGACACTCAGTGGGGCAGGCGTCGGCGGCGCTGCCGTGCCTCTCCTGCGGCATGCAGAAGGACAGCGGCACCTCAAACACGTGCTTACCACAGTTTGAGGAGCGCATCTTGCAGGGACTGGCGTACAGGCGTCCATCGGAGCCGCAAGTAGGCCTGGCCACCCGCCAGCAGGACTCCCGACACATCCTCGTAGACTGGCAGTGCTTCCTACTGGTCTTCACCACACCTTGTCCGCATGTATGCAGCTTCATTTCGCACGTGGAGTTGTACACATTACCATCCGAAGAACAAACTGGACCGTCCTTGGGAGCGCTATTACAATCCACTGGACAGGATTCACGCACTGCACTCGTATTGCTGCAGGGACCCACGTGGGAGAGCTTTACTGCTGCCAAACCCACGCGACAGGATTGTACCCTCAACATGCAGCGATTGAGATAGGTGCGTCCATCCGTTCCACAAACCGGATCCTTTTCTGTGGTGCATCGGTGCTTGCAATCCGAGCCCTTCGATCTCTCGCAGCCGTCTCTGACATCCTTGATCAGAGAAACTCCGCTTCGGGAACAGGTCTTCTTACGCAGCTCGCAGAGATTGGCGTAGATCAGTCCGTCGCTTCCGCACACGGGATCTGCTCCCACTGTTATGCTGGGTGGACAGGATCGAGGACAGTTGCCAGTGGACGAAGCACTCGCCCGGTTCCGCCTGCCCATTTGCGCCAGCTGCTGCTGCTCCGTCTCCTCGCGCAGCAGGGACTCCAGAGCAGCCGCCGCCGCTCCAGGTGCCTGCATCAGCGTGGCGGACAGCTCAGGCTGGGCATCCTGTCGGTAGTTGATCAGCAGTGAGTCCGGCGCTGCATCTGCGCTGCGGTAACGAATAACGGGCGCCTGCGCCGGCAGTCGAATGATCTTGATGGGGGAGTCTGTTACAGCGCCTGTGGAAAGAGAGTATGTTGATTATTGTTACTAATTAATTGAGTTATTACAAAATTATTATATAAATAACTGTTTAAAAAGAGGATGCGATAATTGTCAACCATTCACTGGTTTACTAAAAAAATAATTTCAAAACTACTAGCTTAACTAGAATAATAAGAACAAAATTATTTCAGTGATCCCTCCACAGAGTGAATACATAATTGAGTGAAGTTTTCATAGAAATAAACAAATTATATATTGTAAGTAAAAAAAAAGTAAGTACAGTGAACAAATCCGAATTTGGGAACACCCTCGGGACCTATTAGTTGTTATTAACTGTTTCGAGTCAGCAATTTATATTTTTGTTCCTAATTTTAGATATACTCGTATTTATTTAAAAACTGATCAATTTTTTTATCTTTATAGAATAACTAAAATAAACCCTTTCTTAACTTCACACATGTCAATTTGTTTCACTTTCAATGGGCCTCAACTTTTTCTGGGAATTTTCCCAGGGTAACTAAGTTTCGAGCCCGCCAAGAAAAACTTTCCCTTTGCATTTTCCTTTGCTCTTTGGCGGCATGCGGAAGAGTTGTCTCTGGGCATACAAATGCCAGATTAGCCGCACGATCATAGGGCATTTTGCGCAGTTGTGACCCACTGTTTGGCCCACCTCCAGACGCTCCTCCTTTTCTACTGCTTCTCCCGCATCATCCACATTCTAGAGTGATCGCATGACCGACTCAAGTAACTAGCCATTAACTTGAATAATTTGGGGGGATACAGAAACGGGAGCGGGGAGTTCCCTTACTAACGGTAACGGCAAATGTTACCCGTCTTCAAATCTCGATTCCAAGTAAACGACACAATGGCATTTATGGCTGGGATTTGAGCACAAGTATTATTATACATACTATCAACGACCTCCATCTATAATTGTTCATGCTAATCCCCTCCAGAAATCGTAAGCTTAATCTGTGCTAAAAACTGCAAGTGAAATTTCCACACTAATTGCCTCCGGCACCGAACATTTCTGTTGTCTTTGGTCGGATGTTGCTCGGTTTGCTTTGGCTTTGTTTTGTTATGTTTGGATTTGTTTGCAAAGAAAGCTGTGAGAGCCGCCTCCGGAGGAAGCACTCATACCCATTGATACCCATACCCACTAGTGCTGTAGAAAATCTATTAGCGCTCTTTGGGGCTGCCACGATTGTTTGCCCGCGATAATTGAACCCACGTTCATTATTCCAATTGGTTGCTGCCGGCCATAAAGATGAAAATTTCAACATCCAGCCAGAGCCAGACGCACTCTCAGCTTAATGGACTCAGACTCAGACGCAGACTCTGGTTGAATCCGAATCTGAATCTGCAGCAAGCGGAGCCATTAAGCTCGGGGGAAATTAAGCGGCGTTAGGAATTAATGCACATGTAAACGATCCGCTGGACTGGTCAGAGGCAAAAGCCGAGACCGCAGCCTATCTCATTCAGCACTGCGACCTCAACCGCCCCACCCACATTCACCATTCCTGCACTTGAAGGAAACAAGGAGTGAATTTCATTAAAAACCGTGGGAAGCTTACTTTAATACCCACTTTAACTTAGCTTAAAAATTTTGAATACACAACATGTTTGTTTAAGGATAATATTGTACTCTTACAGGTTACAAGCCCTAATTTAGTACAGAGGTAGTGGTAAAAAGAAAAAAAGACTAATATCCGTTCAAAGAGAATTTGCCCAGATAGGTAAAACGCCGTTAATTTGGATCTGGTTTTATCTTCTTTAAAAAAAGAGTATAAAGTTCAGGGCCTTTTAAAAACCAAATACCAAAATATATTTTTCCAAGTGCACATCACATTTTCCTGGCCTCCAGCGAATTGCTGCCAGGCTCCTGCCTATCGGATGCCATCAATTGCAAAAAAAAGGCGAGAGAAATAATAAAAGCAGCAAGCGTGTAATTTTCAAAAGTGGAAAAATCCAGCAGCCAACTCAGTGCATTGCTGGGCAGGGACTTTTGTATGATATACACCATACATACAATAGTTATATACGTACATATACATACGATTTGTATGCTCTGGTTCGGTGTGGTACGTACTCGTACTAGTACAGTGGAAAGCAGTGGCAAGACCAAGCCCAGAGATGAATCACGGCGCCACTGATTGAGGCCATAAAATATGTGAGATCACAGCGACCATTTAATTGATCTTTCACCCATCAATCTCCGATAAAGTGTTGTTATCAATTAACAAATGATCGCGCTTACAACAAGTAAAACAAATCATTTCGCTCCGGGTCAACTTTAAACGAGCTATCCCCTCGTTTAACCCCCTGTCAGTGTTTCACGATTTTGAGCTCGTTTCCACTGTGCGGTCAGCATGATTTCCCCATGAACTATTCCCCCTTCAGTGCCGTGCCCCTGGCTTCTGTATCTCCCTTCATGCTTTTAATGAATTTATTTGAATGTTGGACAAATTGTGCACGAAAATATTTACGAGCATGTTGTACGTCGCGAAGTGAGGACCGAAAAGGGGAGTCCAGGGGTCTCGGGGGTCTGGGAGCCTCTCGTGTGTGCCAGTTTACATTCACTTTGTGCGGAGTAGTACCTTAGAAATTAATAGCTGCTTCGGCCTTTCTACCACCGCACAGCTGTAGGTCTAAGATCCGGACCCCGATTCACCTTCTCCGTTTCAACACCCAGAGAAATTAAGGTGTAATCAAGACAACACTCTCAAGTCAAGTCTGTCTACAACTTTCCTTTAGCTCGGGATCGACTGGGGTTTTTCAGTCAGAACTTTGATTTCCCCAGGGGTTGGGGTTAAATCATTGAAACCGAAGAGGGAAAAGAACCTTGTACAAGCCAGGTGCATTTTCTTTCAAGTTAACGATTGCACCCATTAAAAGTATCGATAGACTAAAGAAAAAAATGGGAAGACGCTCAAGGATATATCATTAAATACTTTGGTACCCAAAGTTCAATTTATGAAGGCAAGCACTAAAAAATTATATACATAAAACAAAGAATTTATTTTTAATTGACTCTGACCGAAGTTTACAAAGCCAAATCAATTAAAACTCAAAGATCTTTTCTTTGGCACTTCAAATTGCCTTAATGAATATACATTGGGTTGCAATTCAAAAATGTTTTTTCGTAGTCATTTCTTCCTTGTTTTTTTTATGAAATTCTGAAAATTCCTTGAAAACTTTCAACAGCTTTAATTAATATGAATTAAATTGGCATTTGTCTTGATCAACAGCCAATTTATCTTAATGTTCTCGATTTTATTTCATAGCAGTTCAATTATAAAGTTATTTGATTAAGGCTAAGGTAAAGGGTTGAAGTTAGATCACGGAATTTAAACATACAAGAAAGTCGACACTTATTTGAGGATTTTAGAATCTAATAGCAAAGAGTAAAAATGTGTGTGAAAAGATAATCCGTTTGATTATTGTAAATATCATTGTGAAACAGACACTAGCATTTTAATTTTAAATCAAACTGATACATATTTTCAAACATTTTAGTTTTTAGTTTTTCTGGTTTTTAAACATTTTACAATGAAAATTATTGTTCTTTAAGATTTTACTTTATTAACATATCAAAATACACATACACATATACACATAAGTGTATAACTGTCAGGATGTAGATACTTTGACTTGCTGGTGTTACAAACATAGGTTCCTTTCTAATATTTTTAGTATCTTCTTTTAAAATTGTATTTTTTGTTGGGTTTTCTTGTTTCTTGCAGTGCAGCGCATATTTGTATGTATGACTTACCATTGGTGGTTGACGCCGCCAGCATGAACATGGCCAGCAGTGCGCCAAACAGCTGGCGCTTGCTCTGCCGACTGAGGCTGTGGTTAAAGTTGTGGCTGTGGCTGCAGCCGTTGATCTTGGTCTGGCTTAGAGTCTGGCTAAATCTGTGGGTCTGCTGGCTTTGGGCCAGCGTTTGGGTTGGTTTTGGGGCGGGGGGCTGATGCTGCTGCTGCTGCGACTGGTACATTTTCGCTGTCTGCTGCACTTTCCTGCTGCTGCTGCTGACGTTTGTTGTTGCTGTTGTGCGTGTCGGCGGCGCTTTCGCTCGTCAACAATTGAAATAGTAGCAAACGTACGCGGCTGAAGTTCACTACTTATGCTTATGGGTATATTAAGCTAGCAAGCTATGCGAAGAAGAAAGTTTTTCTCTCGCGAACGAGTGTAAACTATATAAATGATCGTAATACCGCAGAAGCTGTTCGAATTAACGGTATTCTTGCGGTCATTTGGGCTTGGCCTGCTCTTCTTCTTCTTGTCTATTCCCCTCTCTTTTGCCCTTTTATGAGTTCATTCGTTTGCCTATTAACCAAATGTAACGGCTGCTCCTCTCCGCGCGATCCTCACTGCCCCCTCTCTCTGTACTGTTTGCCTGCTGGGCACTTGACCTCTCACACAATCGCACAATGGAGCATAATTTCTTTTTTATCGCCTTGGCTTCTTTTCTTTTCTCTTGTTGTTTTTGTTGATTTTTTTTTAATTTTGCACGGCCCGCCTTTAATTTGATTTCAATTACGTTCTGGCTTGGCTTTTATATTATGCACACAAAACAATTCGTTTTCTTCTTCTTGTCGGGTTCTTCCTTTCGGTTCGTTACTCTTTCGCCGTTTGAATTTGACTTTGATGCGCGCTCTTTGAGTTTCGATTCGCATATGAAATGATCTCTCTTTTGGATGCTGTGCTGCTGCTACTGTTTCTGCTGACGCTTACTGCGACGGTGACGGTGACGGCGACTGAGGCAGCGACTGCGTCGATTGCATTTTCATTATTTATTGTTGTTGCGCCGCGCTCTGCTTTTGAATGAATGAATGGACACTAACACACGCGCGCTCGCATCCGATTTTAACAATTTGTATTGTTGCCTTCGCTTCGCTTTATTTCCCCTTTTCCCCTGGTTCTTGGCTTTCGGTCTTTGTTGTCCACTGAGGTGTCTCGGAAAGCTAAGCTCCAGTTGCGACTGAAAGGTTTGACAATGCGCCGACGAATGGCAAAAAATTTGCAATGAAAAGAAATTTATATGGGTGAAAGGCAGCGCAGTCGACGGCGGCAGAGCAGAGCATGCTGCGCTCTCACATGCTTTTGTTGTTACTGAAACACTGGGAAAAAGCATGCAAAAGCTTTACATTTATCTAAGATGCTTAAAAAATAACTAATAACATCTCATAAATTTACAATTTAAAAAAAAAACTTTGTAATCTTTTATTTCCAGATTTGTAAACTCCCTGCAGTTAAGAAGAGAAAAGTTCCAAGAAATAAAAAACGATATTGAAAACATTTTATTTTTTGTACCAATCGAAAACATTCTTAATATTTAATTACATGTTTGAAAATAAGAAAATCAATTTTTAACCTGTTTTGATAATATAGTACATATTTATAATGTTTACATATGTACATAACTGGATTATTTATGTTGTTAATTAAAATGTCCATACCTAAAGTTACAAATTTCTATGTAATTTTTATAATAATCCTTTGTTGTAGATTTCAAATATTTTAATAAAATACTTTGGTGCTTGGTAAAGTCCTTCTAATAGGTTGCTAAGTATGCAACAATTCCCTTAAAAAATAAAACTTTTTCCCACACTTTTTCAATGCCAATGCAATTGGTTTTTCGAGTGCAGTTTTGCCTGCCTGGGCATATTGATTAAATGGAGTTGTCGGTATTTAAAATAACAACTTGGTCATGTCTGCTGGCCTAATCGGTTTTGCGTACAAATTTAATTTGCCAAAAGTGGCAGCAAAATGCAACCAAAAAGGCGAGCCGCATTTGAAATTATAACGCACACACACGATCCGATCCGATCCGATATCCACGATCCACGATTCAGTTTCAGTGGTTGCGGCGGTGGCAGTGGCATTGGCAGTTGCAGTTGCAGTAGAAAGTGCAGCCTGGAAGCTGTGTTTATAGACTTGTAGACTTTAAAGCCATAAATTTTACGCCTCAGCGGCGGTTGCGAATAAGGGTCACACACACAAACACTCTCCAAAACACACACACTTACAGCTCACTCACGGCTCACAGTGTCCTGATTTTGAAAATAAGGAGCTTTAATTTGTAGTTCTCTTGTTTTCAAACTCTAAAAAAACAATGTACATATCTTATTTAAAACAAAACAATAAATATGAAATGTTTAGCTAAATATCTAAAGAAATTTTTTAAGTTTACATTTAATTTACTTTCTTTTTACCATCTGCAGATGCTCACATGTGAGCATATTCAACTAAAAACATCTTATATGTAAGGCTAACAAATTTTCTTTGACCTCTTGTTTCCCTTATTAAACAAATATCACTGATCACAAACTGTCATATGTCATTTCTTACTTAAAACTAAGTCAGTAGGTTTAAGTAAATTTAGGTTTAAATGAATTTACAATTCAAGCCATTTTGTGAGCACAGAATCACTGTGCATCTTAAAGTCATAATTTAAAGTTATTTTCTTTAAAGTATTTAATAATCCATTTCTAAAGGATTCGTGTCATGACTGATCACTTCTGTAACCGTTTTCTTTAACCATGGTGCGCAATTTAATACCATTTTCTTACGAAATTTATTTGAAGTTTTTAATGAGTTCATTCCGACGTCGTTGATTGCTATAAATCATGATTGAACATTTTGGTTACCGACTTTTGTAAAAGAGTTACCACTGTGCGCGGGCGGTGGCGGGAGGATGATGAAGAAGCAGATCATTGGCGGCAGAGTCGCGTGCATTAAAGAAAATTGAGTGGAGGTGGAAGCCGAAAAAGAGGTCAGTAAGTGAATGTTTACAGTTGGCTTTTTGGGCAGATCAGAGAGAGCCAAACTCAACTCGGAGCTAACAAAAAAGTCAAACTGCATATGACAGGCGTGACTCGGCTTTAAGCGCCTGCGCAGCGCCCAGAACTAATACCCAAAACACGACAACTTGCAGATTCCAAAAACATACAAGCACAAAACCAAAAAAAAATTAAAGACAGAAAATCAAAATTTAATTAAAAGAAAGCCAGGCCGAGGAGACGTAAAAACCTTTTGGCAGCCGTGCAGTTTCTTTTTTGGCCAAATATTTGACGGCACTCGCCTGCGGTTGCCAATAAAAATGGAAAGTGAAAATTGCGGCTGCAGTGGCAGTGCATATTAAAAAAATAGAAAAACGATAGAAACAAGCGTGTGCGAAAAGATGGCCATATAATAAACGATAGAAGGCCAGAGCCAACTTCCAACTTCCACGCACCTGTTCTACGGGTTTTCTTTCCATATAATCACAGCCTTCGCCTTGCGAAGCAGCTAGTGTGTGAGTATTATATAAATACAAGGCTGTGGAGGAGCAAACGATAAATGGCGGAAATTATATGGCAGGAGATAGATCTGGAAAAAAATAATGTCTCACTTTATAACAGTTCCTTTACGACTCTTTTATACACGTCTTTATACCAATTATTGTTATAGCCACTCACTTTTAAACATTTAAAAAAGTTTATTATCATATCAAGTTCGTTCAATATTTTAATAAGTTCAGCAATTATCTATATTTTAAGACATAGAAAAGCCCTCACGGACACAATGACCTTAAAATCATTTTAAAGTTGGTTTTCCTTGTTTTTATCTGTTGGTATTAAGCACGAACTGCACCACTCTCTAAAATTAAAATAAAATAAAACCCTACAAGAATAAATATAAAACAAGAAACATTAAGAAAACATTTTTTTTTGTTTTTTTTTTATTTTTTTTTGGTTAATTTAAATATTATGAAAAAAGAAGAGGTGGGAAAATAAACTTTTAATTTTTCATGAATATCTTAAGAACCTTTTACATTTTATTTAGTTCGCCATTTTGTAACGTATTTTTTACCCGACCAGTTTAATTTTCAAACTTTTTTAATAGTATCGAATATATTATCGAAGTTTTGCAACTTTGACTTTTTGAAGCTTTCGCCGTGCGGTCACGCTGGCCAAAACAAAAAAAGTGTGGCCAGCATTGTTGCGACGCGTTTCGGTATTCTGGGTGGAAAAAGAGGCAAGCTTACTGCAATGGCTGCTGAAAGTGGATAATAAACAAGATAATACTAGATAATAGATAATAACGGCTGCCTAGATATTATCGTGAATCCATCGATCGTGCTACGGATAACGTTAGTCCCGCAGATTACATGTCGTGAACGTCGAACGTCGGGAAAATCGGATGGGCTAGAGGAAAAATCACACAAATCACCACTACTACTACGCAGAGAGGCAGCAACAACAACAACAACAGCAGCAGGGGAAGCAGTAGGCAGCAGCAGAGGCAGCGGCAGCGCAGCGGCAGAGAGAAAAGATGGCGACGAGAGGCACTGGGACTCGTGTGCAGTCGCAGCCAAAGATTTTCCCCTCGCTACTTTCCAAGCTGCACGGCGCCATCTCGGAGGCGTGCGTCTCCCAACGACTCTCCACGGACAAGAAGACGCTGGAGAAGACGTGGAAGCTGATGGACAAGGTGGTCAAGCTGTGCCAGCAGCCCAAAATGAACCTGAAGAACAGCCCACCATTCATCCTGGACATCCTGCCGGACACGTACCAGCGACTGCGGCTGATCTACTCGAAGAACGAGGACCAGATGCACTTGCTCCACGCCAATGAGCACTTTAACGTGTTTATCAACAATCTGATGCGCAAGTGCAAGCAGGCCATCAAGCTGTTCAAGGAGGGCAAGGAGAAGATGTTCGACGAGAACTCCCACTACCGCCGCAATCTCACCAAGCTCAGCCTGGTCTTCTCGCACATGCTCAGCGAGCTGAAGGCCATATTCCCGAACGGAGTCTTTGCGGGGGATCAGTTCCGGATCACCAAGGCGGATGCGGCAGATTTCTGGAAAGCCAACTTCGGTAACAGGTGAGTGGGGGGCAGAGGAACCCCTGAGATTTCTAACTCTCAAACTTGTCCAGAACAAAACATAGTCAAAATCAGAATCAAGTGCCTTTAAAGAAATTTGTATGATTTTATTGTGTTTAGAAATTGTACTTTTGTAACCCTAAAATTAAATCAAAACAAAACCAGTTTAACAAGAAGTGTAAAAATCGTAGCTTTGTAACTCCTGCTTTCAAGTAAAATGTTCTATATATTGAGCTATTAACTTACAAAAGGGAATTCTTGAAAGAGGACTCAATGAATCTGCTCAAAGCTTAACTTTAATTGAATTTTAAAACTACAACATAACTTGAGAAATTGCTAGATTTTTTTAGTTCGCAAAAAAAAAAGATATCCCCATCAAAAACCTTTTTTCACGGATATGTCAACAATAACTTGTTATAGACTTGTACTTTAATCTTATGTCGACACTTTTTAATCTGTCAGTACTTCATTTCCACGCATGCAGTAATCTTGCGGAAGTTGAATTGAGAACAAGATCACTTTTTCCAAATTCCAAGCCTTCATCATATACAATGTATAACATACATCAAACAAATCCTCAAAAAATTAATCCTTCTTCTCTGTTTTCCAGCACATTGGTTCCCTGGAAGATCTTTCGGCAGGAGCTTAACAAAGTACATCCCATAATTTCCGGCTTGGAGGCCATGGCCCTAAAAACCACCATCGATCTGACCTGCAACGACTTTATCTCCAACTTCGAGTTCGACGTGTTCACACGCCTCTTTCAGCCCTGGGTAACGTTGTTACGAAATTGGCAAATCCTGGCTGTCACCCATCCGGGCTACGTGGCCTTCCTCACCTACGACGAGGTGAAGGCGCGCCTGCAGCGCTACATCCTCAAGGCGGGCAGCTACGTCTTCCGGCTCTCCTGCACTCGGTTGGGCCAGTGGGCCATCGGCTACGTGACCGCAGAGGGCGAGATTCTGCAGACGATTCCGCAGAACAAGTCGCTGTGCCAGGCGCTGCTCGATGGCCATCGGTAAGAGATGCTAGTTTATTATATAAGGATAACAGTAAAGAAAGACTCACAGTTTTAAGATAAACATTGCTTACCCTATACTTTATATTAATAAATATGTTTTATTTCACTTCTAGCGAGGGCTTCTACTTGTATCCGGATGGCCAAGCCTACAACCCGGACCTGTCGTCTGCCGTTCAAAGTCCCACCGAGGACCACATAACCGTAACACAAGAGCAATACGAACTATACTGTGAAATGGGTGAGTTTGAGACTGTAATTTTACCCAACTGAATTTCTTTACCCACCAAATGTTTTTTCTCGGTTTACAGGCAGCACCTTTCAGCTGTGCAAAATCTGTGCGGAGAACGACAAGGACATCCGTATAGAGCCCTGCGGGCACTTGTTGTGCACGCCCTGCCTCACCTCCTGGCAGGTGGATTCCGAGGGACAGGTGAGCAGAGTTTACTAAATGTTTTGAGACCCACTTAACAAATAATTCGTTGCAGGGATGTCCTTTCTGTCGGGCGGAGATCAAGGGCACTGAACAGATCGTCGTGGACGCCTTCGATCCGCGAAAGCAACACAACCGGAATGTCACCAATGGGCGACAGCAGCAGCAGGACGACGACGACACTGAGGTATAGTTTTGTTCACAGCCTGATCCGCCTGCTCCGCTGCCGCCTGTGCTGCTATTTATATACATATTACTCTTATGATTACCTTTGGTTCGTTTATACAGTTATATATGCCTATATATACATTATATAATTTAGATTTTACAACTGCTATATTGTTTATATAAGTTTAATGTTTAGCCTGCAGTTTGCAGTTGCAGTTTCGAGTTTATTTTTGTTTGTTTAGCTGTAACATATTTAAATTATTAGCCAAACTCATGCAACTAACACTCAGACACCCACGCACACACACTCAGCCCATTCATCACGCACATGCATAACGTAGTTATAGTTCTTTGACCGGAAGTCGCTCATCAGCCATCGTTTGTTATCGCTTCCTCTGTTTCTCTCTGCTGGTTTGGTTTGTGTGCGTTCGTTTAGTTTGTTCGTTCTTCCTCTCTCACGCTCTCTGTCTCTCTATTGATCACGTTCGCCTCTGTTTATGAATCATTTTAATCGGTTCGTTTCGATTCGATTCGCCCTCGATTGCACTTTTGTACATAGGCACTATGGAATTTATAATTGTAACCTGTTCTGTATTATTTGTGTTTTCTCTTCCACACCGATCTTAGTTATCACTCTGTATACCGCAGTATTTTTTGTATCTATCCCTAACACTAGAATCATGGCCTTTTTCATTTTAATCCGTTATGTGTTTATTTCATTTTAGTTTATTGTTTAATACTTCCAAAGATATATTTAGTTTGTAGTAGCGTGCGTTTACTTCCCCTCATCAATTCAATTTTATTATGTAAGCAGCCGCCGCGCTGCCCTAAGACTGTAATTTATTATTAACAACCCGAAAGAAAATGAAGAAATCAGGCTAAACCGTATGGGAGGCCTCGAATCGATCGATAATTTAGTTAGTTTGTATGTAAATTAATTTTTCATTTCCTGTGTCACAAGGCCAGAACTTATAGCAATCGTTGCTATAAAAAAAAAAAAACGAAAAGTATTAGCAGAGAAATTTTTAAATTAAACTCATCTTTCGGCTCATTTCGTTAACTTAATATAACACTAAAACGATAATAATTATTTATATAATACATCTAATGCAATTTTTATACATTTTAGCGTTTAGTTTTTGATTTCCTTAATAAGATTACGGCTAAAAACGAAACAACCACACACCCACAAAAAAAAAAAAAGAAACAAAACAAAATATATGCATAATACGAATACTTAAATATTGGTTTGAATTGATTTTTATGTTTCCTTATTTATTTAGCTGTGTTTCTTCTACTAGAGACTTCTTATTTTCCTCAGATTTTCTGTTTGATGTGCATGCCCATTTCCTCCAGCCAGCGGCATGCTCTTTGATCAATAGGTCAGCATTGTTCAGTTGGAAACAAAAACATGGAATTCAAAGTTATTAAGTTTGGTAGACAAAATATAGTTTTTTAAATTTTGAAAAATTATTAATTTAATTTACTTGTTTCAAATCAGTTCTTGCAAAAAGTTTCAAAATTATGAGATGTAGGACAAATGTTTGTAAACACCACCTTTTTGAACATTTATTTTAAAATTATTTTTTAGCTGAATTTTAAAATTGTTCTATATTTTTTCAAATATGCTTTTAGCATTCTTTTTTAAATGAAAAAAACCATACAGTTCGTAATCTTATAGTCAGTTAATGATTCCATGTCTCGTCTCCACTGAACTGTAAGGAGACCTTTAATCTGATTTCTGTTCTGGATATGTTTAGGACATGGGCGACTTCAACATAGCCACCTCATCGCTCCACGCACTCAGCACATCTTCGACGGTGGCAGCTGAGAAGCACAGTCCGCACACATCGCCTCGTTTGGGGCGGCGCAGCACCACGCCCAGCTTGATGGCCGTGCAGAACGATCTCTATGCGGGTGGGACGCCCACTCTCAGCCTGCCCAGCAGCTCGTGCTCCTCTATCGCCGCCGCCTCCACATCCTCCTCCTCCTCGTCAGCAGCAGCATCATCGTCCTCCTCCTCGCAGCACCAGCAACCCCAGCCGTCGGCTCCTCCTGCTTCAGCGGTGCTCAGCAATGGAGGCGGAAACTCCATCAGCGCCAGCCAGAAGAACACCAACCGAATGAGTGCTCCGCTCATAGGATCCTGTGTGGCCAACTCCACCTATGGCCAGAAGTTACCGCAGAACTCCAGCAGCAGCAGCTCCAGCGACAATGCCTCTAGTTCGAGTTCATATGCTATATTGCAGAACCTTCACGACACAGGAACAGGAGTACCTACAGCAGTAGTGGTAGCTCCTCCTCTACCGCCCAGGAAATCCTCACCTGGGGTAGAAACACCCAGCAAGGCCACGGCACCCCCAGCACCACCACCCAGCAGCAGCAAGAGCATCGACAACATCCAGTGCAGCTTGGACAATGTGCCGCCCCAGACGACGGCGCCTCCGATTCCACCACATGTCTCGCCCAGCGTGGACACCTTGGCCGAAGATCTTATGCGACAGCAGCGCATAGCAACGAGTACCACATCGCCAGTGCTTTCCCTGCTGGACGAGGACATCGTGGAGGTGGGCCCAGCGGAGACCATAAGCGGAGTGATCGATACGCGCCCGCTGGAGGCGCGCGGAGTGACCTTGAGCCGGCAGGATTCGGCCTCCTCTCACTATACGCAACTCTGCACCACCAGCAGTGGTGGATCCGCTGCAGCAGCAGCTCTGGCCAACGGAAAGAAGGCTACGCCGGCCAAGCAGAGCCAAACCACAACGACGACAACGGCGGCAGCGGTGGCTGGCAATGGGGGCAATCCTATCCAGCACCAGCAATCGCAGCCGCTGCTCTATGCGAACGTGACGATCAATCAAAAAGACTGCGGTTCCGTGCCCTACGAGAACATTAATCTGGAGTACATCGCCCGGCTGATGAACGCGGGCTACTCCAAGGAGAACGCAATCACCGCTCTGGGGATCTCGCGCAACAACATTGAGATGGCCGGCGACATCCTGCGCGAGTTTGTCTCCAAGAACAGCGCCTGAAGTGCCAGATGATAGAGCTTAGCCCAAAGCAAATGAAACCAATCCGCAGTCGATCTTCTCTAACTCCAACCAATATGAAAATACATTACCTAGGTTCTTAATATATTTATAGGTTTATAATTATTAAAAACAAAATAGATAAGCTTTTATATTCGGTGAAATTGTTTGCTATTAAAGTAGTCATTTTATTTAGGGTCAAAAATGTAACTCGTGTTATACAAGAAATGGATAATTATATTTTAGGGAATTGAAACAAGTATTTCAGCTCGATAGGACATGTAATGAATTAGTTTTTGTAATTATTCCACAAAAGAAAGCTTATTTTTTTTATTTGTGTTTGGAAAAATGTATTCAAGGTACATAGTAACTTTGCGTTAAGATTAGTAACTTTGCGTCAGTTTAAAACTCAGTCGTTAAACGCTAATGGCACTCAATTTTGTCACAATTGTAGAAAAAATCAAGTTAGAGAAGCTCGACTGTTATTAAGCATAATCTCTCAAGTCATGGTAAATACTCTTCGATTTAGGAGCACCAAACTCACACCTGCCCCATAGTTACGCTAAGTAAACCGATCCCAAAAGATAAAACCCCTAAGAAGTACCCACTTGGCGTAGCCAGCACAAGCAATTAAAGATTCCCAGTTGATAAAGTTATTGAAAAAAACAAAACTTAAAATAATCCTGGAAAGCAAAGAAAAAATTAAGCACAACCCTTTGATATCACTTAAACTAAGACTATATAACTTTTTCCTATTAAGAGCAAAAAAATATATTAAAAATTATAACTCGTAAATACGCAGTTCTGGAAAGAAAAACTTGCCCACCCCAACGCACGAAAAATGAATTAAAATTAAAATTCTCACTCTTTCTCTCTCTTGAATAGGATTACAAATCAAACAAACAAGAAAAGACAAGATCTGGTTAATATATGGTATCTAAACTAGGTCGATGCTTTCTTTTACTATCATGTCCATGTGCCCATCTATAAGTAGTTCATCATTTCATCCAAATTAAAAGCAACAGAATATTTGAATTGGGTGCATCATCGTAGGAGATCAGAATCGAACACAGCCATTATTGAAATGCCTTCGGCGGCAATTGCCTCCAAAAAAATAAGACACAAAACTCTGAGTTTCCCCGTAACACCAAATGCAAGAAAGGATTACCCCAATAAAGGACACACCCAACCAGATCCGATGCACTATCAAGTTTACCTCGATTTTTTATACAAAGCTCGAACGTTTTTGTAATAGTACTTGTAAGTTCGAATCGAATCAATTAATCTCCCAGACAAAGTTAAACGAGAAAATAATCATAATTCAATTTGTATTACGAATCCCTTTTTACAGGCTTTATATGGTAATCGATCGGTCGGTTTTTAAATTCGTCAAATGTTCTAGTCCCACACAAAAAACACCATTTTTGCCATTCTCGTATATCTACTTAACCTAAGCGATATATATTTATAAACAGGCGATATATTAAACATGCGACAACCAAAAATCGAGTCGATTCGAAATCAATGCAATATATTCACTAAACGAGAAACCAATGCAAGCGTTTAATCATAAGTAATTTGTCATAACCTCAATGCAAACGAGTATAGAAGTATATAAACGAAAAACGAAAGGATCTTGAATTTTAAGCAGCGTAAGAACAAACGAAACAAATTCCAACTCCCAGCACACAGAGAGCCCAACAACCGAGTGGAAACAGTCACTAAGCTGTCAAGTTTTAAGAAGCGTACGAGAGTCTAACGCGAAGCAAAGGAAAAATGATACCATACCATAGTCATGTCATGTAATCGAACGAATCTAAGCAGATATAAATTATTCTTATAAATAAAAACAACAAAATAAAACAAAAAAAGAGTCTTTTGATTTTAGAGTAGGGGAAAGTAAGTAAAAAAAATTAAACCAAGCCCACATTATTTATAAAAAAAAAATTCCCAAAGTGAATTTTAAAAATTTTCAATGTGCTAAAATCTATTTTCAGGAATTCGTGGTAGAAATTCTGCACTAAAAGATTAACACTTAACTTGTCGACCCAGAAAAGTCTGTACCAATTTTCGACAAACTTTATGAATTCCGTTCTAAATGAAATAAGTACGCATCAAGTATTTTTAGTTTATTGAAATATGTATTTATTATTTATTCTGTTCTTGTTGTATTATTTGACTTATATAGTTTGCGATTTTTTTTTCATATTCAAGCACATATGTATGTATGTATTTTTCTCGTATTTTTTGTATATTTTTTGTTGTTTTTGTTACATTTTAAAGTTTTTCGATTTTTTTTTGTGTTTTATTTGAAAGGTTTTTTATATTGATTTTGTTGGTTTTTCGTAATAAGGATTTAGTTACTGTGCTGTTCATTTCTTGCATTGCATGAATGACGAATTGCCCGGCCTCTCTGAAAATGTTTTGGGCATCGATGGCGTCTGGCATTTCTGTCAATTCAAATCGAATCGACGCTCTCAACCTCAGTTACCCCCACCCACCCTGCAGAAAATATCCCTCGAGATACTTCCGCATAAATCTAGATGTATGTAGATGTATAATCGTTATACAATATTAAAGTTACTATTTTTTCTTGCTCTTTGTTCTGGTTTTTGTCTGTGAGTGTCTGTGTTGCTTAGTGTAGGTTCTTGTTGTTGTGGTTTTTGCTGTTGTAGTTGTATATAACATGGCTATAATAGGACGTACTGATCCCAAATTTGTTGTTAGCTTGTTAAATGGTTTTTTTTTTGTTTTTTTCTTGTTACATTAGTTTTTTTTTTTGTTTCTTTAGTAATTGAAATTCATAATTTTCACAATATTTGCTCTTTGTTACCGACACACGACACGCTCATAAGGTTTGGTTTTTTGTTTTTGTTTTATTTTTTTTTTAGCTTTTTGTCTCGTATATATAGATTTTTTAAAAATTATTTTTATAATCTTCATTAAATGGTTTCAACAGATTTGGCGCAGCAAATTTTATTTGCTCTTCATCGTCACACAAAACTTTTCGTAATTTCCTTCTCTCCTCAATCTTTTTTTGTGAGTTATCGTAATGCGATTTGTTGTTGCTTTAAATAAATATTTACGATGTAGCATGTATGTTTTTGTATAATATGTTATGTAATAAGTTAATGCAACCGTCTGAATGCAACAGAAGAATTGGCGAAACAACTTGGTGTGTGTTCACAAGCGAAGATCAAATCAAAGGAAATAATAACATTATTAATTATTAAGGTATGTTTACGTTAATGAATATGTAAAATATATATGTACTCGTAGATATAAATACTTTCTTCTTGCTTCACTCCATTGATTGGTTTCTTGGTTGATGTTGCTGCTGCATTTGTTGTTCTGCATAATTGTTGCTGCAGTACAATAATTATTTAATAAATATAAATCGTTAACAGTAAGATTGAAAGCAGTGAAAGAACAGTTTTCGAGAAGTACAAAAGAATACGAGTAGAACAAGATAGAGTAGAAGCAGGAACTATTCCAGCCCTAGATAAATGTATATAGAGAGTGTTGCTTTTATACAATTTCTAACGCAACTTTGCAAAGGATTTCGTTGCCATTCTAGAATAAATACTTCATAGATTATGTTGCTTGTTTCCTTCTTCTCACTTGTTTTGTTTTTCGCATTGGTTTTTAATTAGTTTAAATTAAAGCAAACTAGTAGAAAATAGTATACGTATACAAACGTTTTGGTTTCATCTCTCAGACACTTGGATTTCAATTTCATTTTGCCACAGCTGGCCACAACACGTATGACGGTTGCGTCTAGTTGGAAACAAAGCGTTACAATGGTGGAGGGGTTAGTTGGTAATATTACAAATAAGTTTCGATTTCAGACACGAAGAGTTCTCTTGTTGAGTTGCCGTTAAGTAGTTTCGTAATTATTAAATGTATGCCATATGCCTTTGCTATCAATTATTATCAATTACGATCGTTTCCAATAGTGTTTGTTTGCTTGCTTCTAGGTATTATATTCGTTATAAATGTTTGTGTATATGGTTAGGGCGACAAGTTCACGTTGCAGTTAGTTGGTTGATTGGGAGCCTGCTTGCTTATGGCTTGCATACAAGAATATATATAGTTGTAGGTAATTGTCTTTGATGTGCATCTAATATCCTGGCTTGCAACATGTTCAGCAATCTACTCCACCAAGTTGCCTGAAAAATAAATTTTTTAATAAATAACACCATTCTGTTATATGATAGATTTGACTGCTCACCTGGAATGCGTGGGTGGCGCGCTAGTACGGAGAATCCCTTGCCCTGCGGTCCCTTGGGTGCGCGAATGAGTATTAGGCGCGGCACAGTATCATCGCCGTTGAGCTTGAGGCGCGAGATCAGACGATCCGGACGATCGTTTATTTTCAGGACGTTGCAAGCCGAAGACTTTCCATTACGCTGATAAAGAGAGATATATTTTTAATATAAACATTGAATGTATTATTAGGAGTCCACCTACCTGATTGGTAACCACGGAGAATTCCACAGTGTCGCCTGGATGTAAGGCGACAGTATTGCCCTGCACTTCGGACATGTGGAAAAACAACTTCTTGCCGTCCTCCACCTCAAAGTTGAGAAAACCAAACTGACCCTTGATTGAGTCCACTGTGGCGCGTTTCTTCTGCCTCACAGCATTCACGTTCGCTGCCCGACCGCTCTCATCAATGCGGAAACTAACCAGATCGCCCTTTTGGAGCAGATCCCTCTTGTTCACCAGACTAGTAATCCCGAACTCATGATGCGAAATGACAGTGGTGCGTAGCTCGTCAAGAATCTCAATGAGACCGGCATACTCTTGCTGGTCGGGATTAATGCAGCGCAGCGGACGAGCCACTACTCCATTGTGCGTGGTTTCTAGCACTGCCGGCTGAGGAATAGAGTTCTTGGGCAGCATGCGTACATTCTCTGCTGGTAGGCAGTTGCCTGAAACGGACGTGTTGCCATTGCGGGCTAGAGTGTATTCCACCTCCTGGCCCAACTCCAACCAGTTAGGATTGCCTAGATAGTTGCTAAAGTGAAAGAAGACTTCCTCGTCGTGGGACAAAGTCTCAATAAATCCAAAATTCTCCTTCATCACGGCTATGAAGCCCCGGTACACCTGACCGGACTCGGATCCGGCATGGTTGTTGTTCTCCAGCTTAAAGTCGTCCAGGTGGCTCGGATTGTTGCTGCCCACGCTACTGGTGCTGCCACCGGGACTGCCGTGCATAACATAGCCATTCTGCAGCGATGCGTTCGAGCTGCTGCTACTGACTCCATTCGACAATCCTGCCAGCTGGTCGTTCTGATTAAGGTTTCCGCCGGCATTCGGCTGGTTGAGCAGCAGCTGCTGTTGCTGCTGCTGTTGTTGCTGCTGCTGCTGCAGCGAAACTTGCTGTACATTGACGGCTATACACTCCTTGTTACGTTTGACCTGATAGAAAGATGAAAGGGTTAATATGAGATTTTAATCAGAATATTCAAAGTCTGTTAAGTTTTGCAAGTCTTAAACTTCTGTTAAATATTTATGACGATGATAATGACAAGTGCTTACCATGTAAATATCGAAGCGTACTCGCTCCCCAATCCTTGGTGGTTTTTCGCAGTCTTTAAGAAAATACATTATAGTCTTTTTAACTTCGGCATGCTCGTAGGTAATCACACCGCCCTCGACGCGGTCTTGAGATTTAATTGGGCTCTTGGGCGCCTCGCGTGTCACACACCCTGCTCATGGGTATTAGAAATCAGTAAAAGTGTAAAATGGAATGTAAATATATTAAGCATACCCTCTATGTTGCTGGCCACTAGAGTTTCGAATTGCACTGAGTTGGGCGGCAAGTGTTTAATGCGTATGGCCTGCAAACGCGAGTTGTTATAGGCCAATCCAGGCTCCTGGATGACAGTGAACTCCACCTCATCGTTGACGTCGATTTCACGGCTCTAAGAAAATACAAATATTTAAATGCCGTTATGCAACAAGATATAACTTAATTAGTTTGGATAGGGTGTGTTTTATATTTGAGGGATTATTAATAAACTTATTATCAACCAGCTTACCGTATCTAGAACTTCAGTAAAGTGGAAAAACAGGCGCGCCTGACGCTCTACGCAGCGCAAAAAACCGAAGCCCTCCTTAAGAGAGGCGATAGCGCCCTGCTCCCGCTTCTCGCCGGACACCTTGAAAGTCTCGTCTAGCAGGGCGATCGAAGTGGCCCGCTGCAGCTGATCGCGTCGATCGGTGGCGAGCAAGAACTGCACCCAATCACCATGGCGCAAGGTAAAGTCCCCCTTCTGATCCTTGTCACCGAACGGAACCTCCACCTCCGAGTAATCCAGAGCCCTGTAACGGATGCGACCCGGCAAGGGATCATTGTTTTGGCGCACCGGATTGTTCCGATCGAGCGACTTGAGCACCTGGCCCTTGTACACCGTGCTGTCCACGTCCTCAAAGATCACTGATCCCGGAGCTAGGCGCGTGATGTTGCACGCAAATTCACGGCCCTGCGGAGGCACAGATGCAGACGGCACTTTTGATGCGAGCATGTTGGGGTTGATTGGATCGCCACTGCCACTTACACTCCGCGTCTGAATAGTGAACTCGACATCGTCACCGGGACGCAGCTCCACATTGCCCTCGGCCTCCGAGAAGTGAAAGAATATCTCCTTGACCACATCGGCGCGTTCGATGAAGCCAAACGACTCCTTCATAGAACAGACCACGCCGCGATATTTGACCGGCTGGGCCGGGTTCTCCAGGCGAATATGGCAGGCGCCCAGGTTACCTCTGTACGAGAAAATTCAATGGATGGATTAAGTTTGCAACTATTATTACTATAAATCTAATATCCTCACCTTTGGTTTGTTGCGATTTGAAAGCTGACCTTGTCACCAGCGCGCAAGTTGACATTGCCTTCCACATCGTCTTTGGTATAGGGTAGAAAGAAGCATTCGCCTCGGTTCTCATAGCTTATCCGACCGGTGGTCTCGCTGGAGTTGAGCAGATTGTTATTGTCCGTGCGCAGCTCGGTGGTCACTGTGCCGGTGACCCGCTCCTCGGAGAGAACAACCTCTGGGGCTATCTTGGACACTTGACTAGCTATGGGCTTGCCGGTGCGGCGGTCGTAGGTCATCTCGAACTCTACGGGATCCCCGATTTTCAAATGATCAATATTACCGCTGAATTGCGAGAAGTGAAAGAAGAGACGTGCCTGCCGCTCGCAGCACTGAATGAATCCATAGGAGTGCTATCATTTGGGGGAAAGACATTATTTATTATTAGAAATCGCGGTCAAGTGAAAGTTCCCTTCTTTACTCACCAGCAACTTTTCGATGATGCCAGTTTCCCTGGTAGTCTGGTTGGGATCTGCAGCTGCAGCCGAAGAATTGCTCGACTGGGAGCCAAAGATCGAGGATGAACTTCCAGCTCCGTTGGTCAACACGCTATTAGATTGGAATACGCCTATTTGAGGAGGATTCTGAATCACATCATTCACCTCGTTGGCATCAAACATTCCAATGCTTTGGTGCTGCTGCTGTTGCTGCTGATGTTGCTGCTGCTGGTGCTGCTGCTGCTGCTGCTGATGCTGTTGCTGATGTTGTTGCTGCTGTTGCATATGTTGCTGCTGCTGCTGCTGTTGTTGCTGCTGCTGTTGCTGTTGGTGTTGCTGCTGCTGTTGATGATGATGCATATTCTGCTGCTGCTGTTGTTGATGCTGCTGCTGCTGGGGCGACGGTCCCTGAGCTTGCGGCTGCAATCCCAGTGTTGTCGAGTCAAGCGTAAAGGTTCCAATGGTGGGAAAGGTAGTTGGGATTCCCAGGTTGCGAATGGCATTAATGTTGAAATAACCATCGCATGGCAAGTTGTCATAGATTTCTGAAGCAAGAATTTTGGGGGAACCAAAAAAATGTTTATAAATATTATGCGGTTTAAAATATAGTATTTGTGCAGATCCCAGAAACGTTAACAAAAATTACAGTAAGTGTTATTTAAAAAATCGAAAATAAATTTTACACTTCCAAAATAATTTTTCTTAGGTCGCAAGAAAAATTACTTAAGCATTTAAATCACAAGGGTTAGAATATAAGAGGATAGGAAAAATCTGTTTTAATATCTTAAAATATAACGCATTAAACCGTTGATTATAAGAGGTGTCAATGTTTTCTTAATAAAAGGCCTAATTTTCAACTTACCTTCGCCGGTGCGGTACACCTTTGATTGCGTATTCATGTTGAATTGATTGATTGGATATTAACAAACAATAAAAAATGCTGATAAGGACTAGCAAATTGGAGACTGGTTCTTGGCGATGGTGATTGCGATTGTTGTTGTTATTGGGCGGTCAGTGTTATAACCCGATAACCCGATAACCCGATAATGGATGCGAATGACGAGAACGATTGGAACGAGAGTCGAAGTTAAAGATACAGTTCAAGTTGAAGAAAGCGCGAAAAAATTACCGAAAACAGATTTGTTGATCTCACTTTTATTTGCTCTTTAAGGGTATTCTTGTTTTTGTTTGTTTTTTTTTTTTTTAGATTTTTCGTGTATTTTTATATCAAAGAGAAAAAACTAAGCAATAAATACGTATTTGTTTTTTATATTTTGTTTTGTTTGTTTTGTTTTTTGTGTATATATATTTTGGCTAAACACTGGCACAAGAGGCACTGAAATTCCTTGTCTTCGAAGTTAATAAAAATGTTTGTCTTTTCTTGAGGGCATGCCCCACAAAAAAATTGTTGTTTTTCTTAGCTTTCCTTTGCTGTTGTTGGTTTGTTTTGTGTTCCTTGTTGTTGTTGTGTGTGTTTTGTAAAAAATGCCGACAAATATTGTAACGTTGTTGGTTTGTTTTGGTAGTTTGAAGTTCCTTCCTGGGTCTGTTGTAGGTTTTGTTGATGTTTTTTAAATTTTGTTAAATATATTTTGTTAGTTTTGTGTATTCAAAATATTGTTTTTTACGATGAAAATGCATACCAGCTGCTGCCGTTGGTGTTTTTTTTTGTTTGTTTTTTGTTCGAGTTTTTAATTTTTATTGAATTATTGCATTTTGTTTAAAATGATTTTGGTTGATTTTTTTTTTATATTTTTACTTTAGTTTTACTAGAAAAATACACTGGGAATACTTTTTACTTTTGGGTTAGATTAGCTTTTGTTTGATATTTGAATATTTTGTGTGGTTTGCTTGATTATATTGTTTTTTCTTCTATATAGTATACATATATATAATATATATTTTGTAGGCAATCGTTGTGGTTTATAGGAAGTAGTAGTGATTTATTTTTAATTTACTTTCGAATACCCTTAGTACAACGATGATTTTTGGGGACGAGGTTCGATTCTCCTTCTTCTCGGGACTTCCGCTTCCGGCTCCTCTCTCTCTCTCTCTCTGTCGTTTTCCTATTTTGTTTCGCTGTACGTTGCTATTACTTTTCGGTTGCACGATTTGTATATATTGTTTGTTGTTTTTTGTTGCTGTTTTATTGCTGTTTCATTTACTATTCACTAAGCAAAAATTATGAGTTTTAAAGGTTTTTTTTTTAATATATATAATAGATACAGGACACCCGTTATGTGGAGTTATCCTTGCTCATTTACTATGTTGAACTTTAAGCCTACGTTTTATTTTGTTTTGTTTAAATATATATATTTTTTGAATGCGTTTTGAAGTCTTTTTTATAACCTAGGGTTTTACTTTTGCTTTGTGTTTGTTGGTTTCTTTTGTTATTTTTCACTTATTCCTTTGTTTTGTTTTCGGTTCTCGCTTACTATATTTATGCTTAGTTTAATAGTTTATATAATATAATATATAATATACTATAGTATATATGTATCGAAGTCCTTTAAGATATCACGAATTTGTTTCAATGTTTTTTATCTTTTCATTTGCATTTGCTCTTAAGTGTAAAGTTGTTGTTGTTGGTTTAAGATGTTTTTCTGTTCTCTCATTCCTCGTTCGCTCCTCCTTCACCTCGCTTTTTCTATTGTTAAAAATTACGTTTTTTTCCTTTCATTCCATTAAAGATTTTTTTGTGGTTTTTCTTTGCGGTTTTTTTTTTATTTAAATTTATAAATTTACAGTAATTATCACAGAGTTGTTAAATCTTTCTTTGAATTTGTTTTGTTTTTATTTTCTCTTTTACTTCCGTTTGTTGCAGTTGCTTTTGCTGTTTTAGACTTTTAACATTTCTCACTAGGTACACTTATAAAAAAAATGAATTGAAAACTAGTAAAAACAATGTTTTATTGAAAAAAATAAAAACTGTTTCTTTGGCACAAGGCCGCAGTAAGAGTTTGTTATGCGTTCTCTATATCCTTTTTTATTCCGTTTGCTGGGCTTTTTTCTCACTTATGTACAATACAAAAATTTATTGTTGCTTTTATTTTATTGGCTAAGTTAATTTGCTGATGTTTTTTGTTGTTGTTTCTTGTGTTTGTTGTTTGAAGGTCTGTGTAAAACGTGACTTAAAACTTATAGAATTCTTGTAGATTTTTGGTTTTAAATGTTTTCTTTATTGTTACCGTTATTTTTTAGTATATATTTTTTTTTTTATTTTTTCTTTTTTTGTTTGCTATTCACACTTTTTTGCGGCACAATTGTTGCTTAATCGGTTTTATTCTACTCTTCTTCCTCCTCTCTTCGTTTATCCTTCTGTCTCTTACTTCCTTTTCGCCCTTTTGGGCCTCTACCAGTTTTTTACTTAAACGCTAGCAGTGTTTTTGTTTTTTGTTTAGTTAAATAATTTAGATTGATGTTGCGTTTTAAATTAAATCGTTTTTAATATGTTTAAATTATTTGTTGTTGATTTACTCCCGGTTATTTTGTACTTTAAAACATTAATTCAGTTGTTTGTTGTTGGTTGGTTGTTGTTGTTGCTGCTGCTTTTGTAGCTCGGTTGTTGTTGTTGTCTTAATTTTAAATAATTAGCAAATTGAATTCACTTTGACTTAACAACAAAAAATTCGTAATTAAATTAAAGCTTTCAGGAAAAATAATGAGGAATTTTGGGATTGATTTAGCTTTTTGAAAGTTTATTTTCGGTTTTGCTTTGTTTTGTAATTTTTTTTGTATTCGAGAGTCCGAACGCCGCAGCGTCGTTGCCGTTTATCCCGTTAGTTTCCCGTTGCTTTTTCTCAGTGCTTGCCGTTTTCTTTTTCGTGAATTAGTTGTTGTTGTTTTGACATCAACTCCGCTTTACTTGCTCCTTCTCTTGTAGTTTGCTTTTTGTTTTGTTTTTATTTATTTGTTGGTGCTTTTGAGTATTGACGAGTTAATTTCACAGCGTTTCAATTTGTTTGGTTTGTTGTTGGTTTTGTTGTTGTTTTATTTGAAAGTCTTCGTTTCAAGCTTGGCTTGTTTTTTTTTTGTTTTCTTTTATTTGCGCAGTCGCTTTATCTCCCTCTCTCTGTCTATCTCGCTCACACCCATGGGCGGCGTAAAAAATTCTCGTTTTACTTTTTGTGTGTGTTTTTTCTTTGCAAAGCAAACGAAACAAAAACAAAGAAGAGTCCAAAAAACTTAAAAAGTTTTTGCTTTGACTTTTTTCCTTTTGAGCTATGTTGTTGTTGGTTTTAATGTATGTTTGCTGTAACTTTCAATTATTTGCGATTTATATTTTGTATGTATTATTTTTTGATTCGTTTTCGATGGTGTTTTTTTATTTATATCATTTTTTTGTTGTATTTTTATGTTATTATTATTTTTATTCAGATTATGATGAAAGTGATGTCAAAACGGAGTTTTAGTTACAAAAGCTGTGAAGAAAAATAGAGAAAGGTGAAAACGATTAGGAAAAAATTTTAGTTTTTCTTTCATTTCCTTTTCGGCATTTTTAATTTTGGATAGTGAAATCTACACCAAAAGTCTTGCTGCAGTTTTATCGATTTTTCAGTGTTGCAAATGGAGAGACTTTGCCTGCCGGAAAAAATTGCACACACACACGCACATCCTACTACGCACACAAATAGACACACACACGCACGCTCGTCCACACGCAATTGCAATTGTAAACTATTTTTACACATTTTTGTTGTGGTTTTTTGCGTAAAATTAGCAGACGAGCCGACTGTACACACACACATGCAGAGGCACCCAAGTGCCAAGTTGGTAAAAAGTTTTTTCTTCCCCCAGTTTTTTTTCGGGCTGCAAATTTTGGTACCCCTCAAACACACACACACACACAAGCACTTAAAAATTGGCTGACAAGTTAGAAAAAACGTCATTTAGCCACTAAAAACCTTGTTTATCAGGCAGTTTTCATGTTTTTCCATCACAGCACTGATTACGGCACATTTTCTGCATATTTTCGTTTCGAATTCGAGTTAAATAATAGTCCTATTTGAAGTGAAAAAGATTTTTCCACAAATCCACGTACCACACGACAGCACAACAACTGGCTCCGCAGTTTATCGACGCCATGTTTGCCGACACCGCGATTTCAGTGCTGGAAAGTGCGCGATTTGCGAGGCAATTGTGACGTCACAAACATGGGTGTAGAGAGGGGTCGATCTGTGGAAAATAATTTATTTTAAATTTTCATTTAACAATAACTTAGTAAATATTAATTAATTAAACAGCTTTATAATATTTTACCTTTAAACACGATTCAGCATGGATGGAGCAAATTTTTTAGTAAAAAGGTCTTTAATTCCTATGTCGGTCAAAAAGCTAATGAAATAAATTCTGCATTAGT
The DNA here is from genome assembly GCA_018150695.1 of Drosophila oshimai. Taxonomy (NCBI): domain Eukaryota; kingdom Metazoa; phylum Arthropoda; class Insecta; order Diptera; family Drosophilidae; genus Drosophila; species Drosophila oshimai. The sequence goes on along the minus strand of JAECWM010000304.1, from coordinate 13,498 downwards.
TGTGGCAATAACTTAGTATCCCCTTTCTTTTAAAAGTGTGACACCTAAATTTTGGTAAGAAAAACAAGAAAAAAATTTTCATTTTTGTTGGGGCTTTTAACGAATTTTTATTTACGGCAATCCAAGCAGATTCCTCGGTGCCTTCTTGATAATTAACTTAGATGGTAAACAGTATTAAGTTATAATGAGCTCGAATATTTTGGTTTTTTTTTAGATTTAAATTTACAAAATCTAATTAATGGGTTACGGTGCCTTTTTATACATTCGACAGTGCAAAATTTGATCAACTTGAATAGACTATAAAATGACTATTTTTTATACGCTTCAGGGCTAATTTAAGTCAAAAAGGTAATGCTTAAATGTTTACGTTAGGAGCACCTTGTTTTGGTCATATCATACAATAAATTGCATCTGGTTTTGCATACTTTTGGGTAAATACATTTAGGGGGTTGCATTTGTTTTTTTAGATCTTTATACACATTTGAAAAAGGCCTGCCGTTTGGTCTCTGTGTATTTCTTGAGGATATATGTATATATTTTATTTCATGTCCCAAATGGCATTTTATTTTAGTTATTTTGTGTAAATATTTTGAATACAGTGCAGCTTGTAGAAAATATTATTGACTTTATGTATGTACAGTGCATTTTAAAACTGGTCATCATTGTGAAAAAACACAGAAAAGTTACAAAGTTTTTTATATATAAAAAGGGTACAGATTTTAAAAGTTTTAAAAGGTCATTAAATTGACTGTTTTATTGCAGTTTATGGCATAATATTGATTGGAAAATACTAACACATTAAACTTAGTATTTTAAAGTCTTCCCTGATATAGGTTCTAAAATACAATTAATGACAAACTGTAAATACTTTTAAATCTTATTTGCAAAAATCGGGTATAGAAAATCTTTATAAAAGTCAATTAACAATCAGTTTTTAAACTCACGTGAAATACAAACTTGACTTGGGTAAATTACAAATGTTAAGTACAGCAAGCTAAACGGAAACCGAAACCTAAATGTAAATGCTCAATGAGTTTCACGTACACAATCGGTTGCTATGTAGGAAATAACTAACGTTACACATTATTCTTTTGCCTTCTCTGTTACTTAAGAACTATGTAAATATCTGCAATTAACTACGAAAACAAAGTGCGGCAAGGCAAGAAGAGGATTACGGCTTAGGGCCTGCTGTCGAATCCAGCAAAGTCGGAGGCCTCCGACTCGTCCTCATCCCGCTCGACACCCATGCAGTGGATTCCAGTGCGCAGCATGGGCGTTCCCTTGCCCTTGCCCAAAACCCTGGCGGCGATCACCAGCTGCAGCAGCTCCTTGGAGTTGCTCGAACTCGCAATGTGGAGCGTCTCCCTCAGAAGCTTCTCCTTGTAGGCGAAGAACTCTATTTTCATTTCGAAAAAGTCGTGCTCGTCGTGCTTGGTGCCCGCGAACTCCGTAATCCTGCAGTGCAGACTGGGTGTAGCGCTCACCACCGGCTCGAACTTGCTGCCCAGGGTCCCCGCATCGCCGAACAGCGACGTCGGCAGCTTCAGGTCGATCAGGTAGCGATGGTTGATCTGCAGAAAGCCCAGGCTCACCGCAATCGTGTCGCCCGAGCGTTGATATGTTACACAGCTGTCCGATTCGAAGCCATCCTTCACCGTGGCAGCGTCGAAGTGCACATGGTGGTCTAAAATAGAGGAAGGCACTTGTGAGATGCAGGTGATAAGTAAATTAAAATTTTTTCAGACATAAACATTATTTTATTGAGGGGTCTAAGCAGTTCCTAAATGTCTTATACTAAAATAAGAAAGTTATCGACAGAAATATATTGTAAAATATTAAAAACAATATCTAATTCAAAAAAAAATAAATTGACCTGACCTTTTGCAGGTAAAATGTGTAAGCAGATTCCCCTATCAGCCATCCTTTTTAGGTTTGCAGCATTTTTGCGATTTGTAAATGTACACAGACTTTAATTGAAAATCTTATTTGTTAAACAAGCGGAATCAATGAATTAAAAAATTCTGCTACTCGCAGAAAGAAGACGCAACATCAGGGTCACAGTCCGTCCAGGTAGCCACGTAGAATCGAGTAAAATTGCCGTAATAATAATAAGTATTCCGAGATAAACAAACAAGCAAACAGAAGTCTTGGCCCCGCCTCGGGTAAACTTCCCCCAACGGCCTTTGCGCCGGAAATTGCGTGTAAGCGTATAATTAAATGCCCCTACCGATTTCTACTGCCTTACACAGAAACAAATTAACACTCTTTTCTTAATAATTTTTAATGTACGATTTTAATATGATATTAGGTACACTTATTCTTTCTCATAAACATAATGGTTTTTAAAACCTTTATTAACAAATCAATTCTAAAATAAAATATATTTCTTATTTCAAAAATATTTCCTGTGTAAGAAAAGATGAAGCAATAGGGAATTGAGGAACTGGGCTGTCTCAGGGCCTAAATCGCATTAAAACTGGGTCAATTGGGACCAAGTGCACTTGCTGTCGTTTGAGATTTGAAGCGTCACATTTCGCGCTGACACTCGCACTCCGTAGAGTTTATTGCGATTCATGGAATTAAATTTATAAATAAAAACACGTAGCTCGCTGTGTCGTATTTTAATTGCTGCTAACATGCCAATTGTGCGGTAACAATGATGAATAAGCAAAGTGTGGATGAATAAATTAAGAGGAAAAGTATAAGTAAAACCCCTTAGTTGCTAAGTGAAAACTATTTTGGATCGAACTATTCGTTCATATATTTAATTATTTTTTGAGTTTAGAGAAGTACTATGATATGTGTGAACTCCTACAATTGGTCATCTTTTCTAAATCATCCATATACTATACAACAGACCGTTGGGTAAAGTAAAGATTTTCAGAATTTCAGAATGGAAGTAGAAAACTTTAACTAGACGGGATCAATGTGTAGTATACCTTCATACCTACATACTACCTGACTTGTTTTAACATATTTGCTTGCATAACATATTCTTGTATAACACATCTTTTTTGTCTATCAAAAACTTTGTCTGGCATCAGATGACAGTGTATCGTCGTTGCATGGTTTATATAAAAAAAAAAAAAAAAAAAAAAAAAAAAAAAAAAAAAGAACGCTTCTAAAAAAAAGGAAGAGGGATTTTATATTTAAAAATAAATTTTTAATAAAAAGTTTTTTTCCCATGCAATTAAACACAATCGCTGTCAAATGTTTATGCAGCTCAAAACTTTCACCAGAGCGCAGCTTGCTAATCTGTAGCGTTAACGACTGGCTGGTGTGTTTTGAATCGGGAATCTGTATTTGCAGGTGCACGCTAAAGGGTCCGGCTATGAGTCGTCGGCTTTGGGGGTGGAGGTCTTGCTCCTACAGATCCCGCACACTACACATACACATTATTATTGCTAAGACAAGAATTGAGCGTGCTTGCGACAAGAGAAAATTAGTTGACAAAACCGGAAGAGAAATATAAACAAATTCAAGAAGGAAGTTTTACAGAAATAGAAAAGTTTGAGAAAAGTCGGTTAATGCGAAGCCACTGATGTTGTTGTGGTCGCGATATGCCCACCCTACCTATGATCACCTGCCTTAGAGCATGGCTCTGGTGACCCCTTTGACACCCTACGACCGCGGAATCATCAGCAGAGTTCAGTTAATTTTAGTTTTATGTATGCATGTTTTATTTAAGATTTAGAGAAATAATGATTTAAATTCCATGAGATAATACCAAAGGTTCATTATAAATTGTGTGAGTGTATTAAATATAATATAAGAGTTGTATAATAGTATAAGGTTTTATAGTATATAGGTGTATAATATGAGAATGCAATACAAGAATATAATGATGGAAATATAAAAGTAGTTGTTTTGTAAGCTAGTAGTACTTCATTGTTTTTCTTTGTTCTAGTTTAATAATTATTTGCAATCGCCTTCAAATTCATTTGTAATAATTCTCCATATTTAATTCAATATTCGAATAACTTAACGTCTCTTAATTTATTTTCAGTTTTAGGTTTTCAAATATAGTTTTAGCTTTTAGTTAAGTTGGGAATTACTTTCTAGAGTATTTAATTAATATCAAAATATGCATAATCAGATCGGAGAGGTTAAATGCGTTTAGAAGTTGTTGTTCAATTAAGCCAGTAAGAAACGAGAGCAAAAATAATAACCATTGTTTATAATCAACTCACTTTATGCTTTCTCCAACGGCGAAAGATCGATCTCCCGACGTTGCATGCTGAAAGGGGATTGGCGATATTTGTCGCCCTTGGTTCACTTTAAATAAAATAAACTCTTGATCAGGCTTCTTAAACTCGCGTACGATTTAAATAAACTTCATTTTTTTTTTCCAATCGAATCGTCGCGATTTGAATCTTTTACTGTACTTTTTTACTTTTATGTTTAATTATTAATTTTAATGGATGCCCATTTTGGGGACGTACTCCACGAAGTAAGAGAGAGTATTCTCTTTAATAAATCCGAATTGATATAACTTTCACGTAGTTGCAGTTTTGCATGTCGGTATTTGTTGTTATTGGGATTTTTAATTGTTTAATTTGGCGAATTGCACTGCGTGATATTGATTTAAGATGGCCATGTTGTGGCAACGGCAGCACCAACAAAGAGAAGATAGAGGCTACGGCCGATCGCACAGGTGCGGCTGGGGCAGTATGCCAAGTAGGGTTATGCACGATATCCCTCGCGGATGCTGCCTATATGGCAAGTGAGGTTAGGTTGACTGGATTAGTTGGTCATCCTCTGCACAATTTTATTTTTCTGGCTGGGTTTCCCGCCTTAAATGGGTGGCAGGTTATGGCCGCTCCGGGCCGGCAGGTTGGGTCTGCTGAAGGGGTGCTCCTGAGACACCTTGATGTAACAGCCCGTGGGGCACAACCTAATAAAACGCACTATTAAACACTGCACTTGTACCGGGGAATTTTCTCGTTCAATGCACATACCTAATATTTGCGCCCCGCAACAACAAATGGTCTGCTGATAGTTCCTTCTGCTCCCGTATTCCAAAAAAATTAATTCCGAAAAGATTTGGCTGCTGCCGTGGCAGCGATGCGTGTCGCACAATTGGCAACAGCGCTAGAGGGCCTAGATTATTCGACCTGCAGAAAATCCGGGGTTAATTTAAGCACAAAATTTATGCCGTCGCACTTACTTTTGAAGTGATCGCACAAATAAACAAAAATAATCCGGATGCAGCAAACACACTAGGTTAATTTTCGATGCACTTTAAATAAATATACTTGGGGAACTGGCACGTCTGGTTGGTTCGGCGGTTCGAGAGAGAAGAACGTGGCCGGAACCGGGAATTGGTCAGCTAGGCTAGCTGGCGGAACTTCGTGGCAGCTGATGGCTGACATGTGCCAAAATTTAGCTTTCCAACGCAACCTTACAACCTTAGCTCAGCTGTTGCAATTATCGAAAGCTTTATTCTTAATTGGCAACTCGCATTTAAGCTCGGCTTAGACCAAAACTAAAGTGGACTTTTAGGCTGAATTTAATTTAAGCCAAGTCGCTACAGGCGCCGTTACAAAACCCCCCCGCTACAATCAGGCTAGGGTATTTTTAAAATACATACCCTAGACTGATACCGCCTGGAGTGACGTTACTGGCGAATGTCTTTAGCGTGATAATTGCCTAATAATCGCCCTTGTAAGTCTTCTAACTCATAGTAAGAACTTCCTATCTTTCTTCGAACCCTGGCTTTAACAAACGATGGTCCAAACTTAGCGTTATACCCAGTCTGGAAGCAACTTTGCTTAAAATTACGGCGAAACACCTCTTGCCCTGGAACGAAAGATACTTCCCTTGAACGTAAGTTATATCGCTTTTCGTTTTGCTCATGCACTTTCTGCATTTGTTTTCCAGCTTCCTCCCTGATAATCTCAAACGAATCCTGACGATTAAACACTAACGATCGGTCATCTAACATGTTCAACTTTCTTAACAGGGAATACGTAGAGCCGGAGGTAACCATATGCTGGCCAAAAGCCATATAGTATGGTGTAGTTCCTATACTAGAATGGACAGAAGATCGCAACGCACAACAAATTCGATTAAGATACTCATCCCAATCCTTTTGATCAGGACGCAGATAAGCTCTAATACCGGAGATAACCGAGCGATTGACGCGCTCAGAGGCATTTGCTTGAGGAGAATGTACGGCTGTCAGGGAATGTGTAATTTCATACTGCCGCATTAGCTTCTGGAATGCCTCGGAGCGAAATTGTGAACCGTTGTCAGACACCACAGTTTCTGGAACTCCGAACGTCATAAAAAGTTCACCCTCAAGATACTTAATAACAACACTAGCATTTATCTTTTTAACTGGTTTTAAAAAGACAAATTTTGAAAAGTGATCGAGTACTATGAATATCCCGATATTTCCACTTCTTGAACGGGGATAGGGCCCTAGAAAATCAATGAAAATGCGTTGAAAAAGACGTAAAGATTCAGGGACTTTTCCTAAAGGTGGCCTAAGTACGTGATTCGGTGGTTTGGTGACTTTGCACTTTTCACACGAATTTATGTATGCCTTTATATCGGGCACCAGACCTGGCCAAAAATAATATCGCCTTACGCGCTCGATGGTTTTGTGAATCCCACCGTGGGATGCTAACGGACTATTGTGGGCTTGAAAAAGAACTTTAGGAATCAACTTCATTGGTATCCATAACTTCCAAGCGTATTCATCGTGAACTTGTTCTCCAGTTAAATGTTCTGCCTTCCTATAAACAAATCCACCCTCTGTTTTAAGATCCGGAAAATTGTTTTTATTCGCATGAACCTTTGCGACTAAATCCCTATATTCAGGCGAGTTAAAGTGATCTGACTTCAGATCGACGAGTAAACCGTCTCGTAAATCAACTGCAGCTACCTCGTCTTCATTGACACGCGACAAGGAATCTGGAACGACGTTTAATGTACCCTTGCGATGCTCAATTTTGAATCTATATCTTTGCAAAGCTAACGCCCATCGAGCTAATCGAGAATTAAGATCATGGTTCGACATAAGCCACTTTAAAGATGCGTGGTCGGTTATAATCGTGAAATTGTGACCTTCCACGTAGGCTCTAAAGTTCTTCAACGCTACTATTGCTGCTAAACATTCCAGCTCAGTTACCGTGTAATTACGCTGGGCTCGGTTTAGCTTTTTGGAGATAAACGCTATGGGGCGTTCGTCTCCTTCCTCGGATACTTGAACTAAAACAGCACCGACCCCAGTTTTGCTAGCATCACAATGAATTGCGAACGGTTTTGCAAAATCGGGACTACACAAGACAGGAGACTCGCTAAGACGTCGCTTCAGCTCTTCGAATGCTTTCAGTGCCTCAACGGTCAAGCTAAACTTTCTTTTGGTAGTCATAAGGTCGGTCAAAGGAGAAGCAAGTGAAGCAAAATTTGGAACGAATTTCCGATACCAACCGCATAGGCCCATAAAACTTCTTAAACCTCGAAGAGTTTTTGGCACAGGAAAATTGGTAATCGCGGTCACCTTTTCAGGATCTGTTCGTATTCCACCATCGCCGATAATGTGGCCCAAATAGCGCACACGTCGCATACAGAAATGACTTTTGCCAATGTTGATTGTCAATCCTGCACGTTTGATGTGTAAAGCTATTTCTCTAAGAACATCCAAATGACTTTCGAAACTTGATGAAACGATGAGAAGATCGTCTAAGTAAACGAATACCTCGTTCCTAAGCTGCGCTGGAACGACCTTGTCCATTAAGCGAGACATAGTACTGGTGGCATTGCAAAGCCCAAAAGGCATTACTTTAAATTGGTAGAGAGGTCTACCAGGGACAGTAAAAGCTGTCTTGTCTCGAGATTGAGCATCCAAAGGCACTTGCCAATAGGCGTCCTTTAAATCTAAGCTCGAAATAAACTCAGCTTTTGGCAACCTACTTAAAATTCCGTTAATTTGTGGGAGTGGATAGGCGTCTTTCTCTGTGAAACTATTGACTTTGCGACAATCTAAACAAATTCTGACTTTGCCAGGTTTTGTTACCATGACAATAGGAGAGGACCACGCGCTTTCTGACTCTTCTATTACACCTAATTTCAACATCCTGTCGATTTCAGTATACATACTCTTTTCTATAGCCGGTGAAACAGGGAAATGGCGCTGTTTGATTGGCTTAGCACAACCCACATCAATTGAATGAGTTATCAAGCTAGTCTTGCCAAGACCTTCTTGAGTGAATGAGGGGAAACAATTAATAACGTTGATTAACTTCGCTCTTTGATCATCAGACAAGTCATGTTGATCAACATCGACCTTGCTGCTGATTTTGCTAACTTCATTCGACTCTAGTTCAGAAACTTGCAAATTCTTAGGAAGAAGATTATATAGTCTCCAGAAATCTATACCCAAGTAAAGATCTTGTTTGAGAGAAGGCACTATATAAATAACCAACGGTTTTCTGACATTTCCGTACTCTACGTCAACTTTCATACGACCTACTATTCGCTGCGGACTTCCATCTGCAGTGGTAGCGTTCACCTTTAACGACTTGTAAGATTCATCCTTGCTAATGACTTCGCTAGCTAACTGCCCTCCGAAACAACTTATTGTTGCACCAGAGTCAAGCAAACCATATACCGTACGATCTAGTAATCTAATGGGCAAAAACGGACGAGGATCCCTAGTTTCTAGAGGAATAGAACAAATATACTTCAATCCAATTTTACACTTTCTAATGTTCTGCCAAAAGAATTTGATCCGCTTGGAGTTTCGAGAGCTAGTTTTCTGCGAGAAAGGTTTGGAACAAAATTCGGGAATTGACAATTCAGGTAAATTTTTAATTTTACAATGCAGTAGGGAACTAACATTGCTTTCTTGTACGTCCGGTGTTATTGGTGGCACAACTATTGGTGCTTCCATTTTTAATCGGTCATCGTTGCTTGATTGCGAGAGGCATTCGAAGTCTTCTGTTTGTACTGCGACTTCGGAATGCCGAGCTTGGAGTTTTTTAAACACTTAGCACAATTAGGCTTGTAAGTGTTAGCTGCTCCACAACCGTAACAAAAAACCCGTTTTTCCGACAAACAATCTTGATATCTGTGCCCTTCCTTTTTGCAATTCCAGCATACCAAGGTAAATGCTTCAACTTCTAAATCAATTTCGACCTCTGAATCGTTTTGTTCCGAAACTAGTTCGGAAACCTCACGTTTGAATGGATTGGCTTTAGCATAACCATGCGAACGCCTGACATCATCTAAAAAGGCTTCTCGTCGCCGACAGACTTCCCTTAACTCAGGTACTGTTGCAACATCGACATTTAAAATTTCATGTCGTATTTCAGGTCTTAAATTGTTTTTAAGAACACGGACAAGTTTTCTAATAGACCAAGGCTGTTCTAGTTGATCGACTAAATCATTTATACTATCATAAAAACTATCAAAACTTTCATTGGGCTTTTGCTTCCTGTTTCGGATCAACTCCTCAACATCATCATCATCCCTTTTGTGGCGAAATTGCCGGCGAAGAACCATACACAACCTATCCCAATGGACCTCTGTCACCGATTTATGGTAACGCCAATAAAACTCGTTGGCTTTTCCCTCGAAGAGAACGCTTACATTCCTACAAAGCACCAAAAAGTTTCCTTCTAACGTTTGATGCGTTAGCGCTTCAACCCTATAAATAAAATTATCTACTGACACACCTGTTCCAGAAAATTTTATCTTCCAATTGTTCAAAATATGTACTACTTTGTCGGGCCTGCCTATAAGATCAGATGTTGCACTCCTATTAGAAATGTTGGAACCGGTATTATGCAGATTTGCGTTTTGGTTAGGTTGAACCCCAAGAGCTGGTCCATTATTAATTCTTTCTAGTGGTGGAGGTGAATAATTTTCGCTATTAACAGCGGAGTTCGCAGGAGTCGCGATCAGTCTCTGCACGCTTTCTGACACAGAACTGTGTATAATCTCGGACATTTTTTCGGACAGAATTGTAAGAAGTCTTCGCTCCATATCAAGTAGTGTTATAGCATTAATGACGCTGCTCGGATTTGCTAACAGTTCAGAGTTGTTGTCGCTCTGAGCATTTCCAGACGTGCTAGCAACATCACCAGATGGTGTTCTATTATCTATCTCCCCTGGTTGCCGACCTTTGGATTGGGAGCGAGTTTGCAAACCTTTGTTTTCTGGCCTGCAAGAAACTTGGCACACTGGACAGCTTTCACTTTTCTTGAAATGGTTATCAATGCATTTCTTATGAAACTGATGATGACATGACGTTTCGGATATATCTGCCGCGGACTTAAATTCTGTTTTGCATATCGGACAGACTGGCTTTGAGACTCCCTGTGAGCCTTTGCCTGGTGATCGGTCTAAACCCATTTTACAAAAATTTGTTAAAACCAATATGCAGTATTAATCAACCAAATAAACAAAAAATATAGAAAAATAAATTTTCGAATGTTACTTCCGTAACAGTTGTAATGCACGATATTAATTTGAATAATAATAATAACAAAACTGAACTTCATGCTTGATGTCCACGTATCGTAGGATTAATAATTTTGTAACCGGTGAAATTTCTCTAGAAAGAAGAAAGAGTACAGATCTGCTGAACTTGTTGTTTTCTTTCTTTAAACAACAAAGTCCAAGAAGGGAGAAGGTTTGATTTTTCAAATTTAAATGCGGACAAAGTATTGTTCGAAACCAGTTACTATAGTATTCCTGCTTTACGTTTAAAGAAACAACCTTCTCAAAGGCGAAATGAAATTTAACTTTTCTTAGAGTCATTCGTGGATAGAGCACCTCTCTAAGATAATGCTTCTATATTCCATACCGCTTGGATCTTAAAAAAAATTAAATTTACTAAGTGTGGTCAAGACAATGATGTGGAATATCAGACAGGGCCAGATGATCAAACTGAATTTGAAGCTATCTGTATTTTCCTCGGACTAAATGTTTCCTTAACATCACGGACTTACGGAAGGAAAATTTCTTTATTGATAATTAATTGTGGTCAAGAAGAAAAACTAATGTTCTTTATCTTTGTTCTCCAAAACAATTAAAATAAACAAACAAATTTTGTTTAGAAATGAAAAGAAAGTTGAAAAAAATTGAAATATAGAAAGAAATTTGAATTTATCTATCGATGAGTCTCAATGAGGGATTACTGTACTCACTGAGGCCCTACACGTTGGGGCGCCACTTTTCTTATTAATAATAATGAATTATAACTGTAGCGTGTAACGACTGGCTGGTGTGTTTTGAATCGGGGAATCTGTATTTGCGGGTGCACGCTATAGGGTCCGGCTCTGACTCGTCGGCTTTGGGGGTGGAGGTCTTGCTCCTACAGATCCGCACACTAGCTACACATTATTATTGCTAAGACAAGAATTGAGCGTGCTTGCGACAAGAGAAAATTAGTTGACAAAACCGGAAGAGAAATATAAACAAATTCAAGAAGGAAGTTTTACAGAAATAGAAAAGTTTGAGAAAAGTCGGTTAATGCGAAGCCACTGATGTTGTTGTGGTCGCGATATGCCCACCCTACCTATGATCACCTGCCTTAGAGCATGGCTCTGGTGACCCCTTTGACATCCTACGACCGCGGAATCATCAGCAGAGTTCAGTTCATTTTACTTTTATGTGTGCATGTTTTATTTAAGATTTAAAGAAATAATGTTTTAAATTCCATGAGATAATACCAAATATTCATTATAATTTGTGCGTGAGGGTATTAAATATAATATAAGAGAAGTATAATAGTATCAGGTTTTATAGTATATAGGTGTATAATATGAGAATGCAATACAAGAATATAATGATGGAAATATAAAAGTAGTTGTTTTGTAAGCTAGTAGTACTTCATTGTTTTTCTTTGTTCTAGTTTAATAATTATTTGCAATCGCCTTCAAATTCATTTGTAATAATTCTCCATATTTAATTCAATATTCGAATAACTTAACGTCTCTTAATTTATTTTCAGTTTTAGGTTTTCAAATATAGTTTTAGCTTTTAGTTAAGTTGGGAATTACTTTCTAGAGTATTTAATTAATATCAAAATATGCATAATCAGATCGGAGAGGTTAAATGCGTTTAGAAGTTGTTGTTCAATTAAGCCAGTAAGAAACGAGAGCAAAAATAATAACCATTGTTTATAATCAACTCACTTTATGCTTTCTCCAACGGCGAAAGATCGATCTCCCGACGTTGCATGCTGAAAGGGGATTGGCGATATTTGTCGCCCTTGGTTCACTTTAAATAAAATAAACTCTTGATCAGGCTTCTTAAACTCGCGTACGATTTAAATAAACTTCATTTTTTTTTCCAATCGAATCGTCGCGATTTGAATCTTTTACTGTACTTTTTTACTTTTATGTTTAATTATTAATTTTAATGGATGCCCATTTTGGGGACGTACTCCACGAAGTAAGAGAGAGTATTCTCTTTAATAAATCCGAATTGATATAACTTTCACGTAGTTGCAGTTTTGCATGTCGGTATTTGTTGTTATTGGGATTTTTAATTGTTTAATTTGGCGAATTGCACTGCGTGATATTGATTTAAGATGGCCATGTTGTGGCAACGGCAGCACCAACAAAGAGAAGATAGAGGCTACGGCCGATCGCACAGGTGCGGCTGGGGCAGTATGCCAAGTAGGGTTATGCACGATATCCCTCGCGGATGCTGCCTATATGGCAAGTGAGGTTAGGTTGACTGGATTAGTTGGTCATCCTCTGCACAATTTTATTTTTCTGGCTGGGTTTCCCGCCTTAAATGGGTGGCAGGTTATGGCCGCTCCGGGCCGGCAGGTTGGGTCTGCTGAAGGGGTGCTCCTGAGACACCTTGATGTAACAGCCCGTGGGGCACAACCTAATAAAACGCACTATTAAACACTGCACTTGTACCGGGAATTTTCTCGTTCAATGCACATACCTAATATTTGCGCCCCGCAACAACAAATGGTCTGCTGATAGTTCCTTCTGCTCCCGTATTCCAAAAAAATTAATTCCGAAAAGATTTGGCTGCTGCCGTGGCAGCGATGCGTGTCGCACAATTGGCAACAGCGCTAGAGGGCCTAGATTATTCGACCTGCAGAAAATCCGGGGTTAATTTAAGCACAAAATTTATGCCGTCGCACTTACTTTTGAAGTGATCGCACAAATAAACAAAAATAATCCGGATGCAGCAAACACACTAGGTTAATTTTCGATGCACTTTAAATAAATATACTTGGGGAACTGGCACGTCTGGTTGGTTCGGCGGTTCGAGAGAGAAGAACGTGGCCGGAACCGGGAATTGGTCAGCTAGGCTAGCTGGCGGAACTTCGTGGCAGCTGATGGCTGACATGTGCCAAAATTTAGCTTTCCAACGCAACCTTACAACCTTAGCTCAGCTGTTGCAATTATCGAAAGCTTTATTCTTAATTGGCAACTCGCATTTAAGCTCGGCTTAGACCAAAACTAAAGTGGACTTTTAGGCTGAATTTAATTTAAGCCAAGTCGCTACAGGCGCCGTT